>JAUTXW010003925.1:0-522500 GCA_030620095.1 Kuschelorhynchus macadamiae
CCACTCAAAACATTTTCCACAAAAACCAATTTGCTGTAATTTCCCTAACAGAAGCTGATGGCAAACACTGTCAAAAGCCTTGGTTTTTGTCAGTGTAAATAACATCGATCTGTTTGCCAGCCTCAACCGATGTCACTAAGTAGTTTTGAAATATTGCAAGATTGGTAGTTGTTGAATGACCAGAATAAAAACCATGTTGCATACTCGTAATATAGTGTTTTAAAAATTCAAATATATGATCGGTGATAATTAACATAGAACGAACGCTTTCACGGCTGTGGTCAATAAGAAATCATGGTTCTTGGGATTAGACCGTGTTAAAATGGAATCACTTTCCGACGTTTCGCCTTCGATTGCACGAGGCATCTTCAGGGACCATTACGAGATCGGAACACTGAATGGATGGTCATGTATATGGGAGAAACAGGACTTCAGTGTGCTGTAGCTGAACGCCAACATACCACTGGCCATATTATAAATGTAAAAGAAACCAAGGTTCTAGCGTCGGTTCCAGAATTCCTTTTGAAAAATTTAAATATAAAAAAAACTTCAACATAGATACGGATTACGGTCTACATCACACGTGGAAACCTGTCTTAACACAGGGTCACAGTTCGGCGGGTACAAGTAGAGTATAAAAGCTCGCCTAATTCTCTCCGAGGTCATTCAGTATTGCAATTTTGTGGAGTAAAGTTCCCTGAAGATGCCTCTTGTAATTAAAGGCGAAATGTCGGATAATAATTCCAATTTGACACGCTCTAATCTCAAGAACCATGATTTTTTAATTGTACCAGTTTAAAAAAAATTAACATTCCGTCTGAAAAAAAAAATAGATTAGATTATAGAATGATTTGCTCATTCCATAATCTCACCAAATTCCAACCTCTAGTCCTATAACCTTCATTGACTTCTTGTATTTAAGCAGTTTTATAAAGGTGAAATTTGTGACTTCAAAATCCGCTTTTTTTTTAACTTATTGTAGGATCTAGATTCCAGAACATCTATTTTATTTTGACTAAATATTTCTGAGTAGGCAATTACCTATTGTAGGTTAACAAATTTTGTATTAACCTAATTTCCCTAGATTTACTGACAGGAATTAATACCAATTAAGATTTATTAGTTTCTCCCTGAGTACCAAAATTGACGTAATTTTTTTTTATTCGGTAAGAAAACATAAATTAAAAGCTTTTGTGAACCACCTTATACAGGGTGATCCAAGGTCGATGGTAGGTTAGACGTTTACGGAAAAAGAGTGGTAGGATTGTTCTAAAAATTTGATTTCTGTTAATTCTTTTTTAGAAAAACATTAGATATAGAAACATGCTATATCATTTGAAAACCAATTTAAATGTCTTTCAGTTTAATAATAATATACGGGGTGTTCCATTAGAAAAAAAAACGCCTTTTTGTTCTCTTTTATAAGTAATGGAGTTAGCAATAATTTTGGATCACTCTGTATGATATTGATTCGTTTTGCGTGTTGAAGCTAAATACCCTGGACTTATCTACGCAAATCACAATTTGTAAGCTAAAATGAATTATTATTTCGAAAACGGGTAGAAATAGATATAGAAAAATATGAAGAGAAAATATTTCGAATTTATCAGCCATTCCAAAGAAGCAACAATAGAGTCCCATTTAAAACAACAAAATTGCTACGACTTTTAGGTAGGAGCGGCAACACTGTATTGGTGAAATATTTTGGATCGATAGAGCAGGCCCGTTTACCCAAGAAAGCAAGTTTTTAGAACAATCTTACCACCCGGTTTCCGTAAACGTCTAACTTGCCATCGACCATGATTCACCCTGTATATGTATCACCCAGTAATATCTCGAGTCTAGTAAAATGATGAAAAGTAAACATTTATTTCATAGTATTTACAATATACTGTCTCAAAGTCCCAAGATCGATTAACGTAATTTTTAAGAGATTTTTTTTACTTTTAAGTTTAATGTTAACCAGACGCAATATATAATCTGCTAACTAGATTAATTTTCGTTTATCGACTTTACTACCTCGACGTTGTTGAGAATAATTGTTCAACAATAAATTTTTATTAATTCATCTTAAAAATTAACTCAATAATACAATGGTAGGTAATGATTAATTAACTCATTTCATCTTATTTATAATTAATCGCATTAAAATTTTCTATGCTCGGTATACATGCTTATCAGCATCGCCAACTTGCAGGGGCGTATCTTTGTATAAACATATAGGAAAACTGCAGTTCATTGCAGTGGCGGCTCGTGAGTATATTGAAGGGTGAGGCTACATGAGGTTAATTTTGTTTAAATGTGAATAAATTTCCACGTCACCCATGAGGTATTATTCTGCGACGCGTTGACCTTTTTTTTTTAATGGAGGTCATCGCCAATAGCCCTACTAAACCATTAAAAACTAAAAAAATAAACTCTAAAAAAGTAAATAAAAAGTAAACAAAACAAGTAAAATATGTACACCTATCACTAAAATATAGCGGTGATTGCGATAATAAAAACATAATTTAGTTTATTAAAACTTAAAATAAATAGTTGTATGAAATAAGATAAAAAAACTACTTTTTGTACATTAAATCTATACGTCTGTCTTTTAGGTTGCAAATTTATCTATAATTTGGTCGTAAAAGTTTTGGTCTTCACTAAGTTCTGACAGTAATTCCTGCTCTATTGACATCATTGCTAAACCCGAAAGCCGTTCTTGTGTCATTGTGTTTCTTAGGTAGGTTTTGATCCGTTTAAGACATGAAAAATTTCGTTCGGCCGATACACTTGTTGCGGGAATAGTTAAAACTAAATTAAAAAGCTTATATGCTTCCGCAAAAATTGCTTTAAAATCTTTAAATAACAAAGCTAGACTTTTTTCGACATCTAAATTTGAAAATTGTTCATCCCTATACAATACAGAAAGCTCATTCTTTAATCTATCTCTGTCAAAAATGTTTGGATAATTTTTTAATAAATTATTTAATAAGTCGTCTGGAAAGCATTTAACATATTCCGAATATTTTGTGCAATCGACTAAAGCAAAGAAATTTAAATTATTTAAATTTTCAAACCGCGTCCATAAATGAAGAATTATACAATCTATTATTTCGAAATATAATATTTTATATTTAGTAAAAATATCAAAGTCGCTAGAACATTGCCCTCGACGTGTGTTAGTTGGCAGAATAGTGGCTTTTTTAGCAATATTGAAAAGTTCTTTGAAATGATCCTCGTTTCTAAATTCAATAATTCGTTGCTTGGCAAGGTTTATTTGCGAAATGCAGTAATTTATATCTAAATGCTTTAACTGTAATATTTGAAACAGTACATCAGTGCAACTAAAAATTTGTTTATAAATATGCGTTAAAAGGCAAAATTCGAAATCATTAAAATGCTTTAGAAATCCTTTTGCACCATTAATAGATTCTGTTCCAGAACTTAAGTCATTAATAATAGTTTCAAATACTATAATTAAATTGTCCCATTCATTAGCCACTAAGTTTAAAATTTTAGACCGTGTATACCATCGCGTTTCTACAGCTCGCGGAATTCTTTTACCTACTATCTGATTAAGCACAAAAGACCGTTTTGGTGATTGGTGGAAATAATTTGATATTCCTAATAAAGTGGCAAAAATATACGACTTTGGGTAATCAGTTTTGTTCCCTGTTGTAAAACTAGATTTAATCTGTGGGCGCAACAATGAGTAAACATAGCTAAAGGAGCAATAGATCTAACTTTTGTTTAAAGCCCATTTATTTCACCTGCCATAACACTAGCCCCATCGTAACACTGCGCGACCAATTTATTTTTAAAGTCATAAGGCTCTAAGCTGTTTTGTATTAAATGAAACAGGCTCTCTGCTGTTCTATTATCGCTAACGTCAAAAAATCCTAAAAATCTTTCTTTTAAAGATCCGTTGGTCACATACCTAACTGTTATCGAACACTGTGATTTTTCTGTTATATCAGTACTATCATCCGCAATTACGCCAAAAAAACAACAATCGGTGTCATTGATTTCTTTTTTTATATATTCTTGAATATAGTCATGTATGCAACCAATTAGTTCATTTTGTATAGTCTTAGATTGTCCCGTAAAAATATTACTAAATTTAGCACAATGTTCAGTAAGTTCGGCATTTCTTTTTATTAAGCATGCAAATATTTCCTTAAAATTGCCACGGTTAAAAGAATCTGTTGTTTCATTATGACCTCGAAATGCCAAGTCCTGTTTACCCAAAGTAATAGTAACGTCAATTAAATAATTTAATAATAAACGGTTTTTTCGAACATTTTCATTATAAACAATTTTATTAAGACTTGCATTTTCTTGTAGTGCATCCGCAATAGTCGCCCTATTTTGCTCCAGTCTTGTAAGTGCTACCGAATTTTTAATATGCTCTCTTGAACTTTCATGCGATTTTACTGCTCGTGAAAAATTTTTTAAATCCGAATATCCGCCCCCTGAACTCCAATTATTTTTGACGCAACCTAATAAAATACAAGGCCAACAATATAAGCTTTCTTTATAAATACTTCCGCATAGCCACCTATAAGTTTCGTACCAAGATATTTGAAAAGTTCTTGAATATTTTTTACCTTGCCTCTTATCGTTAAATATTGCTAAAATTTTCGGCGTCGGACGGCTACCTAATATCTGTTTCTTTTCAGTTTCGCTTCTTCTTAAAAAAGGCGTTTCAATTAATGAAGCAGTAATGTCGTGAATAGGATTCATTTCAAAAGCAAAAAGCAAATACAAAAAATGGAACGGTCTAACATACCAAATCAAAACAAAACAAAAACTTACTCACGCGTATTTATTCACCTTAAAAGACAGAACGCCCTTAATCAGCGATTATCGCAATCTATTTCCTATTTCTTTCTCAGCCGCACGCACCACGTAAAAAGAAAGATATTTCGCTAGTCATGTGATTTAAATAACCAATAAAAGCATATCCAAGCTACAGATTTATCGCCTCAAGAATGCAATAGAAAACGCGTGCATCGGCAATCGCCATCCCGCTCTGTCGTAATCAGGTGACTCTCCGGCATCGGCACCGGCCGTTGATAAATAGGTCAGAAGTCGAAACTTTCCAAGCTAAAATTATTTCGCCTCATTCGAGAGCACTTTCTTTAGGAATGGGTTTGCACGGATTGCACGGTCGGTTTTTTGATGTGGTCAGAATTTATTTTCTAAAATATTTATTATGGGATTATATTTTGTTTTTTTTTAATGTTATTATGTTGTAAAATTGTTAAAAAGTTTATTTCTAATTGGTAATAGATAAAAAGTTATATAAAAAAATTCTCTTTTCCTTTATTTTGGGGGTGAGGCTTGGCCTCAGAGGCCTACCCTGACGAGCCGCCACTGGTTCATTGTCAGGTTAGTTGCAGTGATTTAAAATTCATGAGTGGATCGATATTTAGATTTTTAAGCGCCTGGTTCGTCCAGCGTAGAGATGGCAATAAACGATATATCTATAAATCGTATTATATAGTATATCGGAACTATATATCAAATCATCCCATATATCAACGGAAATTAATCCATATTTTTTCCAAGTTCTATATTTTGGGTTAAATATACAAAATTGGAACATAAAATAGGATTTCGGTTTTACTATTACCAACAGAACTATAAAAAATACAGACTAATAAACTAATGCAGTGGCGGCTCGTGGTGAATTATATTGGGAGGTCAATAACAAATTTAAAAATAGGCATACTTAAAATAAATATCTTATCTTTAAATGAAGCTTTAAATTCTCGTGAAGTTCAGGTCTACTCTTCGTTCTAGAATTGGAAAAATGCTGAGTGACACGTTCGTTAAAATGGCACGCACATTCCTTTTATGAACGATTTCTCTATACTTAACGTTGCTAAAGCGGATAGACTATCTTGGCCCAACTCCTTAACAAAATTTATAAGCCGTCGAAAAACCCCTGGATTTTCAGACAAAGCCGTTTCATCATCATTCATCAATCTATAATTTTGTTTAAAATATAACGATTTTTGGATACATTTTCATTAAAATCTCTAAGGGATTTTCTATAAGCTATGTCTAGCTGAGTGCGAATATCAACACTTCTGACTGTAGCATAGTTCACCGAACATTTCATGTGAGAAATGCAGAAAACCCATGTTTTTTTTTTATTTTCTTCTTTTAAGTGTTTTAAGTCTCGATCGCCGGTTTTGTACCATAATGAGTCCGACGAGTCCTTAGAAAACAACAAACAAACATAACAGTAAAATGAGTTAGAGACTTCACAACCATATATCCAGTTAGCTAAATCGTACATACTTTTGCGAAAGTTTCGATGAACCTCTTTATTTTTGTCTTTACTAGTTTGTCGTATACTAAGTTCTGGCAAATTGCGACCACTTATCTTGAATTCGGTTATTTTCTCAAAGTTAAGTTCGTTAGCACTCTTTAGTTGTTCAATTTTTTGCACTACCGACATTTTATTTCATCTTCATTCACAACTCAAACATAGACCACCTTGAAATTGGTTATTCTTGCAAAATTAAGTTCGTAAGTAGTTTTTAATTGTTTATTTTTTTTGCACTAGTCACTATCAACATTTTATTTCCTGAATATTTTCAAGTCACACATGGATCATAAAAATAAAAAAATATATATATATTACACAAAACAGTATAGTAGGCTATTAAAAAATGGCACGCCTAGTGACTGCAGTTAGCAGTTAGACTGTTAACAAAGTAAAACTTGTGTTTTTATTTATTTGTCTATAGTTACACTTAATGTGTTACTGATTTTTATAAATCCATTTTGAATTTCATTTATACAAATACCTCTCTTTACTCCAGAATAAAATTTTGCACTAAAGTTAAGAGTAAAACAACTTTCATTTTTAGCTGTTCTGGTCACAAAACTGCATATCGGACATTTCGAATACACCGTGTATAGAAAATCATCACATGCAAACAGGTATTTAAATGTAAGATAGCATCATCACCCAGCACAAATTCATGCTGGGGCCAATACCCTAATATCCAGATCTGTGCGATTAACTGAAACACAGACGAGACAAAACGAACTTAAGGTAATATCTAGTGCTTTAAAGAAAAATGGCTACACAAATCGCACCATAGAGAAAGCTATTAATGCACAGGTTTCCCGAACAACGAGCAACAAAAAATATGAACCGGGAAAGCAACACGTAGTCTTACCATATGTAAAAGGCATAACAGACCAAAGAATTCTTAGGAAACAACATACAAATAATACACAAGCCACAAACAACTATAGGTAAACTACTTGAAAACCCAAAAGATAAAATTAAACTGGCAAACCACGGAGTATACAGCATTCCCTGCCAGGACTGTCAAAAGATGTAGGTTGGGCAAACTAACAGGCGAATATCAGCAAGAGTGAAAGAGCATAAACTCAGCATCAGAAACAAACAAACAACCTCAGCTCTATTCCTACATCAGCAGAAAACCGACCACAAAATAAATTTCGATGGGTGTAGGGAGATTGCCAATATAAAACATTTATTTATAAGTCCACAATGACCCGAGAAGCCATAGAAATTGAAAAACCACAACAAATTGATTTGAATAAAAGGGACGAATCATTAAAACTATCAACAGTATGGAAGACAATAATCGACATATCTAAAATCACAAACAAGCGCGATTAGCGCAACAATAAAAGCACCATCCGCAAAACATAAATAACAACCTCTCAAAGATAACTTTCGGCCCCGGGTGGGGGTATGCAAAGAAGCGTCGCAGTCACCAACAGTGACCAACACTTCGGTCTCTATTCGGACGCGAGACAGAAAGCTTCGAAAATGCCAAATGTGATTTTGGCGAAACGTCAGCAAAACTGTTCTTTTCAATACGACAGTACTGAACGGATGTACACCCGGAATGAAAACATATACAGGGTGTTTCTTAATTGAGTGTCAATATTTAAGGAGGTGATTTTTGGGTCCATTTTAAGAAGAAAACTTCATATAAACATATGTCTTAAACGGTGTAAATTTTGAGATACAGGGTGTTAAACTTTCAAAAATTTCATAATTTTTCGATAATATCTCGAATACCACTCTAGATATTGTAATGAAATTTGATATAGAGGTACTATGCATCTAGTGGAATTTTTTGATGTAGGACATTTTTTTAATTTCCACCAGTGGCCCCCGTACGGAATCCGACATGCATATTTTCCCAGACATTGATGGTACGCCACTGATTTTTTTTTAAATAAAAATTATTTTTGAAATTCCCGTTCATTTTTGGGCAAGTTTGATCCCTTGGTAATTTTGTGTTGGACGCACGGTTTTCGTTTTAAAAAATAAAAACCGTTTCTCTGCATGGTCCAAACAATCTTGGTCATAAGACGGATATCATCATGCATGCAGAGGAATATTATTGTATTAAACTCGAGAAATCAAATCTTGTCGAAAATAAATACTAAAAGTTTTCAAAAACAAACAAATGAGTCAATAAAAATGCTTTATTTTAGAAAAATCAGTGGCGTGAGAAAGTAAATACTATGTCCATTCTTATTAAAATCAGAAATCGTTTTATCTTAGTGAGAGATATTTGTAGATAATAGTATGTAGTCTTCAGCCACCAATCTAGGACCACCAAGTCAATTTTTTCAGAAGTCTGTTCCTTCATAAATACTTTTTATAAATTTTATTAAAATAATATGACATTCTTCAACAATAACAAGTTATTTACAAAACTATACTAATACAACTAGGTACATAATTAATAATTTCAACAAAAATAATTAGGTGTTAACTAATTGACAGCACACTTTGTGAAACAAAATAGAAAAAAAAATTAGATAAGTTGTTGAAAATGCCAACCACCTTAGAGAATACACGCTTCAGCCCTTTTCCTCATGTTGTCAACTCTTTGAAGGATACCCTCGGTGTTTCTGATAATATCGCAAGAATCTCTTATACGATCCTTCAGCTCCCCTATAGTGTTTACTGGGGTGCGGTAAACTAAAGATTTAAGATGTCCCCATAGAAAAAAATCCAAACTATTTAGGTCTGGGGACCTAGGGGGCCATGGTTGGGGTCCGCCACGACCTACCCATCTGTTGTTAAATGTGCGGTTCAAATATTCTTTGGCTTCGATACTAAAGTGAGCGCGCGCGCCATCGTGAATGAACCACATTCTGTTTGGTATATCTTCTAACAATATCGGCAAATCGTTCTCAAGAAACCGGCGATAATTATGGCCATTTAGTCTTTCTGGGAGAAAAAAAGGTCCAATTAGATGATTTTCGATAATGCCAGCCCAAACATTTACAGAGAATTGCTCTTGATGATAATGTTCTACAATGGCATGGGGGTTCTCGTCGGCCCAGATATGATTATTGTGGAAGTTTCTGATAGCGTTTCTGGAGAAGTTCGCTTCATCTGTGAACATTATTTCGCGATCAAATAAGGGATTACGCGCAATTTTTTCCAAAAACCATTCACAAAAATTAGCTCGGAAAAGAAGATCTCGGGGAAGTAAGGCTTGCACTCGTTGAATGTGATATGGGTATAAAAAAAATCATGTAGAATTCTCCAAACTAGGATGTGCGAAATATTTAGGTTAATTCTAATTTTCCTAGTACCCAGTTCAGGATTTTCATCTATGGAATTTAATACTGCATCTTCAATTTCTGGGGTTCTTGCAGTCCGATGGGCCTCTATTAATTGATTATTTGGCTTGAATGTACCTGTTTCAGTCAACCTTCTATGCACATTTGCAAATATTCGCCTATCTGGTACGACTCTACCAGGAAAGCGCTCTTGATATAATTGCACAGCTTCCTGTGAACTGCCATCAGCCAAACCATTCATGTAATGCATGTCTGCCAACTCTTCATTTGTAAACTCAACCATTTTTTTCTCAGATATTTCAGATATTTAGAACACAAAATTAATTAAACCCGACTGAATCTGAAAGCTGAACTGCCAAATTAAGTTTCAACAGAAGTATTAATTCTGACAGCCAAAGCCTACTACAATAATAATTATTATTAGTAATCTTTCTTTATTGATGAACTAATAGTATTTTATAGTTTCGTGTTAAAAAATTATAAGCTCAAATAATAATTTTGAAATCTTTGGGTATTAGTTATTCATAAGCAAATTTGATTTCTTGAATTTCAGTCAAAAAAAAATTTCCTTGCATGCCATGGCGATTGGTGTTGTCATATTAGCGATATTGTTAAAACTCTGCAGAGAAACGGTTTTTATTTTTTATAACGAAAACCATGCGTTCAACTCGAAATTACCAAGAGATCAAACTTGCTCAAAAATGAATGGGAATTTCAAAAATAATTTTTATTTAAAAAAAATCAGTGGCGTACCATCAATGTCTGGGAAAATATGCAGGTCGGATTCCGTACGGACGCCACTGGTGGAAATAAAAAAAAATGTTCTACATCAAAAAATTCCACTAGATGCATAGTACCTCTATACCAAATTTCATTACAATATCTAGAGTGGTATTCGAGATATTATCGAAAAATTATGAAATTATTGAAAGTTTAACACCCTGTATCTCAAAATTTACATCGTTTAGGACATATGTTTATATGAAGTTTTTTTCTTAAAATGGACCCAAAAATCACCTTAAATATTGACACTCAATTAAGAAACACCCTATATATATATATATATATATATATATATATATATATATATATATATATATATATATATATATATATATATATATATACATACATACATACATACATACACATACACATATACAAACAAAACTATCTTGCTACTCTAATGAGATTCCCTCTCAACTATTTTTCAAGGCGATAATATACAAGACAGGGAGAGATAAACAGCAGAGTTGTATTCCTATATCATTATCAGCCAGCACCCTCTAATAATAATCATGAATTAACTCGTGGTTAGCACTGTTTATTTATCTAAGTTATAAATATTTAGGAAAGTTCATCCGATTATTGGCACGCTTTTTTAACCGGTATTTTAAGATGAAACTGCGCCTCACAAAATTATTATTAATGTTTGGTCGCTTAGGAACTAATTATGCCATGCCGGTTTTATTTTTTTATTTCTATTTGTGTCGTAGGAGATAATTAAGTATTGAACAAATATTCGTTCGTTTGGAGGGAAATATCGCTATGTAAGCATTGAGTAAACGGAAATAAACTAGCGTTCATAGATGTCTGCTTATCCGATTTTTCAGTAAAATCTGATATTCAATACCTCTATTATTACTTGACAACTTGAATGCGATAAATAATAAAATGATACCCAAACCTCGATTATCATTTCAATTTTTATTTATGGGTGGCGCATTTTCGGTACTTTTACTGGGTTCTTAGCGACGTGGAAAAACCTGGAGAAGTCAGGTAGTTCAGAAATCCGATTCAGAGGATTTACAAAAAATAATAGAAAGTCAGGGGATTTTATACTAAACCTGGAAAAATAATAAAATTATTAATTCCACCAGCGTTGCTTGATTGTATTTACCCAAAATTATTTCGTCGAGTTTATATAACTATAATTATATTTATCATATATATTATATAACTATAATTTATTTAACATCCCTTGTATTACTTAAAATTATTTTGCGGCCCTTTTGTAAAATTAGGTGGGTAGAAAATGTTCGAGTCTATGAAAGGGCTTTGTACAGGGTGGCCAACTAAGAATGGACGCCGGCCATAACTCGCTAACCGTTAATCATATAACTTGGGGGAAAAAAAATTATTAGCTAAATCGACTAAGAGAAATCGCTGGAAAATATTTTGAAGTTCCGCATATGGCCGCTAGGGGGCGCAACTGTTATGGTCAATCAGAAAAAGGGCTGTTTCTTAAAAAATATTCATGTAAAGGTATATTATAAATACTGCCATCGTAAAGAGTAGAAAAATTGTGATTTTTTTGTTAAGGATATTTTGCTCTATCTCGTAAAATGTAGTGGTGGGGGAAGGTCAAACATGTTTTTATTTAAATGTCAATAACTCCGTTATAAGTCAACGGAATTGAACAAACTAGGTCTCGTTTAAAAGAGCCCATCTTAACTAATAATCTGATGTAAAAAAAAATTCGATTTGATTTCGCCGTGGTAACTAGAGGGCGCTGATTGACATCACAACAATTATTACGCATTATTTTGAAAATTTTAAATAGCACGCTATATCTAACACTTTAATAGAGGAGGAAATTCTCAATAAGTCAGTGCAAATTTCAGCTTCCTAACTTTTTTCAAACCGGAAATATAAATAAAACAAATATTAGGGCGCTGGGTACGCAACATCTCCCTAATCTGTATGGACATAGCCTACATCACAATAATTCAGTAATAATACCACAGATAATATTCAACGCAAATCGCTAAAAATTATACTAATGTTCTGAAATAACCACCAGGTGGCGCAGTAGGAGTCAATAAGTGCAATATTAAATTTTCATTATAATGGGAAATGAAAGCCATTTAAATGCAACGTGTGAAAGAAACGATAATAAAAATATAATTCAATTAATGCCGCCCTAAATGTTCAAATTGTCGGCCATCGTTTTCGATGCACTTATGCATCCTATCTCGCGTGGATAAAACTGCAGCCTCCAGTTCAGCAACTGAAATAGTATTTATACAGTCTCTTATTCGCTGAATCATATTTTCTCGTGTAGTGGGTCTGGTGGCAAAAACTAAATCTTTCACTCGACCCCATAAATAAAAATCTAAACACGTTAGGTCGGGTGACCTAGCTGGCCATGGAAGGGTGCCGCCTCGCCCTATCCATCGGCCAGGATAGTGGGCATCTAAAAATTCCCGAACGTTGACGGCGAAGTGCGCTGGACAACCATCGTGCTGGTATACCAATCGTTGTCGGACGTTCAGAGGTACGTCCTCCAACAAAATCGGCAATTCCTCCCTTAAAAATCTTAGATATCTCTCACCATTCAATGGATTATCGAAAAAAAATGGTCCGATAATTCGTCCGCCTAAAATCCCTGCCCAACAATTTACAGACCAACGGCCTTGGTGCTGGACTTCGCGCATCCAATGTGGATTTGTTCTGGACCAATAATGTGTATTGTGAAGATTGACACGTCCATCGCTCTGGAAGGTAGCCTCATCGGTCCACAATATTCGCCTCAGAAATTGCCGATCTTCCCTCATTACACCCAAAAGCCAGTGACAATGGTTTAGTCTGTGATCAAAATCTGCAGCAGTCAATTCCTGATGCAGCACTAAGTGATATGGATGTAACCTAAAACAAGATGAAGATATTTAATTGATGTTCCAGGAAATTATTGGTTTTCTAGGCTTAAAGACCTATGTGACATCAGAATCACGTGACTTTTGTTAAAAAATATGTCCAGTTTATATTTGCAATGTCGTTGCTTACCTGTGCTCTTTGAGTATATTTTGAACAGTGGTTCGCGTTACTCCTAGGTCTAGCGCAATAATTCGAGTACTTAGTTGAGGATTAAACTCGATATACGCTAGCACATTAATTACATTCTCTTCGGTGCGTCCTCTGCGTTGTCTGCGGTATACGGGAATATGCACGTTTCCAGTGGTTCGCAAACGTTGGATCACTCGAAGAAAAACCTTTTTACTTGGGTGGCGTCTCTGCGGATATTCCTGCGCATATACTCTTGCAGCAACCGTAGCATTTCTCAAACATTCAAAATAAACACCTATCATGTCGAATAGTTCTTGATTTGTATAAATCATTTTGTTCTTAACACAACGCAACACGAACAATAACAAATCTTGAACAAGAAAAATACGAACTACAACAATAACATGAACAACAGCAACTAGAAAAACTCAAAAAACACGAAAATCTCGGACAAAAACGCGAAATGATAGCAATACTATTAGGAAATTCAAGAACGATAAATGGCAACTAAAAGGCACTGACAAGAAACTATTGTTTATTTTTTGACGTATTACTTTCAATTTTGTTTTCACAGCCTACTATTTTTTTTGCTTGATGTAGCAGAAAATTGCTAAGGAATTATTATTTATCTATGTTTTTAGTTTATTGTTATTCTTGTGCATAAATTGTCGATTTTAAGAAAGACGGAGATTTGCAACGGTCGAATATATTAGGATTTTTCTTATTTATTACCTTATAATATCTAACTTACTGAAAATAGGGTAAACTACAAAAAAATATAGAGAAAAGTAAAATTGCGAGTAAAACTATGCTTATTAACGTCTACTGCGCCACCTGGTGGTTATTTCAGAACATTAGTATAATTTTTAGCGATTTGCGTTGAATATTATGTGTGGTATTATTACTGAATTATTGTGATGTAGGCTATGTCCATACAGATTAGGGAGATGTTGCGTACCCAGCGCCCTAATATTTGTTTTATTTATATTTCCGGTTTGAAAAAAGTTAGGAAGCTGAAATTTGCACTGACTTATTGAGAATTTCCTCCTCTATTAAATTGTGTTAAAAGAGATATAGCGTGCTATTTAAAATTTTCAAAATAATGCGTAATAATTGTTGTGATGTCAATCAGCGCCCTCTAGTTACCACGGCGAAATCAAATCGGATTTTTTTTTTACATCAGATTATTAGTTAAGATGGGCTCTTTTAAACGAGACCTAGTTTGTTCAATTCCGTTGACTTATAACGGAGTTATTGACATTTAAATAAAAACATGTTTGACCTTCCCCCACCACTACATTTTACGAGATAGAGCAAAATATCCTTAACAAAAAAATCACAATTTTTCTACTCTTTACGATGGCAATATTTATAATATACCTTTACATGAATATTTTTTAAGAAACAGCCTTTTTTCTGATTGACCATAACAGTTGCGCCCCCTAGCGGCCATATGCGGAACTTCAAAATATTTTCCAGCGATTTCTCTTAGTCGATTTAGCTAATAATTTTTTTTCCCCCAAGTTATATGATTAACGGTTAGCGAGTTATGGCCGGCGTCCATTCTTAGTTGGCCACCCGGTACATTTTATCTCCCCTTGAAATTTGGGGGGAAGATAAGCTTCCATCAAATGTTTCAGGTACTAAGACAACAAAGGCTTTAAAAGATACGTTTCTAAGACCAAGACCATTTTTCAAAAAAATCATAGCGATAAATCTATGGTTTCTCTTTTGTGTGATGATCTATTACAAATACTTAACGAATTAATCAGAAAAATTCTTAAAAACAAGTTATGGATGGATAAAGGTCTCCAACAAATTTTAAAATTAAATTTGGTAATAAAGATATGCTTTTACCAACTAATAAGACTGATGTTGGTTTTGCCACTAAAAAAGCATTAAAAGACTTAAATGTTCCTGAAAAGGATAAACTTATTTTTTTGTCGAAATGTTACACATTTTTACACACAATGTTCTATTACATTGTTGCTTTAAATATACGTTTATTAAGTATGTAACATGCTGATCAAGGAGTTTCACAAATAAGAGTCCAAAATATGTTAAAGTATTTGTACAAAAAAGAAACAAGTTTTGCAGAAAAAATTGGTCAACGGTATAACCAGCATCTAATAGATACCGAATTTATAAATTTTTGCAAAACATATAGCCAAACTACTCGATTGGATACATTTTTCTACAATTTCTTGAGACAAATTACTACTTTAAAAATTGTGGTATGTTATTAAGTTAATTTTGATCCTTTCTCATGGAAACGCCACCGTGGAGTCGGGGTTTTCTATAAATAAAAATAAGAGGGAGCAGCGTCCATGGAACTGGAAATATCGGAACTGAAACGAAAAATGTAAGATACTTATTTTCTATTTTTTCTATAATCCCTTTTAAATTTAATTTTTAATATTATTATATTGCAAGTATATATTAATTTTTTGTTTGTAAATGCTTTTTATCACTGCATTTTTTTTTACTTAATTTTAAATAGAACTGAATATCTTTTTAAAAATGTTAGTTAAAGTAAACCTGTTTGCTCTATTACGATAGCATATATTTTATATTTTTTATACAATTACATTTAAGTTTAGTTTCATTAATTTTCTCAAAATGTAACCTGGAATTTTCGTGAAATTGTCAGAGAAAACTGCAAAAGTTTCATAATTCAAAATTGCCAAGAAACCTGTTTTACGGAGGTTGTGGCAAAACTGTAGGCGTTGCATAAAAACTGTTTTTTTCTAGTTCGATTTACAAATGAACTTTTAACTATTCTTACTGATCATAGCTAACTTGATTCGTTTCGTTATTGAGCTACGGTGTGTTTTCGAAAAGTGGCTATTTTTGATATGGTTTTATTTGAATGATAGAACAAAAAAGTTAATTGGTGCTTTACGTATTTTTTTACGTGGAATTCAGTGGCGTTCTTTCTTTTTTTCCATCTACTTCAGTTTAGGAAAGAGGACACAAAGTTATGTTTTTTTTTCAATGGGACACACTTTATATTTTGTCCTTAATCGATTAAAAATTACATTACCTTTTCAACAATACCAAATTTTAACACTCTTATCATATTAAATTTATGTAGGTAATATGTGTAACTCAAACTTTTAACTGTCAAAATATTGGAAGATGGCGTTAAACAATTTGTTTCCAAAGCCTGAGAGCTCCAGAGGCAATTCGACTCTAAGCAGGCTTTGAACATGTGTTACCTTATCAAGTGATTTTTGCAGTTATCAAACAGGAAGGTTAATCAATCGTCCAAAGATATAAATAAAAATCTCAGTAGCTATGTTCATGTCGTATCAAAAATGATGATTTTGCAAAAACTGTTTGGTACCGTCGGAAAGGCAATTTAATTTCCAATCGACTAAGAAAATATATACGGGATATCGCATTGAAGAAAGCATAACTTAATGTCATATCTCATAAGTTGGAATAAATAGAAAAATAGTAAGAACGCCACTGAATTCTGAAAAATTCCATAAACAACCAATTTACTTTTTTTTTCTATCACCAATAATAGCGAGATACGGGACTTTATCAAAAGTGACCAATTTTCGAAAGCACCCCGTACCTCAATAACAAGTGAAGTTACCCATTATCAGTAAGCACGATTAGAGTTCATTTGTAAATCGAACCGGCAAATGTGCAATCGGTTTTCATGATGCACCTATAGTTTTAACAGATCCCCCTTATCGAAAATGCGTCACTCTGTACAGGGTGAGTCAAGTAGCGCGAAGTAACATTTTGCCTTGAAGATGATATTTGTCAATAATGTGCTTTTCTATCGTAATACGGTTGAAGATTCTCTACATTTTAAAAATATTTTGGATTATACAGGGAGAGCTCACAAAGTAGGGTGCCACAAAGATATGTTTTTTTTTAATGGATCACCCTGTATTTGATACCATTTTTAAATTCTACGAGTAATCGCAAGACTTTTTTTTGTATGTTTAATATTCGAAAATCGTATAGTTATGGAGATAATTCAAATTAAAATAAAAATTTAGCAAATATCCTACTGCTTGACACCATTTCTCGTCAATTAATTTAAATGCGTATGCATGCTGTTGTGCGTATAAGAATAATCGTATCTCATTTTTAAGGTTAAAAAATCGATTTAAATATTTTCCACGGGAGAGCCATCGTACTTGCGTATGTAGAAGAAGCGTCCTATGTAAACTTGATAGGTCTTCGCAAAGAAGAGTGAACAGTCGGGAATTTAACTCTCTGGATTTAATAAAATTGACAACGTCGTCAAGAACGTCTTTTAAATCCTTTTGCATTTTCTTAACGACCAGAGCCTGGCGATAAATGCAACAATGATAATGTTCAATATAAGGTGCTATGGCCTTTATTCGAGATACTGCGCCTTTGTTTGTTCCAAGCAAGGACTTTGCTTCATCAGCACATATATGCAAACATGAATTCCATGATATTTCGTTGTTGTTCATATACGTGATGATTGTCTCAAATATTTTCTCCCCTGTGGTTCTATCTAGAAGGGGCTTACAGAAGAGATTTCGAAAATATAACGCACCATAACTAGTAAAATCGCTAAAGCAGCAACATCAGTTGACTCATCTAACTGTAATGCAAAACCATGAGGTGACTGTTTTATGCGTTCTATTAATGTTTTTTCGCAAAAATTTGATATGTCTTTGATACGTCTGCCAACGGTTGTATCAGGGAAAGGGACCTCGTCGATTTCTTTTATAAATTTTTCACCAAGTTTGCGAGCAATCAGTTCTTTGGCACAAGGTTTGATTAAATTTTCTCCTATTGTATAAGCTTCTCCTGCTTTGGCAATTCGATAACTGACAAGATATGATGCTTCAAGCGAAGATTTGTTACTATCGTAAATATATTTACAAAATGACTTTATTTATTTTTAAGTTCCCCACATTTTCGTTCTAAATATTCTTTGCTTTTGTGCTTCAGATTGGGGTGTTGAGTTTCTAACTACCTTCTCACACTGCACACATAAACCATTTGGTTCAAATTCATTGCCAGTCCAGGTAAAACCAAATTTTATGTAACTTTCGTCATATTTTCTCCGTTTTGTTTGATTTTATTTTTCTGCCTTATAATTATTGGAGTTTTGATTCGGAATCCTTTGAGCATGAAGGCAAGGAAATATCTTCGGTTGCTAAAGAAATGTCATTCCATTTCTCGTCTACCATTGAACATTTTAATTTTCCAGTCTTCAACCAAGTATTCATAATAGGAGTGAATGTTAAAGCATTTATCTGAAAAAATGAAAACAACATATTATAAAGTCGAAAACGGGACATATTTGTAACAAAAAACAGTTTGCTGGTCCTAATTTCGTAGATTTTACCTAGATAATACCTATCAAACAATAACTTATTCACATACAATTACTCTCCGCTGATTATAACTACAAATTGAACAAATCGCATTTCAAAATCGCCAAATTTGCAAAAATGACCATGAATAACGACATTTCCCAATAACTATGTGTGACATATACCATCCCCCTCTTGAACTGATTTTCAAATGCAGCACCATTCCTGTTCTTCGACCTAACACAAGCATCACACTATAGCACTATCCAAAGGCCGATTATCCTAAAATGAACAACTTTTTGAATAATGTTGATTGGTCCTTTATAGACCACTCCATGAATGTTGATGCCATGATTGATAAATTCTATGCCATTCTATCTAACGCAATCGAGTTATTTGTTCCCAAGACAGTGGTGAAGGATCAGAGATTCCCAAAATGGTATTCTACAGGTTTGAGAAAGCTGATAGGCAAAAAGAATAGGCTTTACAGGAAATACAGGAGGAGTGGAGCTCAAGGGGACTATGAGGCCTATTCGAGAGTTCACCGTGAAACCTGAAACCAAGTTTCAAATTGATCTGTGTTATGTTCTTCACATCACTAATACCGAAATGTTGATCCCCAATAATATAAAGCACTTTTGGTCCTTTGTCAATTCCCTGAGGAAGGACAATGGTATTCCAAAGATCATGTACTACAACGGTGCTCTGCTGGACGGACCTGTTGATATGGTTGAGGCCTTTGCTATTCACTTCCAGTCTTCTTATTCTGATCATACAAACACCGTGATAGCTGAACCCCTGGAGATCAACCATGGTGGTACACTTACGGATCACCATTTTACTACAGAGGCGGTAAGATCCAAAATAGTGCAGCTCGATTGTGGCAAAGGAGCCGGTCTTGACGGTGTTCCCCCTTTGTTGCTGAATCGGTGTTGTGAGTCACTTGTAAAACCAATCCAAGCGATATTTCAGAAAACATTTGACAAGGGCATCTTTCCATCAGTGTGGAAAAACTCCACACTCATTCCCATATTTAAGTCAGGTGATAAGGCTGATGTCGGGAACTACAGGGGAATATCGTTACTTTCTACAATTCCTAAGATCTTGGAATCAATTTTGACCGATGAAATCTTCACTACATATAAGCATTACCTCTCCGAAGATCGACATGGATTCTTTAAAGGAAGATCCACTGCCACGAACCTGGCTGTATATCAGAATTTTCTGATTATTTCCCTAGAGGCTGGTCACCAGGTTGACGTTATCTATACAGATCTCTCAAAAGCTTTTGATAGCGTGTGTCATCAGCTCCTTTTAAAGAAGTTGTTTGGAATTGGACTGGGGTCCAGATACCTATCCTTGATCGGGGATTACTTATCTAACCGTAGTCAGCGCGTGCACGTCGGAGTAGCGGTATCTAGAGAGGTGAAAGTTCTTTCAGGCGTCCCACAAGGCTCGCACATTGGCCCTATATTATTTTCGCTCTTTATTAACGACGTGTCACATTGTTTCAAAAACTCTAAACTTCTTATGTACGCGGATGATTTGAAATTCTTTAGCATCGTTAAGCCATCGTATAATACCCTTCAGTTGGACCTAGATAATCTGGTGTCGTGGTGCACAAATAGCTACTTAAAGTTAAATGTACAAAAATGCAAAATGATGACATTTTGTCGAAGCCTGAATCCAACAATCTTGAATTACACAATTGACGGCATTTCTCTTGAATCAGTGACATCAACGATCTTGGTGTACTATTTGACAAAGACCTGTCATTTAACCTACATGTTGATCAGATAGTATCAAAAAGTCTGAGGTTACTAGGTTTCATCAAAAGAAACACCACCTGTATGAATGATACCAAAGCAATTACATGCCTCTTTAACACTTTGATTCGAAGTATACTTGAATACTGCTCCGTCATATGGTGTCCATCTTATCAATGTCACATTTATAGAGAGAGACCAAGCTAAATTTGCTAAATACCTGTTATTTAAACACCACTTTCCTTATTCGGATGTGCCTCAAGAAACCAGACTTTTGCTTTGTGGTCTTAAACCTCCCGAAATCAGGCGCCGGAACTTCTATTTGTTCTTCCTTCACAAACTGATTAATGGGACTATTGATTGCCTTAAACTGTTGTGTCTTTTAAGGTTTAACGTTCCGGTCAGAGCTCTGAGACACAGACGCCTCTTCTCAGAACAAGTGCACAGAACTAATTTTGGCCAACGAGCTATCATTCACAATATGATAAATACTTACAACAAAAATTTCAACAATATCGATATTTTTTCTTTAAGTCTCAACTCAGTCAAGCGCCAAGTGTCTTAGAGTATCTTGTCACTGTATAAATGTGTGTATGTGCGATTGTTTATCGTTAATTATAGTATACATTATCCAATGTTGTCTTTATATACATATGGTTTTTTTTTTGTTTGTATTCAGAATAGCATGTAAGTTTTTGTACCATTTGGAGAATTTACCTCTGTAGTGTACTTACTGTAAAATAAATAAATTATCGATAACAATTTGTGCGTGACCGCTGGTGGCCTTTTTCTTCGCCGAAAGTACATATTTTATAATTTTGAGGTTATGCTATCGGAATTCACGCATCCAAAATTATCATTATTAGTGTGTAAGTAATACTGGCATAAAACTTTAGAAAATTACTCTGATTTCAAGCAGAAACACACCTCTACTGGAAATTAGATCACTTATTTTAAAATGAAATTGTTAGGAAAGACAAAGCGTTATGGGATATGGACTTACTTACCTTTCTTAGCTAACCTATAACACTAGAAACAGCTACTTTTATTAGCAGAATAAAAAAAGAATAGCACAATTATAATTATCAATTATTAATCCAACACAGTGTAATTAAACTGAAATGAACTGTTACATAACCAGCTTATGACGAGTGGGAGGTAAGTGGAAACTTACGCCACTGGCTTGTTTTTTCTCTTCAGTTTTTTTTTTAAATACATTATTGTGCATTAGTCATTACTTTTTCACGGAACACCTAAAACGATGGAGTGGCATATGGATTCTGTGGTCGCTAGTCTGCCGGCTTCCTCAACATACTTGGCAACATTGCGCGTTAATTTCTTAAAAGAAAAGCCTGCATACATTTAGTTGGCCCTGAACGATGCCGTGTCTTGTTCGATCTATTGCGTAGCTATATTAATCTATTCTTATACTAATGTCAGACTTGATGGCGTTTTGGGGCAGTGCCGTTTAACTAAATTTTTAACTAGAACGAAATAGAACGTGAATATGCTCATCTTTTTTTTATTTCAGCTTACCAACATCGGCATCAATGTGGCCAACATCTCCTTCGCCACTCTCACAATGGAGAGCGACAAGTTCATCTGCGTGCGCGAGAAAGTCGGTGAGACCTCGCAGGTAGTGATCGTCGACATGGCGGACACCGCGAATCCAATCCGTCGTCCCATCACCGCCGAGAGCGCCATCATGAACCCGGCGTCTAAAGTTATCGCTTTGAAAGGTAAACATTTTTGAACAAAGATAGGTAAAGTAAATTTCACGATAAATGTTTCCGACTGATATTATATTTACATTTACACATATGCTCAAAATCTAGGGATATTAAATATTTAAAGGCCCTAAAGAAATCCATGGATCTTAACTAATATTAATAATAAAAATAATACATTTATGTCAACAATATACCATCGGTAATTGGAGAAAACGTCAAGATTAAGCCAAATATACCTACTGATAAAGTACACCGTCAAAAAAGTTATAGATACAGGGTGTTCGGTTATATTTTGAACGGAGTCTATACGCTTTATTTCTCAAGATATCAAAAAAATTTTACACACAAATGTTTTAGGATTTAGTCTGAATCGGCAGAATTTGTTATCAAAAAAAACATATGAACATCGGAAATTGGGAAAATGAGCATCAGCTTTGTTATTTTAAATGGAACACCCAGTATATTTTTAGATTATTAAGAAGAGCTTTTTCTCCTGATTCCAGAAACATATGGTTTGTCTATGCTCACTGTAACCATTATCCCATAATTTTGAAAAAACGTGGAAAAACTATCCGCCCTGGCTTAAGTATAGTAGAAGTAATAGAAAGCTTTGGTTTCAATTGTTTTTACTTCAAAATGGCCGTTCTGTCACTCACTTATCAACTTGTTTTAAAATAATATGCGCTTTGCCTTGGGAAAGTAATAGGCGGCTTTTAATATAATAATAAAATTAACTACACTAGGTTCTTTAAAAAAAACTAACTTAAGAACTCTTGAACAGAATAAAAGTTACCCTCTACAAGATATTTTTTTAATTTGCCTCTAAAGAAAAACGCATACTTTAAATATGTATAAATTCCCGCCAAGGGCAATATTTCGAATTGTCTGAAATAGTTTCTACACGACTCTGTACAGGGTGATCAGTTAAGGGTAGCGAGCGGCCATATCTCATAAGATATTGGTCGTATAGATTTGAGAAAAAAAAATCATAATAAAAGTCGCCAAGAAAAATTGCTGAAAATTATTTTCGAGTTTGTCAAACGTCCGCTAGAGGGCGTAACAACCAACACCAAGTAGAAAAATGGGGTTTTTATAGAATTTTGCCTAATGAAAATATATCGATGATATCATTTTCATATTTAGTGTCCATTTCCCTACACTTTTTGTCTAAAATGTTTTGTTCTATATATCAAAATAAAGCGGTGGGGGAAGTTCAATGGTTTTTTCAAACAAACTAAGATGTCTCCCGTTTCTTTTGACCGATTTGAGCAAACTTAGGCTCATATAAAAGATCATAATTTGCACTACAAAACGCTTATTTGGTTTTGAATTTTTGACTTTTGTTGGCCTCGCTAGATGGCGTTAACTGAATTAGTAGCACATTTTTTAGTTTTTTTTAAAAAAAAACAAATGTAATGGTATATTCATTTTTACATATTTTAAAAGGGGATAAATTTCTCTATAATTTAATGAAAATAATTTATCATCTACCTTTTTATTATATTAAATAATTATTAATTTAATTTATTATTTTATTATTTAATTAAAAAAATGGCACACCACTGCTTTTTGTCAAAATAAAAATCATTTTCGTAATCACTTATTAGTTGCTAACAAAAAGAACCTCTTGACTTTTTTTCGTTAGACGAACGGGTTTGGATTGAAAAAATAAGATGTTTAACAATGAAAAATCTTAATAAAACTGTCCAACAACAGCAGGAGCAATAACACTAAAAACACGAACATGGAACTTTAAAAATAAACGTTAAAAATAAATTAATAGTTTTGTCGTAAATGTTCAAAATGTTGTCCATTATTTTGAATGCGCTGGTCCAATCTCTTCTGGGTGGAGTTGACAGCTGTCTCAATTTCCGCTCTTGGTTTAATATTTATGGCGTTTTGAATTCGGACTATCAGGTCTTCTCGAGTAGTTGGTCGAGTTTTATACACCAAATCCTTTATTCGGCCCCACAGATAAAAATCAAGGCAGGTTAAATCGGGGGACCGTGGTGGCCAGAAAAATAGACTGCCTCTACCAATCCAACGGTTAGAAAAATGCCTGTTCAAAAAATCTTGCACATTTCGTGAATAATGTGCCGGGCATCCGTCTTGTTGAAACCACATGTTTCTTCTTACTTGTAAAGGCACATTTTCTAAGAGTCCTGGTAAATCGTTAAATAAAAAGTTCAAATACATGTCACTGGTTAGATTGCCATTAAAGATGTGCGGACAGATAATAGCACCATTAATAACACCGCACCAGACGTTGACGCTCATCGACCCTGCTGATAATCTTCACGTAATCAGTGTGGATTAGTGTCCGACCAGTAAATGCACGTTATGAAGATTTACCCTCCACAATATTTGTGACAAAATATGATGGTTTTCCCTAATGAAGTCTCTAAGCCAGTAGCAGTAATCGAGCCTACGTTCAAAGTCAGTGTCATTTAGGGCTTGATGAATCACGATGTGATATGGATGCATTTTAAAATCCATTAATATTTTTTCCACTGAGCCATAGGATATTCCTAAATCTCTGGAGATCTCTCTTATGCTTAAATGGGGGTCTGCATGAATATAAGCCAACACGTTTATAATGTTATCTTCTCTTCTTACTCTACAATTTCTTCTCAAAGTTGGAGTTGGTTGCACTTGGCCATGTTGCCTTAAACGTAGGGCTAAACGATGAAAAACCATTCTCGAATGGTGTCTTCGGAGGGGATAACGCAGTGCATACTGCCTAGAAGCAATCGGCGCATTTTCAAAACATTGAAAATAAATTCTCAACATATCAAAGGCTTCTTCATTCGTAAAAGGCATGATTTGTTGTAAAAATACTTTTTACATAACATTAAATTAGATGTCAATAGCAGGAACTATCAAAATGAAAATCAACGTGATTGACAATTTGGTGTTTTGTTTCTTAACGTAGATCATGGCCTGCTTCGCTTAAATGCGATGTTAGTTAAGTTTGATTTTTAATTTAATTTATGAAATAATAATAATTATTAATGATAAAAATAATAGGTAATAATTTTATTATTGTGAGATGTAATATTTAAAAATAATTTTGAACCTTATAGTTATCATTGTTAAACATCTTATTTTTTCAATCCAAAACCGTTCGTCTAACGAAAAAAAGTCAAGAGGTTCTTTTTGTTAGCAACTAATAAGTGATTACGAAAATGATTTTTATTTTGACAAAAAGCAGTGGCGTGCCATTTTTTAATAAAATAAAATAATATTTTGGTCAATATTAACGGTTGTATATAAAACCCCATTTTTCTACTTGGTGTTGGTTGTTACGCCCTCTAGCGGACGTTTGACAAACTCGAAAATAATTTTCAGCAATTTCTCTTGGCGACTTTTATTACGATTTTTTTTTCTCAAATCTATACGACCAATATCTTATGAGATATGGCCGCTCGCTACCCTTAACTGATCACCCTGTACATGAAAGACCACACATAATGCGGATTGCATACTTTTGAGGCAAAAACACTTTTTTCACACCGAGCTTAAACCCCAATTTATCATACCGTACGATAAGTGAGAGTGTATATATTAGAATAATATACTGACAACATAGCATTTTGACTACAGTAATTTGATAATGACTTTAAACCATAACAATTTTTTCTTAACTTTCTGCATATATTTTCTATATGATTTCCCTATCTTAAGTTCTCATCAATTTCGTGAAGTAAAAAGTTGATATTATTTTGTTTTTTATGCAACAAAATTTGTTTTACTTTGATTTATAATCAAACAGTTCATGTGAGACCATAACATTATACCATTATAAACCAAATCTGCTGTTTTTTTAATAGGTACTACACTTTTCTCCACGACCACAATGTTTGTATCATCTGCATATGATACGACAAATATACCCGTCGAGATATTTTTTAAGTAGGAAATAAGGTCCTTAGAATAAACAAAACATAGCAACGGTCCAAGAACTGAACCCTGCGGAACACCCCAATCTACAGTCCCATATACTAAAACACAATGTTGTCGCCCATTCAAGTAATACTCCATGAGCTTCCATGCCTGTCCTCTATTACCACAACGATGCAGCTTTAACAGCAGTAGCTCGTGGTTGACCATATCGAATGCTCGGGAGAAATCCACAAATAAACCCAATACATGAAGTTGTTTATCAATGGCATCGATAACTGGTCGTCTGAAATTCACATAGGGCACTTTCAGGACTACGGGATTTTGTAAACCCATGTTAAGAAACACTAATATTATTTTTATTAAAAAAAGTGAAGTAATTGATGTTTCAAATTTAATTTAAATTTTTTTGACATACTTGTTAAGAAACTTATACCTCTATAATTTGAATAATTATTAGAATCTCACTTTTCATATAGTAGCATCACAGTTGCCTATTTTAATTGTTAAGGGAATATCGCATATTGAGCGGATAAATTCAGCAAATATGTTAAAACTTCACACAAAGCCAACCCACACGTTTTTAACCAATTATTTCATATGCCATCATGTCCTGTGACATCTGAGTTCTTTACGTTTTTAATAAAGTTTAAAACATTTGTTTTCATATGGGTGACAGAAAAATTGTATTTATACAAGGTAGCCCACAGTTATAAGCAAATGCCTTGTCAATATTAATATAGGGTACATGAGTAAAATGATGATTAAAATTACTTGCAACTACTTTCTCTGGAACTACTTCGCCATCTTCAATCATTTTCAGTTCCTTATAAGAATGATTTTCATTTTGTGATGTTTTTATATTTGCCACATGGTTTTAGATTTGTTGTTTAAGTTTTGAATTATTGTATCACTTTGTTGTGTAAAAGAAGTTTAAGTTTTTCTTTATAAAACCTGTTAGCTAATATCCTTATATCTAATATCTTTTTTGGATAGGTCAGTGTACAAAGTAATCTTATCTTTTAGGCGAGTTAGCTTATTGCTGATATTTATTTTAACTAATGGGAAAATCAATTCGTATTAATAAAAAATTGTTTAGCGAAGACTTCAAAAGCACTCTTGAGACACACACAAGAATAAACATCATCCCATTCTTCTCTTTTTAAAAAATGTAAAAATCGTTTAATATTGTTATGTGAAAAGTCACGTCGCATAACATAGCTGGGAGTGGTGACTTTTTTAACAACTCTGATGGTATCTATTTTCAACAACTGATAGAAGTGATCTGACAAGCCCAGATTCACAACAAGTGTGTGCTTGAATTTATTTTCATTTTTATTTCATTTCCATCATTAGAAAATTGTGTTTATTATGAACAGAAAATATAAAATTATTCAGTTAAGAAAATGTGAAAAAAACAGTGAAAATCAAATTAAATTGGTGCTAAATGCATAAAATGCTTAATAAAAAAACTAATATAATAACAATTACTGCTATCAGTTAATCCTTTTATCTGTGAAACAGATTAGTTTTGGAATAGCCCTTTTTTGGTGTTTTGTGTAAACTCTAAAAACTATTAAGATTTACTGTTTAGAAGTGAGAACTTTAAACTCTTTTAAAATTAGGGAATTCCCTTTTTTTGTTGTTGTTATTGTTTGGGTTTGCTAAAAGTTCACTAAACCTTTGAATAGAAAGCAGTTTTGATATTTTTTCATCGAATCAGAAAATCTTCTTGAATTGTAGCATAAAAATGGGTGATTTGGATACTTTGTTTAAATGCTGCACAAAGATTAAAAAACGGACAATTACTTTTGTATTGTGTGTTTTAATATTTATCACAATTACAATTATTTATTACAGAAAGAATAACATATCAAATAATCGACCGACACAAAATTTTATGCTCTAAAAAATGTTGTGAGAACTATAATCGAAGGACAGACCATGCAATGTTCCAACTAAATACTCTCAAGGAATTGCTCAATGAACGTGAAAAAGCCTTAGAAGATACAAACACAAAACACAGATTGGAGATTGTAGATTATAACTCTACAATAGAAGAATTAAGAAGGAATCTTAAGGACAAGGATGCACAGTTGAGAAGGGAAAGAAGAACTACGAAGGATTTTACGGACGACGCATTACAGACGGAAGGCAAATTTGAGCAAGAACTTAAAGAAAAATGCAAAGAAATCAAAAAATTAAACAAAGAAATTTCTATGTTAAACAAAAACAATATTAAACTTATGGAGGATATTCAAACTATGGATGCCGACTATAATAAAATAAAAAAATGAAATGAAAGAATTTATGGAGATCAACAGAAATATGGTCGAAACGATTAGAGTGTTGGAAAGGGATAATAAAAGATTTACAAATGAGCTTGATAAATTAAGAAAAGACAATTCGGTGGCGGATAAAATACAAGGTATACAGGATATATTGGTTTGATGCTAAATGCACCATTATTGCATGAGACTCAATTAGATCTAAATCACAGAGAAGTAAGTGGCGGTGAACAGCCCGATAATGTTTTTTTTAGAGTAGGTAATAACAATACATTTTCTGTGATGCTATTAAACATTCAACCAGTAGCCAGAAAAGTTAATGAACTGTCCGTATTTTTGGAGGATTTGGGTAACCCAACCATACTCCTTCTGAATGAGCACTGGCTACATAAAGACGAAGAAGTAGTTTTATCAGATTATAGTGTTTTGTCAAAGTATTCTAGGTCTCATTTTACTCATGGAAGTACTGTTATAATCTTAAGTAAGGACGTAGCCGATGCACGCATCGGACAAGTGGCCCTTCTGAAACGTACACTACAGAATGCTAAACATTCCAAATGGTACGAATTCGCATGCAAGGTCAAATAGATAAAGTAAAAAGTAAAATAGCACTAAGAGGCATGTCGAATAGAAATAAAGAAAAAAAAAAGAACCCAATAGTTCGTCAAAAAAGCAACACAATACATAAATAATTAAAATACAAGTGAATAAAAATAGATACAAAGTATATATAGATATAAAACAATCATAAAAGCAATTCGTTTAACCGCCTTTTAAGCTGTAAAGTGCTTAAACTGAAAATGTCATAATCAGGGAAGTGACGATTGTAATTGCGTACCAGTCGATCGACAAATGCGCTAAGCCCATATTTTGTACGACCGACTCAAGCAACATCGGACAGTCAATATCTCCTCTGAGCAGTTTGTGAAGAAAAACTAGAAGTGCCTTCTTTCTTCGAAACTCAAGTGTTTGAAGGCCACACAGAAGAGCTCTGGTATTATATGATAAACCCTGGTGCGGAAAATTAAACTTATATAAAAGGTATTTGGCAGATCTATTTTGGACTTTTTCGATTTTATCGATGTGGCACTGATACGATGGACTCCAAACTGTAGAACAATACTCCAGAACGCTGCGAACAAGCGAGTTATAAAGACATCCAATTGCTTTAGTATCTGTGACATGTTTTGTTTGCCGCTTTATAAAGCCCAACAGTCTGAAACCCTTCAGTACAATACTATCAATGCGCAGACCAAAAGTTAAATTCTCATCAAAAATAACGCCCAGGTCTGTAAAGGATCTAACAACTTCAAGACTCACGTTATCGATGAAGTAGGAGGAGAGTATGGGTTTAATGCGTTTATGAAAACGGAGCACTTTACATTTAGAAACATTAAGAAGAAGATGGTTAATGTTGCACTATTTGATAAGCTTTTCCAAGTCCGATTGCAGTGGATTTGATTCAGGGGAAACTGGTGAAAAGAATTTTAAATCGTCTGCGTATAAGAGACACTTAGACACTTTAAAGCATGATACTGTATCATTTATAAATAGTAGAAAGAGAATTGGACCAATATGAGAGCCCTGTGGGACACCAGATGTCACAACAACCTCTCTAGAAATTGAACCACATACGCTAACTCGCTGACGGCGATTGAATAAATACGATTTTATCCATTGCAGATAGGTTCCAGAAAAACCAATTCGCTGCAATTTGAATAACAAAAGCTGATGGCAAACCCTGTCAAAAGCCTTCAATATGTCAGTATATATAATATCGATCTGTTGACCAGCCTCAACCGATGTTGTTAAGTAATTCTGGAAAATTGCAAGATTTGTAGTTGTTGAGCGACCACTATAAAAACCGTGTTGCATACTAGTGATGTAGTGCTTCAGAGACTCAAAGATATGATCCGTGATAATTGCCTCAAACAGCTTTGGTATATGCGAAGGCAAGGAAATACCTCTGTAGTTTTTAATATCGCTCTTATCCCCAGATTTAAAGATCGGTATGAGAGTGGAAAACTTCCAAATTTCGGGAAAGGAACCCAGATTAAAAGATTTCTGAGACATTTTACAAAGGGGCCGAAACAACGACTCGCAGCAACGTTCCAATAAAATAGTGGGAACTCCATCTGGACCAGCCTTTTTAGAAAGATCAAGGGTTTTTATTTTATTGCAGATTTCCGTCTCTGTAATACAATAGGTTGATAGTAACTTTCCCGAACAGCTTATAGGGCCAATTTTGCTAAATTCTAAACTACGGTGACGTGAACAGCAAGACTCAAAGAACCAGTAATTTCCTCTCCATCATAATTCATGACACTGGGCAGCCCAGAGTCTCTTCTCAATTTACGTACAAAAGACCAAAAATGCCTGATATTCTCTGGGATAAGCAATTCAGTTTGTGTGACATATGCAACATAGCACATATCAGTCCAAAGTTTAAACTCACATCGTATGTCGCAGTAATCAAAATAGTCAACATCTTTATTGGACCTTTTATATTTTTTGTATAGACGATTCTTTTGTCCAATAAGTTTTCTCAGAGGAAGGTCGAACCATATCGGATATTTACAGTCGACTACCAAACGTTTGGCCCAGTCCAGTAATAAACAAAGAGCGAGTTGGAGTATTGTTAATGATATAAGTGGTAGAAATAAAGTATCACAGATAACGAGCGTGACTGCTAGTCAATTCAATTCATTTTATCGTTCAATAGCATCCAAATTGTCAAAGCAAATTAAGCCAGAGAAAAATGCTATGGATTATCTGCATAACTCTTCGATAAGTGACTCTTTTTATTTTTCTCCAACTGATGTTTTTGAGGTTAAAAAAGTACTTTCAGAAATAAAAAAACAAAAAATCAGCTGGATGTGACAGTATTTCTGTGAACATTTTCCAAGCACTTCCTGAAATAGTTTTGGGAATTTTGGTGGACGCAATAAATTTTTCATTCTCTTCAGGTCATTTTCCCTCATGTTTAAAGGTCGCCACAGTTGTTCCACTTTTTAAGGGCGGTGATCCTGAAACACCCTCGAATTTCAGACCAATATCGCTTCTTCCAACACTTTTCAAAATTTATTGAAAAACTTGTCAAAAAACGTATCACCAGTTTCTTGAGTGCCCATAACATATTAACAAATACTCAATTTGGATTTCAAGCTGAAAAATGTACTAATGATGCTATTTTTTCTATATTGCAGGAGTTGTATCTTCGACTTAATGATGGAGAGGTTGCAGTATTGCGATCTGACCAAAGCTTTTGATTGTGTAGACCACAGAGTACTTCTTAGCAAACTTGAAATTTATGGTTTTAGAGGCACAGTCTTAAAGTGGTTAAAGTCTTATTTGTCAGATCGTCATCAATCGGTGACATTTAATAATGAGAGATCCTCAAAATTATCAATAAGTTCTGGAGTATATATATATATATATATATATGTATATATATATATATATATATATTATAAACGATTTAGCAAATTTAGATATATCTGGATCCTTTACAATGTTTGCCGATGATGCTACTGTTTTGTGGCATTTCAAGTCTCCTGATCTGTTGGAAAACACTATCACTTACGATCTTGTAAAACTTAAAAACTGGTGTGGTGCTAATTATCTTACCCTTAATATATCTAAGACAAATATTGTAAGTTTTAAGTGTCAGTTGGAGAATGTGGTAATGAATGACGAGCAGATACGCTTTGTAAAATATAATAAGTTCTTGGGTTTGTTTGTTGACGAAAAATTAAAATTTGAACAACTGTCCACAAAGCTTTCCAGAGGATGCTTCGCATTAAGAGTTATAGCTCGTGAAATGGATCTACTAACAGCTAGAAATGTTTACTTTGCTCTGATAGAATCTCATTTGCGATATGGTATATGTTTCTGGGAATTTTGTCCAGGTTATTTATTTAACATAATTTTTCTTTTGCAGAAAAGAGCATTGCGATTCATGTTACAAGTGAAACCAAGAGACTCTTATAGACCATTATTTATTCAAAATAAATTACTGACACTTACAAGTATATTTATTTTCGAGACAGACAGTCTGATTTTAAAAAAATTTAGAGGGGAAATTCAAACCACACCAGCTTACATGACTCGCAATACCCATATAACAGCGCTTCCTATACCAACTTCCACTTTAGTTAAGAATTCGGTAATATATAATGGTAAAAAATATTTAATCACCTTCCGAAGAAGGAAATTTGAAAAGGAAGTTAAAAGTATTTTATTGAGTCGACTTTACTATTCACTGACAGAATATTTTAGTGATTCATTTTAATAGTACTGTTTTTCTATATTGTTTTTAATAAGCTTAATATTTGAATCTCATTCTGAGATCTTATTTTATACATATTTTATTTTGTACAGGTTTTTAATATATGCTAAACTAATTTTTATTTAATGACTTTTTAATGTATTTGTAAATATTGTCCCGTGTTTTAGTGTATTTGTGAAGATTGCCAGTGAATGGATAGATTGTTATAGTCGTATATCTCTAAATAATTAATTTAATTAGATTGTAATTTTTTATTTTAAGTTCTGCTTTGTCAATGAGACTTTCTGCTTTTGATATTAAAGCTATATTTGACTTTGACTTTATTAAGAAATTATCAATACATGTGCTTCAATTCGCTGTCATTCTCGTAGGTTCCTTAACAGTATGTACAAGATTAAAAGTAGCTATTAAATCTAGGAAAATCGATAGTTGTGTCCTATGCTCTAAAAAGTTTAAATTGAAACCACACCTGCAATAACAAGGGTACAAAGATCCCCTAAAAATTCCTTTTAGGGGATCTGTATACAATAACTAACTTTTATTTCAAATTATTAACATTTAGAGAAGCACATTCACATTTAGTTTTAAAATGTCCTATTTAGATAAACCTCAAAACGTTCTTTTCAATATAAACTAGATGCAAAAATGAGGATCGAAGGTTATCAACAAAAAAAATGATTTCTAGGAAAAGCTGGTGTCGAAGCCCAAAAAACCCTACAAATATTCAACATAGAAATGAAATCGAAAATGAAAGCTCACACGATGAACGAGGATGTCATTTTTTGGAAGTGGATCAGCCCCAACACGTTGGCGTTAGTCACAGAATCCTCGGTATTTCACTGGTCAATGGAAGGCGATTCCCAACCGGTCAAAATGTTTGATAGGTAAGAGACAGTTTATAATTACCTTAAGTTGTATTATGAATTATGGGGGGTAAATGTTGCTTGCTATAAATGGCTTTTTAGCAAGTATTGATTGGAAAAATCTATTTTACAAGGGAGGTTTGAACGGGTTGGTGAATGATTTCTATGATGCTATATACACTTCTTTAAATCTATTTATACCAAAAAAGTTTAAAACTTCAAACTTTACGTCGTGGTTCATTGGGGAATTAAGAAGTCTCATTTGTGAAAAAAAGTGCGCTCATAAAAAGTATAAAGTTACTGGTAGTCAGGTTCAGTATGACCATTTTGTGCGGCTGAGAGCTCAATGCTCTGAATTGGTAGCTGTTTGTCACGATAGTTATGTCAATAGAATTAAGCAAAACATAAGACACAATCCTAGATATTTTTGGTCCTTCATTAATAATCAAAGAAAATCTCATGATCTTCCAATACACATGTCTTATAATGGTGCTGAGAGTCAAAATACAGATAAACTTAGCAATTTATTTGCTTCTTATTTTTCTACAGTCTATACCAACAAACCAGCAAAAGCTGTTTCATATGACAATATTTCATCATCTGTGAATATCAAAAAGTACAACTTTTCACTAAGTGACATTTTCAAGGGCATTGACGAACTTCCCTCAAAACTTACCACGGGTCCTGATGGAATTCCCGCCTTTTTCCTGAAGAGTTGTATTTGCACTATTTCTGTACCTCTTTGTAACCTTTTCAACTTTGTCACTTGAAACGGGTCAATTTCCAGAATACTGGATCAAAATACAAGAGTTCTAACCACACTACACCACAACTTGTTACGTTCTGGACGCGCGTTTTGCTAACCAAGTTAGCATCATCAGCTGATGATATAAACTAAAGTAACTTATCCTGATCGAGACTATTTATAGGTAAATGTGGTCACACTTGGTTGCGCCCGACTGCACCGTTGTCAAGTAAACAATAGAGGGGACAATAGGGAATAGGCCCTCTGTCTTTATTTAGTGCTTTCTTACCACATTTTACTATTTCTATACTCTCAAATGCATCCAATAATCTATTATTAGATACATTTTTAATCAACTTAAGACTATTTATTCCTATTTGGTGATTGTTTTCCAAAACATGTTGGTCAACGCTTGACTTTTCTGTTCTTCCGTATCTTAAATGTGCCATGTGTTCTTTAAAACGAATGTCTATAGAGCGTTTAGTTTGCCCAACATATTTCAGATTGCAGTCATTACAGCTAATTTCATAGATGCCACTCCTCTCCTTCAAGTCGACTTTGTCTTTAGGGTTTCCGAGGAGATTTTTCAAACTGTTCTTCGTTTTGTACGCTACTCTAAAACCTACGTTTTTAAATACTTTTTCTAGACCTCTCATATATCTGGGATCATATGGGATTACTATGAACTTATTGGGAGCCTCAGGTGCTTGTAGAGTAGTGGCATCTTTTAACATTTTCTTATGCTTATGTCTATTTACTAATTTATGTACAAAATTACCATTATATCCATTACTTTTAGCTATATTTTTAATCCGATTCATTTCATTGTTAAAACGTTCTTTACTTAATGGAAAATTGACTCATCTGTAAGTTAAGAAATGAAATGCTGCCATTTCCCAACAGGTAAACATTGGATATACATTCTCAAATGTGATACTAATTCCATCTGGAGTCACATTGTGGTCCCATACTTTTCAACCTTTTTTTGACTGACTTGGGACTATCTCTTAAAAACAAGAAATTTTTTGATGTTTGCCGATTACATTAAGGTTTCGTTCAGTAAAGTCTCTGAATGATGCTCTGCTCCTTCAGGAGGATATTGATGGTTTTTATGAGTGGTGGTTGGTAACTCAGATGGACCTCAACAACAACATCAGTAGGGGCGAACTTAAGGTTTGCTCAGAGGTGGGCGTTCTTTTTGACCAAAAATTATCTTTCAACCCCCACATTGAGGCTATAATAACATCTAGAGCCCTAAAGATACTCGATTTCGTAGATCGTTCTTCTGGAAGATTTTCTGTAGACAATTGCCTTTTGAGGTAAGGAAAAAGTTCTTTTTATATGTAGTTATTTTTCGTAAGATTCTTTGCCGTGATATTCGGCAGAATATTGTGGAAGTAAAATTGAACAGTTTTACTTAGAGGATTGATTTGACTGACTTCATTGGAATTTGATGCGTTAGGACTTGCATTCAGAGAGTATAGAAATAAGGTTTTAATAGTTTTTGAAGAAAGCATAGCATTTTAGCCAGGGTTAAATTTTTATTTGAATTGATTTTAGATTGTACAGGGTGATCAGTTAAGGGTAGCGGGCGGCCATATCTCATAAGATATTGGTCGTATAGATTTGAGAAAAAAAAATCATAATAAAAGTCGCCAAGAGAAATTGCTGAAAATTATTTTCGAGTTTGTCAAACGTCCGCTAGAGGGCGTAACAACCAACACCAAGTAGAAAAACGGGGTTTTTATAAAATATTTAGTGACCATTTTCCTACACTTTTTGTCTAAAATGTTTTGTTCTATATATCAAAATAAAGCGGTGGGGGAAGTTTTTTCAAACAAACCAAGATGTCTCCCGTTTCTTCTGACCGATTTTAGCAAACTTAGGCTCATATGAAAGAGCATAATTTGCACTACAAAACGCTTATTTGGTTTTGAATTTTTGACTTTTGCTGGCGTCGCTAGATGGCGTTAACTGAATTAGTAGCATATTTTTTAGTTTAAAAAAAAAAAAAACAAATGTAATGGTATATTTTAAAAGGGGATAAATTTATAATTTAATGAAAATAATTTATCATCTACCTTTTTTTGAACCGTTGGTATTAACCAAAATATTATTTTATTTTATTAAAAAATGGCACGCCACTGCATTTTGTCAAAATAAAAATCATTTTCGTAATCACTTATTAGTTGCTAACAAAAAGAACCTCTTGACTTTTTTTCGTTAGACGAACGGTTTTGGATCGAAAAAATAAGATGTTTACTGGTTATTGGGTGTCTGTAAACAAAAGCCGGTTATAACTGGAGGCAAAAAATAACCGTTTATAACCGGTTAACCGAATAGGAAAAACCGGTTTTTCGGTTTTAACCACCGGTTATTGACATCCCTAGTTGATATTCATTTTGATAGTTCCTGCTATTGACATCTAATTTAATGTTATATAAAAAGTATTTTTACAACAAATCATGCCTTTTACGAATGAAGAAGCCTTTGATATGTTGAGAATTTATTTTCAATGTTTTGAAAATGCGGCGATTGCTTCTAGGCAGTATGCACTGCGTTATCCCCTCCGAAGACACCATTCGAGAATGGTTTTTCATCGTTTAACCTTACGTTTAAGGCAACATGGCCAAGTGCAACCAACTCCAACTTTGAGAAGAAATCATAGAGTAAGAAGAGAAGATAACATTATAAATGTGTTGGCTTACCCATTTAAGCATAAGGGAGATCTCCAGAGATTTAGGAATATCCTATGGCTCAGTGCAAAAAATATTAATGGATTTTAAAATGCATCCATATCACATCGTGATTCATCAAGCCCTAAATGACACTGACTTTGAACGTAGGCTACTGGCTTAGAGACTTCATTAGGGAAAACCATCATATTTTGTCACAAATATTGTGGACAGACGAAGCATCGTTTTGCAGTAATGGCAGGGTAAACCTTCATAACGTGCATTACTGGTCGGACACTAATCCACACTGGTTACGTGAAGATTATCAGCAGGGTCGATGGAGCGTCAACGTCTGGTACGGTGTTATTAATGGTGCTATTATCGGTCCGCACATCTTTAAAGGTAATCTAACCGGTGACATGTATTTGAACTTTTTATTTAACGATTTACCAGGATTCTTAGAAAATGTGCCTTTACAAGTAAGAAGAAGCATGTGGTTTCAACAAGACGGATGCCCGGCACATTATTCACGAAATGTGCAAGATTTTTTGAACAGGCATTTTCCTAACCGTTGGATTGGTAGAGGCAGTCTATTTTTCTGGCCACCACGGTCCCCCGATTTAACCTGCCTTGATTTTTATCTGTGGGGCCGAATAAAGGATTTGGTGTATAAAACTCGACCAACTACTCGAGAAGACATGATAGTCCGAATTCAAAACGCCATAAATATTATACCAAGAGAGGAAATTGAGACAGCTGTCAACTCCACCCAGAAGAGATTGGACCAGTGCATTCAAAATAATGGACAACATTTTGATCATTTACGACAAAACTATTAATTTATTTTTAACGTTTATTTTTAAAGTTCCATGTTCTTGTTTTTAGTGTTATTGCTCCTGCTGTTGTTGGACAGTTTTATTAAGATTTTTCATTGTTAAACATCTTATTTTTTCAATCCAAAACCGTTCGTCTAACGAAAAAAAGTCAAGAGGTTCTTTTTGTTAGTAACTAATAAGTGATTACGAAAATGATTTTTATTTTGACAAAGAGCAGTGGCGTGCCATTTTTTAATAAAATAAAATAATATTTTGGTCAATATCAACGGTTCAAAAAAAGGTAGATGATAAATTATTTTCATTAAATTATAGAGAAATTTATCCCCTTTTAAAATATGTAAAAATGAATATACCATTACATTTGTTTTTTTTGAAAAAAAAACTAAAAAATATGCTACTAATTTAGTTAACGCCATCTAGCGACGCCAGCAAAAGTCAAAAATTCAAAACCAAATAAGCGTTTTGTAGTGCAAATTATGCTCTTTCATATGAGCCTAAGTTTGCTAAAATCGGTCAAAAGAAACGGGAGACATCTTGGTTTGTTTGAAAAAATAATTGAACTTGCCCCACCGCTTTATTTTGATATATAGAACAAAACATTTTAGACAAAAAGTGTAGGGAAATGGTCACTAAATATGAAAATGATATCATCGATATATTTTCATTAGGCAAAATTCTATAAAAACCCCATTTTTCTACTTGGTGTTGGTTGTTACGCCCTCTAGCGGATGTTTGACAAACTCGAAAATAATTTTCAGCAATTTCTCTTGGCGACTTTTATTATGATTTTTTTTTTCTCAAATCTATATGACCAATATTTTATGAGATATGGCCGCTCGCTACCCTTAACTGATCACCCTGTACTTGATGTACAGCGGATTGCTCGTAATTTGATTAAATATGTTAGGTATTTTAGGTTGTTTGAAAACAGCAGTTCTCAAACAAATTAAATATTCTTAAACTAGGAAATTAATCTGTTTTTTATGATTTTCTAGACACTCTTCTTTAAACGGTTGTCAAATAATCAACTACCGAACAGATCCAAAACAGAACTGGCTTCTATTGGTGGGTATCAGCGCTCAACAGTCAAGAGTTGTAGGAGCAATGCAGTTATACTCTGTAGAAAGAAAGGTAAGTTATTCGCTTTTACAATTACGATATGAGCACCATTCTCTATCACAGAATAAGTTACAAAAAAGTATAAATTATTTTTAAAACTTGACTGCTTAAAACTAGTATAATGTAGCAGAATACAATTCTTGTTAAAATGTCTATCATATCTGAGCACATTTCTAGTGTTATTTTAGGGATAATGCTTTGAATCTGATTTTGCAATTATTGAATTGTCTGGGGATTCTTCACGAGCTTTACTTTTTATATAACCCCACAAAAATAGTCTAGCGGGGTTAGATCGCAAGATCTCGGCGACAAATTAACATCCCCATTTCTTGAAAGAAGTCTCGCTTGAAACTTTGAAGTAAGGGAATTCTTTCTCTTGCTGTGTGACATGTTGCACCACCTTATTGGAACCATATATTGTCAAGAGCCATGTTCAAACAGTGGGTACATACTAACATCTTATATGATTGTTAAAAATATTGCCTTCTATTGCATATGCAGTTGGGTAATTGTAAGATGTCTGGTGCAATCAAAGGCAAAACGTTGGAAAATATTACTAGTTTGACACGGTTTAGATCTAAAAGCGATATTTATATATACTATAAAAAACTACCCTTTAACCACAATACACAGAAAAGTACATACAAAGGTTTTTTTTTTAAGCAATAAAATGTTTATTTCTTTGCAGTGTTCACAACCAATTGAAGGTCATGCGGCCTCTTTTGCTACATTCAAAATGGAAGGCAACCCGGAACCTTCTACGTTATTTTGTTTTGCAGTCAGAACAGTACAAGGTGGTAAACTACACATTATTGAGGTAAATTATTAATCTTACAGTGTGATATCGCCAATTCTAAACGTACTTCTAAATAAATATAGGTCGGGCAAAGTCCCCCAGGCAACCAACCGTTTCCCAAAAAGACAGTCGACGTATTTTTCCCGCCAGAAGCCCAAAACGATTTCCCGGTGGCCATGCAAGTGTCCACCAAATATGACGTCATCTATTTGATCACCAAATATGGCTACATTCACATGTACGACATTGAAAGTGCGGTATGCATCTATATGAATAGGATTTCCAGTGAGACGATATTCGTAACGGCGCCTCACGAGGGCACTGGAGGTATCATCGGTAAGTGTTGTTTGATAAAAGAAAATGCTAGTAAACTGTTTTAATTTCAAATAAACAGCTGGACAGAATAACTCGTATGAATAATAACAAAAGAAAACCTTACACTTGTAAAATATATGAAGCAATTCCTTTAGCCAGTATGAAAAATTGAATTAAACCCCTTTTCTTAGAAGTGTGGAACAAATGCTTATAAAACAAAGGATTTGCTTATGTCGTAAAATCGTAAGTATTTGGTATATATAAAAAAGAGGTTTTCCTTCCAATCGTAGAGAATGCTTTAAAATATCTGCATTTGGTCCGACGTAGACTCGTCTGTTGGGAACAAGATTAGTTTCGGTTTTAATAACTGTCTTTTGATGCTATAATCATATGCAAAGTAAAAGATAAGCCTCATGGTTCACTACACATTAGTTATTTTTAAAGGTTTATTTCGATTGGAATAATTTTTTGGGTCGTCATAAAAACGGGAAGATGGCGCTGTTTCAGAAGCCGGATTCCAAAAAGGCATAGGCGAAGTGCTTCCGCTGAAACCCATAGTTTACACAAATGAAATGCCACTGTTTCAGAGGCATGACGGCAGGCAGAAACAAGTATTGCAGAGTAAGAAGTAAACCTGGTATAATTTGCAAATCTCGGATTTTATTCTGTCATTTAGTCCATGTTCGGTTCTTTATCTTTTTTATTATTTCGCATATTTAGCTCTCTTTTTGACGAATGCAGTTTGCACTTATATCATATGATGGGGAATTTAAAATCGCGTTATGGCTTATTTCGTAATAAACGATTGAATATTATCTAATTAGGTTTCAGCTTTCCAACTTAATTCCAAATTTAGATAATGTTAGGATTGATAATGTTATTGAACAGAACTAGCCGTTAGTTGATGGAAATCCATTTTAACGAAATAAATGAACACTTGTTCAAAATATCCACTTAATGTATTTTACAATAAATTAAACACATGACAATTGCCAACACTGTGACTTCATCAAATGTTAGGTCAAATAAAAATGTAACACAAACTGTGTAAAATTAAAAATAAAGCATTTCCCAGGCCCTTGAGGAACCACACAATCAGTTTTTAAAGATGAAGACTGACAACCAGAAACAACCACCGCCTGGCTACGGCCTAAAAGACAAGAGATGAAGCAGGCAAGTGCACGACCCCTGAAACCATAATGCTCAAGCTTTGACATTCTGTGGTCCACGCAGTCAAACGCTTTTGCCAGATCATTGGCCACTGCCTCTCCCTGATTTATATTGGTGTAAACACTATCCAAAAAGCTGATTATGGCGTCATGTATTCATTTTGCCTTTTTGAAATTGAAAGTGATTTTGGCTATCGGATCACATTCTTTACTCGGAACTTGGACTATTCAACTACACTGTTTATCGACGAGACCGTTCTCGCCTAACAAGCAGTGCTGAAAGGGGCGGCGGAGTTCTGGTGGCGGTTCAGCAAGGTATCAATTCCGCTTTGTGTGAGTCGTCGACGGATATCGAACAATTATTTGTGGCTGTTGGTTCAGGGTCAACGAAACTAATCATTGGTGCCGATCACGTTGAAAAGTACCTACAATTTTCTAAAAACGTGGATAGAATCTCTGAAAAATATAAAGACCATGATGTGTTTTTGCTTGGAGACTTTAACCTACCAAATGCTTCTTGGGACTATCTCCAATATGTGCGTTTTTCACAATTTATTCCAAATCAACACCATTATTAATCAGCTCAATATTGGATTTGGTTTTCTCACACAGTGCAAATCATGTTGTATTTACTGAAGATTCCATCATCCCTCCAGATGTTTTCCACCCTCCATTGACTATTCATATCAAGAACTCATCAGGTCATTTTCATTCCGCTTCATCCCAGCCTGAATTATACTATTACGACTTCAATTCTGCTAACTATAATGCCTTATCTGAATATCTTGGTTTTGTCGATTGGGTGACTCCTTACCTGTACAAAATATGATCAATGTTTCTATGACATACTGAGAGATTGGTTCCAAAAAAGAAAATATCAAGCAGAAATAATGGTTTTCTGCACACTTAAAAAACTTGGTGTTTCAGAAGAAGATGGCACATTGTAGATGGAAGAAAAGCGGTTTACCTACAGATTTTATCCAGTTTTTGAACAGCTCAATGCAAAGGGCATCACGTGAATCTTACATGGACTTTGTTCACGAGTCTGAATCATCGCTTTTAACCCATAATAATATCAAAAAATTTTGGCACTTTGTTAATACTAAACGCACGGACAACGAGATGCCTTCCCAAGTGTCTTATGACGGTAAAATAGCGTACGGAGGTGTAGAGATGGCCAATTTATTTGCCGAGTACTTTCAGACTGTTTATTCTAATGAAACCTGTAATGTTCCACCAATAACATCCCTGAGCAACTTGAATATCCATAATTGCGAAATACCAATTTTCGATGTCTTTACGGAATTGAATAGTCTGAACATCTTTAAAGGGCCTGGACCGGATGGCATTCCTCCTCGTCTTCTCCGAAATTGTAGCTTTGTACTATCACGTCCATTGTGTTTCATCTTTGGGGCTTCCCTTGAATTCTGGAAGGTTAGTTATGTCATACCCATTCATAAAAAGGGCAAAAAGGACGACGTCACCAATTACATACCCATATGTAACCTGAGTTGTATACCAAAACTGTTTGAATGCCTGGTTACCAAGCATTTGACAGCTCATTTAAATGGTGTTCTAATGAATCACATCCTTCGACAGAGCTTAATTTGCTTACTTACAGCGATTATCTCTCTAGCACGATGGCGAGAGGTGGTGTGGTTCATTCAATCTACACCGACTTCTCCAAGGCCTTTGACAGGGTAAATCATCATGTTTTGGTGAACAAGCTGTACAGTTATGGAATTTCTGGCACCCTTCTCCTGTGGATTGCTGACTATTTGTCTAATCGTTCCCAAGTGATTAAGGTAAATAACAATCACTCTATGCAAATCAAAATTCCTTCTGGTGTCCCCCAAATCTGGGACCCCTGCTTTTCAATTTATTTCTAAACGATATTTCAGATTGCTTTTCAAACAGCACCTTTCTTTGTTTTGCCGATGACTTGAAATTGTATCATCATCAAACCAGTGCCAGGGTTTCTTGATAGGCTCATTGGGTGGTGTAGGCTAAATGGCATTTCTAAGTGTAAAGTGGTTTGTTTCTCAAGAGTTCACAACCCCAGTATAATTACCATATTGACAAGACATACCTTGAAACGTTGACTGAATTCGGTGATCTGGGTGTCACTTTTGATTCTTCTCTGACATTTATACCACACCTGCCACAGATAGTCCCGAGGTCTCTGAAAATGCTTGGTTTCATTAAGCGGTGCACTAGGGATTTCAATAATGTTGCCTCAATTAGAATGTTGTACTGTGCCTTGGTTAGACCACTTTTGGAGTACTGTTCCTGGAGCCCCCAGTATGCGGTACACATAAAAGCTCTCGAACAGGTGCAACGTAAATTTGTCTGCTATCTTTGCTATAAATCCAACATTCCCCTTTCTGAGAACTACATTGTTGATTATGATACTTTGTACTCTGTTTTCAATCTTGAGCCACTGTCTGTCAGGCGTGACAAAAGGGACCTTAAAATGTTTTATAAGATTCTTAATTATTATGTGGACTGCAGTCATCTTCTGTCTCGTGTGGGAATTCGTGACCCCACTAGAGATACCATATTGACGGCGACGTTTTCAGTAAAGAACTAACTATGGAATAAATACCTTTTTGTCGCGTGTACCGAGATTGGCATATGTGTATCCGGAACTAAATTTTTTTGGTAGTATGTCTCACTTTGAAAGGCAGCTCAAAACTCTTCAAATTAATTAATAACTTTAAGGATGATGTATTAGATGAACATTTGAGATTGTATTTAACGCAACATATTATATTGTACTTAAATGTTAACTAAATTGGGCATAGCCCGTAAATAAATAAATAAATAAATAAAATTAGGATATGAGACTCTAGGTTAGAACTCTGCTTTACAATTTTTTCAATTAATTTTGAGAGACTGGATAATAAAGAAATAGGTCGATAGTTAATTATTACAGTCAAAATATCCAGAGCAGTTCCTGGTAACCTCAAAAGCACTTTCGCAGAAATGTCATCCTAACCACTGGACATTTTGTTCCTAATGTTATATCGAGCATCACTTAATTCTTACTTCTGAATGGGATGAAAGTGGAACGAAACAGGAGAAGAAAAATCTCCAAAATATCGGATGACAATCCTTGAGCCAAACGGGCCGCATTGCTACAATAATGTTTATTAAGTTTATCAGGGTCAGTGTTAGCAATATGACTCTTTAAGACCAGATCTGTTGCACAGCTTATCCACAATTGACCACTCTCTTTTTGTTTATTTTTAGTTTTTGTTTGCAGAACTTACAATATACATTACGATACCTATTACAATATGAAATCTAATCTTTCACAGAATTTTTTCTATAATTACTAACGAATACCTTTAATCCTTTGCTTAACTAGGGTTTTTGCTTTGACAATTGTTTAACCAATATTAATGGCAAAGCTCGGTTAAAGACATTCATTTAAACAGTATAAAAAGCAGAGGTGGGCTCAGGAGACCTTAAAATACATAAGTTTTGTTAAAGTTTGCTTCATTAAAATCCCAAAAGTATGTCGCAGATCCAACGGATTTTTTTTAATGGAACACCCTGTATATTATATGTTCATCAAATGGGTTTGATACCATTTTCTTTAAAAAATGCCCCAGAAATTTGAGTCCACTATGTAGATCGTTTTCTGTCTCTTTAACATATTACGACTTATGCATAAGTAAAAAAATATTCCCTAACATTCTTAAAACTGCGATAGTACGGTATCCTACGAGACCGGATAATTATAGGCCAATATCTCTATTACCTGTAATTTCAAAAATTTTGGAAAAGTGCGTGGCTGTTAGAATTATAGAGTTCTTTGAAACAAATAATCTCTTTACCAAATGTCAATTTGGTTTCAGGAAAAACAAGAGTACCACACTTGGCATCTTGTATCAGACATAATGGAGGCCTTTCATGAAGCACAATATGATTCCATATTGTTCTGTGATCTGAGCAGGGCGTTCGTTTGTGTTGACCATAACATTCTTCTGGCAAGGCTGGGACAGTATAACTTCTCCAAAGATAGTTTAGACCTTATCGAGTCTTATCTGGACAGCAGATTTCAATTAGTGAGGGTAGCTGGTGTGGTGTCAGCAAGGAGTGGAATAGGTATTGGAGTACCACAGGGCTCGATACTAGGACCAATTCTATTTTTAATTTATATAAACGATCTACCTAACCAGGGAAATGTTGGCGCTTTTTGCTGACGACACAACAGTTTCCTTTACTGGTGATACACTGCAGGAAGCGCTGAGTGGATGTGTGGTGGCACAGGAGAATGTTAGGCTCTGGTTTTGTGCAAACAGACTTCTTTTGAATTCTGACAAAACTAAGAGGGTAATATTCAGTATGAGGGACCTTTCAACTGTCTCAAATCCATCACAGACTAGTTTTCTGGGAATGGTTCTCCATCCCAAATTGCAATGGTGGCAGCACATTGACACAAGAAGCTAAATAAAGCAATTTTTGTATTCCGGAATCTACATGAATGTGTCTCTCGTGACATACTGAAAACAGTATATTTTGCTATTTTCCAATCTCACATCTCGTATGCTATTTTAGTCTGGGGCCACTCCAGGCAGGTGAAACAAGTCTTTGGCCTACAGAGGAAAGCACTGAGATTGATCTCGGGATTGGGATATAGACAGGACTGCAGACATGCCTTTGTTCGTTTTGGAGTGTTGACTGTGCCTTGTTTATATATATTTGAATGTTTGATGTATGTGAAAAAAAATTTGGGGATCTCTTGAGAATGTTCATGATTATAATACTCGCTCAGGGCGTCATTTGATACCTCCTTTTTGGCGTCTTGAAAGGTGTCGGGATGGTCCGGGGTTTTGGGCAATAAACTTTTTAATGCTTTGCCCGAGAGGGTAAAGATTTTACCACTACCATCATCTTTTAGGAAAAAAATTAAAACTTTATTAATACAAATTGCTTTTTGTTCAACAGACGAATACTTTAATTGTAATTTTAATTTGTTGTAAATGTGTTTTATTACCTGTAAATGTGTTTTATTATTTTTATTTATTTTTTTAATATATATTTAAAAAAAAATAGGTTAGTATATGTTTCATACATATACAGGGTTATTCACGCAACCCATTCATTAAAAGTTTTTGATGATGCCATTTAGATAAAAATTTCAAATTTTGGGATTAAGGTAAGGTCAAGGGGTACTTCTTTTTTGAAATATTTTCAGCTTCCTGTCACTTCCGGTTTAACCGGAAGTTGGTATCAACTTGCTTATTTTAAACGGAACACCCTGTATTTTATGGTATTTCTGGATTCTAAGGAGAATTTTAATGCTATTTTATGTAGCATGTCCTATACCTAGGTTCAAGCGTTCTTAAGATATTTGACCTTGAACCGAAAATGAGCCTTCGGGGTACCAAATTTTAAAATCTCATATTTTTGTAAGTTTTGAAGATATAATCTTCATATTTTGCAGACCAACGGTAAATAATCTTAGGTTTCTATTTCTTTTATTAAATTTGTCTGTTTTTTTACAGGGTGTCCTAAATTCAGCGGCAAACATTCACATGTTCAAAGCCGCTAAAGTCCGTTTCTTTAAATGGGACACCATATAACTTTATGCACTATCAAATGTAGAATTTAATTTTCTATCGAACTGTATTAAGGTTCCCTATACCTATTCGTAACCATTTTCGAAATAATCGTGTTTTTATTAAACTATCATATGTATTTGCTAAATGCTTACACCTTCCCTTAGTAAGCCATGGAAAAACAATTCTTGTGCTTTTCTGTTCAATATGACAGCTGATTTGAAACTTTTAAATTAAAATAAAATAACACTCAAAAGCTAATATACTCAATTGCGTGCCATGTTTTTAATGAAAAACATCCTCACTTATTGCCAGTGAACAAGAGAAAATTGAAGAGGATTGAAACGAAATTTTTTCGTTTCGGAAAAGTTAAAGTTAAATGTAATAAATTATTTACATTATTGTTAACCATATCTACTAAGTTCGAGACTGTTCTAAACTTGTTTTAGTGAACATAAAAATTATATCAATCTAACAATCAACAATAAATAAATAAAATAATAAAATTGAATTATAATAAATGTTCTTTATGCTGTTCGTTCATTTGAAGACACATCTCAATCTTCTTTGTACAGTTGCTGTGGCCCATTGAATTTGTCCGTTTTCTAATTCGGCAAAAGCTGTTCATATCCTGTCCAGTAAATCTTGTTGGTTATTTACTGGGGAAGCATAGACTTTACCTTTGATAAATTCCCATAAATAAAAGTCTAGGGGTGTTAAATCAATCAATCAATCGCGGAGGCCATCTCCAAGGGCCATTAGGACCCCTTCAAAAATTCGAGATAATTGGAGATAAACTGCAGCGGAATTATGTGCTGGTGCCCTATCTAATTGATACCAATAATTTTGCAGCTCACCAATAGGAATTTCTTCTATAAATTCAGAAACCGTCCCTCGTAGAATTTCCAAATACTTATCACTGTTTAAATTGTCTTCATAAATACAGTACCGCACCTGATCATTTAATACTATACTGAAAACATTGAAGCTAAACCTCTCTTGAGAACGCGTTTCGCGTAAAGCGTGCGGATTTTCTGCTGCCCAGAAATGTTCGTTTCTTCTATTTGTAAGCTCTAGAAAATTTCGCTTCGTCGGTCCAAAATGTTTTTGAAAGGAATTGAGGGTCCTCTTGAATTTTCAAAAACATGAATTCGCAAAATTCTACTCGTCGAACGTCATCACCAGGTCTCGAGACTTGCACGTTTTGGAAAGAATAAGGGTGCATATGATGTTCGCTCAAGATTCTTTGGACAGATGAAGAAGAAATTTTTCTGCAGACGGTATTGAACTTTGCGGGTTTGCGTGGAAATAAGCTAATGTGTTTATTACGTTATCCTCGGCATTTGTCACTGGTTTCGGAACATTTTTTGTAACTTTAACCTTGCCAAAACGCAAAAAGTTTGTTTCAATCCTCTCGAATTTTGACTTGTTCATTGGCGGCAAATCAGGGTGGTGTTCATTAAACACACGACACGTTCTCTCCAAAATTTTATAACATTCTCCATGAATATAAAATAGATTGAGAATATCAGCGTATGAGTATTCTTCCATTTCGATTTAGAAGATTTAGTTTATCACTGACAGCTTTCGATAAATAACGCATACTAATCATCTGTCATATTGGATATTGGATCTCAATTGTTTTTCCATGGCTCACCATTGGAACATGTAAACATTTAAGCAAATACATACGATATTTTTATAAAACCCAATTATTTCGAAAATGATTACGAATATGTATAGGGAACCTTAATACAGTTCGATAGAAAATGAAATTCTACATTTGATAGTGCATAAAGTTATAGGGTGTCCCATTTAAAAAAAACGGACTTTGGCGGCTTTGAAAATGTGACTGTTTGCCGCTGAATTTAGGACACCCTGTATAAAAATAGACAAATTCAATAAAAAAAATAGAAACCTAAGATTATTTACCGATCGTCTGCAAAATATGAAAATTATATCTTCAAAACTTACAAAAATATGAAATTTTAAAATTTGGTACAAGAAGGCTCATTTTCGGTTCAAGGTAAAATATCTTAAGAACGCTTGAACCTAGGTATAGGACATGCTACATAAAACACCATTAAAATTCTCCGTAGAATCTAAAAATATCATAAAATACAGGGTGTTCTATTTAAAATAAGCAAGTTGATACCAACTTCCGGTTAAACCGGAAGTGACAGGAAGTTGAAAATATTTCAGAAACGAAGTACCCGTTGACCTTACCTTAATCCCAAAATTTGAAATTTTTATCTAAATGGCATCATCAAAAACTTTTAATGAACGGGTTGCGTGAATAACCCTGTATCTATATACTAGTTACATATTGTATTGACATGATTTTCATATTGTTAATCATTATTGCTGTTCTGATTGACGTGTGTAAGCATATTTTGTAATAGCATGAATAAATTGAGTATTGAGTAAATACTTCTTACCCAGAGAAAACTTTACTTATAAACTGGTTAATGACCAACAAAATTTACAAGAAATATCTAACAGTCGCAACTTAATGCTTTTCTCGTTACAAAAATATGCCTCTATCAATTTCCCTTAAAAACTTGCTTCTTCCAATTATTATTCCAGCAGTTTAGTAGTAGTACTAATTCAGGAAGCTTGGAGCTAAGCAAGTAGAACAGGGAGATCCTTTGTGTTCACCTCAATAATCTTAGTCACTCCTAGATTACATCCATTCCTGCTCATTTAAAATAAAACGTGTACTTTCTGGTACTTTGTAGGAGTTAATAGAAGAGGCCAGGTGTTGTCGGTGTCAGTTGATGAAGAGAGCATCATTCGTTATGTGAATCAAGTGTTGCACAACCCGGATTTGGCTTTGAGGCTAGCGACAAGGAACAACCTTTCAGGAGCTGAAGAACTGTTTGTCAGCAAGTTCCAGCTGCTTTTCCAAAACGGACAATACACAGAAGCAGCCAAGGTAAACTATCATATCTGCTAATTTGTTGTTGCATTGAATAAAAGTGTCTTTTTTAGGTGGCTGCTAATGCGCCTAAAGGCATTTTGAGGACCCCCGCGACTATCCAGATGTTCCAACAAGTGCCAACACAGGCGGGCCAGAATAGTCCGCTTTTGCAATATTTTGGTATCTTGTTGGATCAGGGACAATTAAACAGGCAAGTTCCTTTACACTTTTTTAAATATATGAATTACTGATTTTGGATCAAGTATTTGGATTTTAATTTTAATTTTGGGACACCTGTTAGCAGAATTTCGTGAAAAAACTGCTACTCTACCCAATGTTCTTCTGCAAAACGTTTGGTTAAGCCTGGCTAAAAATACTTCTACAAATTGAAGCATGATAATCCGTGGATGTTTATCATTTGGTCTGCATGACCACCAGATTTAACACCTTCAGATTTTTTTTTATTTGCGCCTATATATAACATCATATGTAAGAAATTTGTTTATTTCTTAATTATATGTCAAAATGTCTTTTGAAAGTAATAATTTTCCAATTTTTATAAGGCAGTAACTAATTTTTAGTAATACTGTAACATTTTAATTTCGTCACTACATTTTAATGCATAAAAATCCGTAAATCCGGTACTGTAAGTCTCCTATCGACGTAGTAAGGTGCTCGCGGTCTCTGCTTAGCGAAATCTTCCGCTTCATATTGAGGCAATTCACTAGTCACGTGCACATGGCGCCTTAGTTTTGTTCAATTAGTAATTTTACTTTCTTCTCCTTTAAATATTTTTCCTTTCTTGTGATCCAGCTCAGGGATTGGCTGATCTATTGTCCCGATTTGGTCAGTTTGATTTTAGTAAAGTGGCACCACTGACGGATTGTCATCCCGCTACTGCTGCCTTGACCTGGTGGTGAGGTAGGTTGAGCTTCTTGTCTCTCTGGAAGGTGAAGGTTAAGTGTGATAGTTTGTCGGCGAATTGATCCTGTTTTAATCCAGGCCATCTTTTGGGATTTACGTCGGCAACTTAGTTAAAAAGGCTCCTATATGTATTTAATTACGTTGTACCTTAATATTTTTGGTTGAGGAACCTTTTATTACTCTCTTGTGAGGATTTAACTGCACTTGACCACCTACCATATCTTTTTGATGGGACAAACTTTACGAAATGACTAATAAGAAACCCTTTACCATCAAATAAGGGTTTTTTTTTCTTCTTCTCCCTCCTCTTCTACTTCTTGTTCCTGTTCTCGTAACCAGGGTTTGAACCTGGATGTGTCATTTTAAGTGGAGCAGAAGTCTGTTACGTAGTACTTAAGTGTGTACGGACCCAGTTTTCCTGCTGGAAATGTCTTGATGACATTTACCTTATAGACTCCTGATCTAAGTCACCGATGCTGATAGACACTTAGATAAGTATCTTAATTTTAACATCCCTTGTGCTGAATTGACTTGTGTAAAGTGTGATCACATCTTGAAATTTTAACTTATAAGATCTAGTTAGTTTATACAAGGTATATAAGAAGTGTTATAGACAGGTAACACTACCGGAATATGTGATGATATTTATGATTTATTGTATTTACTTGCTTTAAAAAGGTATTTTGATATAAAACAATGGTGTCAATTTGTTTGGTAATATTGGTGATTGGATTTGAAACTTAGTTATATAAATTTTTCTTGTTATTTGCTTGCTCTTAGATTCACATAATACTCTTTTCTTTTATTATATTATTGTTAATTGTATTTGAATTAATGAAGTTAATTGATTGCTTGATTATTTTGCATCTTTTGATAAATTTTTACTGTTAGATCAAATTGTTCTGTAAATTAAAACAACTTAAAGATTTTCTTTATTAACATTTATAGATTTTGGTGTCTATTACTTTTACTTATCATTAGCTGATTGAAAATTTCTTTTCTCATCTGTATTACTTAATTTTCAGGTTTTATTGAACATTTAGTTTGTTGTTTTGTGATTCTTTAACTATTTTCATAAAACATTTTACACAGTTGATATAATATTTGGATAGTGATCTTTATTTGAATATACTTTAGATTTTTCTCTCAGCATATGAGTTATGAAAACTGATTAACATAGGATCATTACACAGTTAATTGTCATTTAAAAAAAAAAACTTCAATTAAGGCCACATTCTTTCATATGTTATATAAAATAACCTACAGGAGATACATATTTCTGGAAATATTTTGGGGAGCACTGAACTTGTTAATAAATGTTATTTGTTGAATATGCTTTTTTTTGTTTTTTTTTATTATTAATTTTAATTAATTTTATCTTAGTGGTCTTGAGGAGTGGTACTCATAACATCTAGAGCGGTTAACAGTCAACTGGTATAGAACTGTTGGCGCCCTTATAAATAGAAAACGAACCAATCTCCCTGAGCAGTCGGTGATTTGCACACTAACTTTACTGCCTCTCTTTCAATCAACCACTTAGTGTAGATTTATATTATCTTAAAACAAATATATACTCTCTGCTATCAAACAGAGAAAGAGTGTGACAATACAAACACCCTGTCATTATGATAAATTTTATTTTCTTTTATTGCATTTTCAGGTACGAATCGCTTGAACTATGCAAACCGGTACTCCTGCAGGGTCGCAAACAGCTGCTGGAAAAGTGGATTAAAGAAGAAAAACTGGAGTGTTCTGAGGAACTGGGGGACTTAGTTAAACAGGTGGATCCTACCCTGGCCTTGTCGGTTTATTTGAGAGCGAACGTACCGGCCAAAGTTATCCAGAGCTTCGCCGAGACCGGGCAGTTTCAGAAGATCGTGCTATATGCCAAGAAAGTTTCTTATACCCCGGATTATATATTTTTGTTGAGGCAGGTTATGAGAACTAATCCGGAACAGGTAAGTGTCTTGCTGCTCAATTATTCCAAGCTATAAAAATCAGACAAATATATAGTGAAGTGGCTTATTTTATGATGCTAAGATATTTAATTTATGATGATTAGATATTATTAAGTTCTAAATTGTTTCATTTTTGAAGGTGTTCAAAAAATTAAGAAACATTGCCTTTTTCTGTATATTTTAATAAAAGTTTATTGAAACTTGTCAAATTTGTTTGTAGTGATAAGGGGCTTTTTTGAATGTAATAACATTATAGTAATTATCCATTCCAATGGCGTTAGGGAGGGTAACTTAACTGATATCTATACAAAAATAGTATACACCACTGGCTTTTACACGTTTTTTCCATTTTTTTTTTATTTAAGCATTTTAAATTACAATTTTGTTGCCTGTGCTTTTTCGTATGTGGTCTTATTTTCGAGAGAACAAAAAACCTTTTACTATATGTCCCGAGACAATATAAAAAAAAAATCAAAATTTGTATTACGTTAAAAGTGTGAAAAACTTGGGTGTCCCCGTGTTTTTGTAGCAAACATTCAGTAGCTAGAAAAACAAAAAAATCGGTAAATGTCTTTTATTCATTGGGAAAAAAGCCTAGGCTATTTGAGTGAAGTGACTAAGAAGACCCCTGCGTCTTTTTTTAACTTTAAACATTTACACTGGCCGACAAAATTTTTCTAATACAGGCCAGCTTATTATTTTCACAGTGGAAATACCCTTCCAATAATAAAAAAAATATTCGGAAAGCCCTAATACGTACCATTTTTTAATAGCCTAATTAGAACCTTTTATATTGGCAGATAAAAAATTTTATTGTGAGGCAGCTAAAGTGGGTCCATTTTACAAAGGAAAAATTACCTAGACTGGGTTGTTTACAACATTAGACATAAAATAAACGTTAAACATCACTCTTCGGTTGAGTTTCGAATTGAGTGGTTCTCTGTGTATCGATAAGCAAGTGTATGTGAAGACGAGAATGTCGAGTCAAACGCGCCGAAGTTGCAAAATTTCTCCTGACAAATTTTGTTATATTTGTGGAGAATTTCTGCCAGGCCATTTTCCGAAAATATAAAAAAAGCCTTCTTTAAATATTTTGGTGTGTTAATTGGGATCAAGATAAGCGGTGGGCTCCCCATGTGTGCTGTGTTAGTTGTAGTGTATCATCGGTGCTGGTTCGTTCCCATTTTCTTTTATTTTACATTTTTATTTGGGAATTTTTATTTAAAATGAATTATAAAATTGATTAATTATAATTGGGAAATAGTTTAATATCTTAGGCTTAATTTACTTTTTCAACATATATATTTCAATACATTAAATTTTAGACTGCCCTGGTATAATAAAATGTTATTTACTTTTACACACTAAAATTTCATTTTATAATAAAGTCTTGACACGCTCAATACATTCCCTATATACTTCCTTGTCTATTCCTTTGCTTATTTGACCCTTTTTGTCCCTCTACAAATTTATGGAGATTGAACGAGATACGGAGAGAAGAGGAAAGGGAGGAAGTCAAGCATAAAATTTACTGAAAAACCGAACGACCAGTGTCCCGATAGTACTGACGGCACTCATTTACTAAAGTGATTTGGCTAGTCAATATTTTTTCGCGTTATTCGTACTTATAACGAGATATATAGTCGTGCCCTAAAATTACTTTGCTACATACAGAATACTTAATTGGACAATTTGTTTCTACGGATTCCCCTTTTTCCATTCCTGAAATTATGAACCATTGAGGTAAGTTTCAGGACATTAAATAATATATATTTTTTTATATATAATTTACATTTAAATATTTAAACCAATAGTTAGTATTAGTTAGTATACAGACGCGGATCTAGATCAAACCAGCGCACACTGGTCGAATTATGCAAAAACGTGCTATAAATTAATTAAGTTAGTCTTTTTATGTTAAAATAATATTTTATTGTGTAATTAACCTAAAGCAACTGTTTAAATGTTTTACACTTATTTTTAAATTTTATTTTTATACAGGGTGACAAATAAAAAAACTTTATGTGACTTTTAAACGTTACCTTTAATTGGAAAACACTAAACATTAAATAAATGTATCTATGAACTATTGTTGGGACAATCTTAAATTAAACAATAAAAAAAGTTACTAAATTAACCAAAATCTTTTGCAACAATTATACAGGGTGTCAATTTGAAACCTTTCAATCCGAATATTTCTGAAAGTACAAAACTTAGAAAAACACAATTACTAAATGCACCATTATTATGGTTCAATATTTTAAATACTATATTCAATACAGGGTCAAACATAAAGTATAATCATAATAAATAAAACTGTGTTTTTATAAGGTCGCATATGGATCACATACTTCGCAAACAAAATATGGTAATTCTAGTTCCCCTACCTTAGTATAACATTTGTACCAAATTGTGTTTTCATATTTTATTTTTACTTTTAGAAATATTTACATTAAACGTTTTTAAAATGGCATCCTGTATCTAAAATTAAAAGCCTAACTAAAGTTCTTCATCTGAAGAGCTAACTTCATGTAAATTTAAAACATTTTCGTCAACTGTTGGCGAAATTAGTAAAGCTACAGCTTCAGGCAGAAGACTTTTTTTTTGATTTAGCAGGTGTTTTGCGTAAACTAGAAATGACAGGGTCGGAGGAGACAAAGAGACGACTAAATATATCTTGTAAATTATCTTTTCTAGAGGTTTTTCTAGAAAAACTTAAACGATAATTTTTAATATCTTTATTCCTCGCCTCCTGTGCCTCCTCCGACAATTGTCCTATAGGAATTTCAAATGCGTCTATTGTCTCTGCTCCGTGCATTAACACCCTGTGTACAGAAGTTGGTAAAGGGTACCAAGAGTACAACCTAGTAAAGAGTCTTGCAGTTTCAATTGCGTACATTTGAAATTTCGGTAAATCTATATAAAACCCAGATGATAGGGTTTGTAATATGATATGAAATCTGTGCACAAGGTTTTTATCGATTTTACAAATTTCAGCAAAACCTGGCTTGGGCTTGTCCACTATTAGTTCTAATCGTGAATGAAATTCTTCTTGAATACGTTTTTTTTGAGTTTTGGACTATTTGCTTATCAAGAGCACTTCGAGCTTGCCACTTTTGAATATCGATTTTGTAAGCCAAATGCAGCAATGACTCAAAAAAACGTATCCAAGCATGCAAGGTGGATAAACCGTATTTTAAATAAGCATTATTAATAACGGGTCTCTGGAGAATAGCATCAATATTATTGAATTGTTTGGAGGATGCCCCACATATAAAACATCTTTGGGTGGAATTATTTTCAGTTAAAGCATTTCCCACCTTACTATCAATCATTGTGAGGTACAAGTTGAATGATACACTAATGTGAATATTATTTTCGGGAAAAAAGAACTGAAAAGGAACTAGGTTATTTATTTGTTCATCCATATTTTTTTTTCGGTCAGTGTTAGTTCTTTGGTTTCCCGAGCGAATTGAGTTTTCAGAGGTCGACAATATCTTGTTGACGAAGTCCTGCAATTTTGCCATATTATTACGTCAGATCTGGCACTAAGAGTGAGTTTTATTGGCACTAAAGATGTAAAAAAGATACTGCAGTCTGACAATGACATATCTTGAAACCGTTGCTTATATTCTGCTTGTCCAGATGACCCATCAAACCCCCACTTGCATGTTAAAGTCAAGTTTAGAATATTGTTTTTATTAACCAAAGTTTTAAGTATATCCTGTTGTACATCTATAAGCCTCTTAGTTGTATGATTTAGTAATGATTGAAGTGGAACTTCTGCTACACTTTCGGATACACAAATATTTTCGGGGTAACACTTTTTCTTGGCTTCAAGTACCTTATCATAAGAGGGGTACATAAAACAATTATTATCCTCCGCCTGCTTTTTCAACAATTTGTATTGATATTTAGTAAATTTGCCCTCTATGATAAGGGATACTGCCTTATCTAGACTAAGCTTCATATAAGTATTTTTTTGGTTTAACAGGGAACTGGAATATTCTTTGGCCTTTGATGGCTGTGCATAAATGGATTTAAGTACATTAGATGCCTCTAATTCATGTTCTTTTCGGTATCCCATTTGAGCTGCATAAACTAACTCTTGTGTAGAAAATTTTTCTCGCAATTTTGACGTTTTTAATCGTTTGGTTGTCTCAGAACAAGCTTCAAAATTAAGTAATTTTCGACCTTTGCCAATAGCACTATTCTTTTTAAATTCAACTTTTGTTTTTATCCATTCTTTGTTGTTGTCCAAAAATCTTTGTTTTGTTCTATTTGCAGAAATCCACTTATTTTAAAATTTGTAATAAAATGTATTTAAAACAGTTTTTGCTTCAGGTAATAAGGTACTATAACCAGTGAGGGTCAATATTTTTGTTTGAAGTCGACAAAACTTGGTGTCTAGATTTTTTTCCAGAAAATTTATCATAAATTCAAATAACTCTTTGTAGCTTAGCAATAATACTGGACTACCTGGGCCATTGCCTAAAAGCAATACAAAAATCTAAAAACAGTGCCACGATATATTGGCAGTTATAGCTTCAGAATCTCAGAATCTTCAGAATCTCTAAGGTTCTGTAGATTCAAAACGGTTTTTCACAGCGGCAACTGAATTTCACTTTATATACTATCTTAGTTCTTTATGGGCTCTTTAATGGTACTTACTTTAAAATTATAAAACAATGTAAAATTCTATAAGTAACTTTTAAAAATTTTAAAATGAGAGTAATTTAAAAGCTTATGAAAAGCGAAGATAGCAAAGGGAAATCCGTTTTGCACTGTAAAAACCCGTTTTGAACCTACAGAACCTTAGAGATTCAAAATAGCAAAATTCAGACTGCCATATTGGAAAAACAGTTGAAGATAGAGATAGGGTATCTTAAATTAAATAAAAACATATGCTTCCTATTTAAAATGTAAAAACTCGGTAGCTTAGGGAAAAAACCGTTAATGTGGCAACGTCGCCTATGTCACTATTGGATTCAGCTTAATTTAAAACCCCTGTATGCAAAATTTGATAAATTTAAGTCTAATAATTCCTGAGATATAATAGCCGTCTCGCAACTTTTGACTAACCCTGTATGTATGAACATAGCAAATTAAATAAAAACTCTTAAAAATACTTCTAGTGTATAATTAATATCCGAATGGAAACAACTATATCTCAAAATTGGATTAAAAAATCAAAAAAAGAAAAGTTAGGGTCTTAAAAGTTAACCAATAAGGTGTAAAACATACTTTTTTAATTTTTAGATATTTTTTAATCGGGTATTTTGGGGTAACGTTTTATAAAACATATCATACAAGAAGACATTATAGAGTACCAAAAAAAATATCACTAGCTGGAAATACGTGGAAATTATTACCAAAATGCTTTTTGAATTTTAGCACTTAAGTCAAATTTAAGACGAACTGACATCAAATCTTTCATAATGTCGTATTTCTGTCAAATAAAAACTTTCCAAAACTTATGATAAGTATTTGATGAGAACATACCTGGGTGGCCTTCCTCCATATTATGTCTTATTACTTTTCCTCAAAATCCAGTAACTACGGACATCTAAACTTAAGGCATGAAACGGTTTTGTATAAAAACGCAATATAAACATAAAAAATGCCGCCACTTTGACGTTTAATAATTTAATGAAAACGCCATGATGCTTTGACAGAATCATGGCAATTTGATCAATAGTAAGTTAGAAAGCCTACTACGCGTTTTATGTTAAAAAAATAAAAAACGAAAATTTCAATAAATAGCGTGTTTTTGCAAAATTCGACCAGTGTGCAGCGTTCCCTCAAATTCACAGTCCACAACTGGGCCTAGCGTTGGGTTTCCCGAAGATTTTCTAAAGGAAAACCCACGTAAAACCCGCACAAAAACTTTTAGGTGCAGTGGATGAAGGGAAAGAGAGAAAGTATGCCTTTTGCAGTTCCAATGGTATGGCAAGTCATTCTGAGGATGACGATATTTTTGCCTGACAAAGACTGAAGGTTATTCCAAAAAGGGAAAGCATAATATAGAATATCCAAATTTGCAATCTGCCATACGACCAGTTCCTCATAATGCAAATTTGCCAGTGCCGATTGCGCCTTTAACATGGCAAGCTATTGATTTGGGAGATAATGGAGATAACGCATCATCAGGCAGCTCAGAAGAACAATGCACCGATCCTATTTTTACCACAGGTCCCAGTTCCGGTGAGCCACATTTGATTGTTCAAAGTGAATTAAATTATTTAGTACGTGATTTGGGGTTATCCAAGCAACAGTCAGAACTTCTGGGTTCCCGTCTTAAGGAATGGAACCTATTGGCCAAAGAAACAAAAATTACGAATTTCAGAAAAAGAAATTCTAATTCTGAATTCTACAGTATGGAAAATTCGTTGTGCGCGTGTACTGATATAGGCCGTTTAATGCAGGAACTTGATATTGAACATTCTCCGCGTGAGTGGCGTTTATTCATAGACTCATCTAAATATAGCTTAAAAGCTGTGTTATTGCATAATGGAAATTTAAAACCCTCTATACCAGTTGCCCATTCAGTTGCAATGAAAGAAAATTATGAAAATATGCGCACGATTTTGGATAAAATAAACTACAATAGGTATAAATGGCAGATATGTGGAGACTTAAAAGTTATAGCGATTTTAGTGGGACTTCACTTTGTTTATGGGACAGTCGTGCAATAAAAATATTTGGTATAGAGTATGTTAAGAAATAGGGTCGTGCATAAATTAAATGAGCTCTTGCAGAGCCAAACTAATATTTAATCATATAATTTGTATGTATAAAGTAAGCTAATTCCTAGTATAAGATCACCAGTATGTATCTTCTTAAGTTAATAAAGCTATTTTCAAAGGAAAAAAAATCAGCATTATGTAACAAAAATTTGGCCAGAAAGAAGCGAATTTCAACCCGGATCTCAAAATGTTAAATTTATACCTCTTGTTGATCCTAAAAATGTCCTTTTGCCTCCTCTTCACATTAACTTTAGACTGATGAAAAACTTTGTGAAGGCTTTGAATAAAGATGGTGATGGATTTAAATACCTAAGACAAGTCTTTCCTCAGTTAAGTGATGCCAAACTAAAAGAAGGCATTTTTATTGGCCCACAAATCAGAATATTGATGGACGATGTCAATTTTACGGAAAAGCTTACCAGGCAGGAAGTCAGAACATGGAATTCATTTGTTATTGTAGTAAGGGGATTTTTAGGCAACAATATGGATGAAAATTATGAACAATTAGTTAATGAACTTTTAGATGCCTATAAAGCGCTTGGTGCCAGAATGTCATTAAAAATGCACTTCCTCCATTCTCATCTGTCATTTTTTCCTAAAAATTTGGGAGCTGTTAGTGACGAGCAGGGTGAAAGGTTTCACCAAGATATCAGAACAACGGAAATTCGGTACCAAGGACGATGGGATCCAGCCATGATGGGTGACTACTCTTGGTTTTTGAAGAGAGAAGATAGGATACGTCATAAACGGAAAAAATAAAGTTTAATTAGTGTAGTGTAGTTCTCGGTTTTTTTTTAAATCTTGTAGGGTTAAATGTTTTCAAAAATAGACCAAATGTCATATATTTTTTCGTTATGCTACGTTTCGGCAGATATTTCGTTCCAGCATCAGACTAAAATGACACAATGTTTATTTAGATGAATAAATTAGGAAATGTTTATAAAATATAATAAGAAATGTTTTTTTCGAGTATATAAGAAAAACAAAAAAACATTTCTGTTGGTTTCAGACCAAACTAAAATATATAATTATAAAAAAAAATGTTTTGATATTACATGTATCAATTTTCCAAATTCTTGTCTAAACAAACATTGTGTCATTTTGGCCTGATGATTAAAGGAAACATCTACCGAAACGTAGCATAATAAAAATAATCAAAAAGCATGATATTTGGTCTATGACCCTTTAAAATATAAACAAACATGTTTTATCAAACTTGACAACAATTTTTAAAACAAAATAAAAAGTCAATTTAAAAAAAAAATTGACACTATTCCAAAAATGAAACAACTTTGGGCACATGTATAATTATAGGAACTTTTAGTCATAAAATAAGTCAAGGATTCAATATGTATAAAACATTAAGGAACACTCTGTATAAAATTAATAAATATATTGTTGATCTCCTTCATCAGGGTGCCGCGTTTGCCAGCATGCTGGTCGCAGATGAAGAACCTTTGGCAGATATTAATCAAATTGTTGACATCTTCATGGAACAAAATATGGTGCAGCAATGTACCGCGTTTCTTTTGGACGCCCTCAAAAACAACAGGCCTACCGAAGGACATTTACAAACTAGACTGTTAGAGATGAACTTAATGTCTGCTCCCCAAGTGGCAGATGCCATTTTAGGTAAATTTTCCTTTTTTATTAATGTCATAAATAACCATGCATCAGATAGAATTGATATACATTTTGGTTTTAAGCTCCAAGACTGTTAGAAATACTTCAAAGTAAATTCTATATTATAACACTTTATATAATAGTGTAAATAAAGTTTCTTATGTTATACATTTTTTTTTCTAGGTAATAATATGTTTACACACTACGACAGAGCGCACATTGCCCAACTCTGTGAAAAGGCTGGGCTATTGCAAAGAGCTCTGGAGCATTACACCGATTTGTATGACATTAAAAGGGCAGTGGTTCACACCCATCTCTTACCTGCTGATTGGTTGGTTAGCTTCTTTGGAACGTTGAGTGTGGAAGATAGCCTTGAGTGTCTTAAAGTAAGTACTACTTCAACTTTCCTATCCTTTTGAATCTTGCCAATTTAGGTTTAATTGAGAATTAATTCAATTATTTATTTATCAAGAAATTGTACTACTGATTGCTTCATTAAGCTGAAAATTTAATTTCAGGTTATTGGAACCTCTAATTGTAAAACATTGTGCCTCTTTTAAATGTAACATATTGGCTTTTCTAATATTACTTCAGAACTTGGTATTTTCAGTGCCTTTTTGAAATCGTTTTCTTATTTCATATTATTGCTCATGTGCATTATATCCTAGCGTGTTGTTTTTTGAACTAAAACCAGCTCGAAATACTGAGCTAAATACATACAGTCAGAGCTCCTGTTTTTCTTTTAAAGTCTATAAAAGAGTAGTTTCAGTAATATTGCCAGATTTGTTGATATTTCTGCAAACATCGTTACTTTTCTTTTAAAAACGGAATACCATACTAATAGTGCCGATGTTCCCTCTAGTACAACTTCAGTTTTTTTTATTTCTATATACAATTAAGTACTGATTGTCTAAAGCAACATCATGAGTAGTTATAGCAGCTACTCATTAATTTAGTGCAGAAGGATAATTGATCATGCAAATTTAAAATAGTGGTAGCTGTTTTGTCAGACTTTTTACATAATATAACTGACGTCTATTCTGCTTAGAACGGCAACTGATCGACTAGAACGTCAAAGCAACGGTGCCAGACTTATCGATATTTTAAGAAAACCTGAAACTGTTTTATTTTAAATAAAACAACATTGTTTTTCATTCAGGAGGGATAAAATATTAAAATATTCAAAATACAAGAGTTCTAACCACACTACACCACAACTTGTTACGTTCTGGACGCGCGTTTCGCCAACCAAGTTATCATCAGCAGATGATATAAACTAAAGTAACTTATCCTAACCGAGAATATTTATAGATAAATGTGGTCACACTTTGTTGCACCCGACTCCACCGTTGTCAGGTAATTTGGTGCTTTCTTACACACTTCTTCACAGTTAACTATTTCTATACTCTCAAGTGCATCCAATAATCTATTATTAGATACATAAACTTGTTTAACTGTGTCCAGTTTAAAACCTTTATTCTTCTCAGCGGCATAAAATTCCTCTGCTCGTTCGTTGTTTTATTTTGTGTTTGTGAAGTAACAACAATATGTATGTCTATTTATGCCGCTGAGAAGAATAAAGGTTTTAAACTTGTAATTAGTAACAACAATATGTATGTCTATTTAGACTACATAATTAGCCCTGATGATGGCACAAATTGGTGCCGAAACGTTAGCTTAGTAATAAACGTTCAATTCTATTGTCCAAGGAAGCTGTTATTGTTTCATTTCAAAGATTAGGATTAGTGGACGAAAAACCTACCATAAAATTTTTAATCAACTTAAAATTGTTTATTCCTATTTGGTTATTGTTTTCCAAAGCATTGTTGGGCAACATTTGAGTTTTCTGTTCTTCCATATCTTAAATGTGCCATGTGTTCTTTAAAACGAATGTTTATGGAGCGTTTAGTTTGCCCAACATATTTTAGAACGCAGTCATTACAGCTAATTTCCTAGATGCCACTCCTCTCCTTCAAGTCGACTTTGTCTTTAGACTTTCCAAGGAGATTTTTCAAACTATTCTCCGTTTTGTAGGCTACTCTAAAACCTGCGTTTTTAAATACTTTTTCTAGACCTCTCGTATATCTGGGATCATATGGGATTACTATGAATTTATTGGAAGCCTCAGGTGCTTGAAGAGTAGTGATATCTTTTAACATTTTCTTATGCTTATGTCTATTTACTAACTTATGTACAAAATTATCATTATATCCATTACTTTTAGCTATATTTTTAATTTGATTCATTTCATTGTTAAAACATTCTTTACTTAATGGAAAATTGACTAACCTGTGAGTTAAGAAATGAAATGTAGCCATTTTGTGTTGACAGCAATGAAATGAGTCGGATGTTATATACCTATCAGTATTAGTAAATTTCCTGTAAATATCAAATTCTAATTTATCGATATTTCTAATAACTAACGTGCCGAGAAAAGGTAATTGCCCATTGTTCCCCTTCTCATACGTAAAATTGATGGAAGGATATTTATTGTTTAATGTTTCTAAGAAAGTGTCCAAATTTTCTGTTTTAGTATCAAAAATAGCAAATATATCGTCTACGTATCTATACCACACCCTTGGGAAGTACTTGAGTTCTTTTTTGAATAGTGTTTCTAATCTGTCATAAACAAATTTGCAAGGAACAGAGAGAAGCAATTGCCCATCGCAGTTCCCTCAAGTTGTTTATAATATTTATTGTTGAACTGAAAAAAATTTTGATTCATACATAATTTTGTGAGTAGCAAATACTCATCATAATTTCTTTCTTCAAATTATTGATTTCAAGTAGTTCCTTTAGGTACTCTAAAGCTAGTGGTATGGGTACACTAGGAAACAATGAGCTTACATCAAAAGATGTTAAAATTTCACCTTCTTTTAAGTGAGCATTCTTAATTTTATCTATGAATTCTAACAAGTTAGTAACCTCAAAGTTATCGTACGAGATATTTAATTTGCTGAATTATTCTACTAACCATTTGGAAATATTGTATGTTGGCGATCCAACAGCTGAAACAATAGGTCTCATGAACTTCCCAGGTTTATGGATTTTGGGAAGGCAATACAGTTTAGATAACTGAGGGTTACTATGTGTTTTTAGGTTCTCAGACACAAGGTTTTTACACTGTTTTAACGTACTATTTATTTCTGTTATCATTTTTGATAACGAGTTTTTCTCAATTAAATCGTAAAGATCAGTTTCAATCAAATTGTCTGCTCTTTCAAAATAATCCGATTTGTCTAGTATAACAACCTTATTTCCTTTGTCAGCTTTTAAATAAAAACATTCTTTTTTCTTAATTAAAATATTCGCAATTTGATCTGTGATGTTCTTAATATTATTTTGAAAGTAAGCTTGCCCAATTTCTTTTTGTAAGAAAGAATGAATTGCACTTAAAATAGTTTTCCATTTAAAATAAAAACAGTTCAAAAAAAAATCGAAAAGCCTGGCAACATTTGTAATACTGTTTTACATTTTTATGATCAACAGGCCCTCTGTGCCAAAATTGTTCAGAGCTACTTCATTACTTTATAAATAAATAATTCCTGTACTTCTGTATTCAAAGAATAGTTAAAAAAATTGAAAATACATGATTTGGAGTTATATTAAATAAAATCTATTGTTCATGTATTTATATAGTATTTACTGAAAACAGGTAAATCCGGCAACAGTGCTAATTACATTTTTGTTAATTAAAATTTAACAGAATTTGCAGCAGCAATTTTCTTGTCTTTCATTAATTTTTTTAATGCCAAGTCTTGATGTAATACTAGAAATATAGAAAAAATATAGTTTGGGGGTCAAATTAAGACATACTTCACCAATAAATGCAGTAAAAATAAATATGATAATCCATTTAAAATAAGACAGTTACAATATTCATAGACAGTTGGAAAAGTTGGTAAATCTGTCAAGGTTGTTGGTACTTTGAATACACTTTTTATAGAATATAATTTTTTTTTAATATACCAGGTGTTTAAAAAAAAAAAGGATGAAGTTATATTTGATCTGTTGATTTAGGCCATGTTGACCGCCAACATTAGACAGAACCTGCAAATCTGCGTCCAAATCGCCACAAAATACCACGAACAGCTTACCACCAAGGCGCTCATCGATCTTTTCGAAAGTTTTAAGAGCTACGAAGGACTGTTTTATTTCTTAGGATCTATTGTCAACTTCTCCCAAGACCAGGAAGTACATTTCAAATATATTCAAGCTGCTTGTAAAACAGGTAATTTTTTGTTTTCTGCCTCTATTTATTTAACAATTTCCCATGTATAGAATTATAAGCACTGGTCGATAAGGATATTTAATACAATTCGGCCTGTTATTTTTATAATGTAATATGGAATATTTACAATATTAGTCTTAACATAGAACGGGAAACTGTCAAATTGGAATTACTGTCCGACTTTTCGCCTTCGATTAGTACTAGGCATCTTCAGGGATCTTGACTCTTTGAGATCTGAATGATAAGGATCCACCGTTAGGTTGTGTTTTTCTTCCCTATATACATGAGACTACAGATAAAATAGGACGATTACTTCAGGGGTCCAACATACGTACAATCTTCAATACACATAAGAAGACTCAATAATGGTTGCGATCTCTAAAAGATATTGTACTTTTTCAAACAAAAGATTCCTTACTCCTCTGGAGAAGTGTATGTGGGAGAAACAAGACGCTTAATATCAACTAGACTTAAGGAACATTAACAATGTATCAAAAAGAAACAAATTGTTTAATTTGTTGTAGCTGAACAACAGCATACCATTGGCTATATTATAAATGTAAAAAGGAACGAAGGTTCTAGCATGGGATTTTATTAACGGAAAATTAGAGAATCTGCAATACACGTGGAAACCGATCTTAACACAGTTCAGTGGAGTAAAGATCCCTGAAGATGCCTCTTGCAATTGAAGGCGAAACCTCGGATAGTATTTACTAATGGGTCTAATCCCAAGAACCATGAGTTCTTAACATTAGTCTTATTTAGTTAGTTGTCTTCTAACTTTAAGAGTGTGGTATTAAGAAAGTTTTTTCAATTATATATTTAGCTCAGAATAACAAAAATATCATGCCAAATCGCGCCTGAGAAGTTCTTTTATATTTCTGAAAATGTAAAAAGGCCTATTTTCTACATCTTGGTGTTTTAATCGGAGATCAAAACAACTGAATTAGCTTTCTGCCATAGGACCAGTTCCTCACACAGTGCAGAATTGCTAGTACTGACTGCACCTTTAGATTTGTAAGCTATTTTTTTTTGGGACTTAATGGCGATATTAACTAACTTATCAGGCAACTCAAAATAGTCTACAGACCCCACTTTAATTCCAGTTTCTAGTTCTGATGAGCCAGATTTAATTGATCACAATGAACTGCGTGATTTTGGGCTATTGAAGCAACAGTCAGAACTTTTTTGATCCTCTCTTAAGGAGTGGATGGTTTTTAGCGAAAGAAACAAAAATTATCATTTACAGGGAAAAAAAGCAACGTTTTTTTTTTGTATTTTATATTATGCAAAATTCATTATACATGTACTGAAATTCAAATTCAAATTCCTTTATTCACAAACAGATCACAGTGTGACATGTGTTTCATCGGAGATTATCAAAGTAAAATATATATAATAATATAATAGGTTAAGAATAATACTATAACATACCTAATCAAGTTAAAAGTGAAATAAAATAGTGTAAAAGTTAAAATACAAATACAAAATAAGTCAGAATATTTCAAGATCATACAAAGTTTCTAGAGAAAAACTCATTCAAACTGTAAATGGGATCCCTACAAAGCAAATAGTTTTCTTTTAAAATATTTTAAATTTATAGTTCGTCTGAGTTCAATCGGCAAGTGATTATATATTTTTAAGGGCATTACAAGTGAACTTTTAGCAGTTGCAGTCAGTCGAACAGCCGGTAGCCTTAAGTCGGAGCCATTTCTGAGTGGATAGCAGTGAGGCATGTCATCAACCAGAGTAAAAGAGTTAAGATTCTTACGAATGTACAGGGCACATTGAAGTATATAAATTGATACAACTGTCAACAGTTGAAGATTTGAGAAGAGTGGACGACAAGATTCCCTTGATCCCTTGAAGAGGATTGTTCGGATAATCCTCTTTTGTGCAACTATTCATTCACTCTCAAGCAATTTCTCCAAGCTACTATAGCATAATTTAACAAGGAATAGATGTAGGCATAGTAATAAGACACTAGTATGCTTCTATCAACTACTGCTCTTAGTTTCCAAATGACAAAGGAATGGGTGGCAAGTTTTTTAGGAATATAGTCGACATGACCTGACCAATTTAAGTTACAATCCATGATGACGCCTAGGAACTTAGCAGTGTTAACATTGCCCATATCATGACCACATATATTTAGATTTAGACTTGTGTCATTTGCACGGGTACTGAACAGCATTAAGAGTGTTTTTTGTAAATTGAGGACAAGATTGTTCAATCTGCAATAATCAAGCATTTGCTCAATGCTGACCTCCGCTAATCTCCTTATCTCAGCCAAAGAAACACCTGTTATGACAGAAGTTATGTCATCTGCATATATAATATTAGGGCCCAACAAAGCTGACTGAGCAATATCAGCAATATAGACGAGGAATAATAAGGGTCCCAGCACACTTCCCTGTGGAACACCTGTAGGAACGTCTGCTAATTCAGATTGATACTTCTGGCCATTCACCAGCAGTATGACTTTTTGTTTCCTGTTAAACAGGTATGTCTCAATCCATTTGTGTGGAGTACCCCTCACGCCATAACGTTCTAATTTACATAATAAAACAGAGTGATTGACCAAGTCAAAGGCGCGAGAGAAATCAAAGAAAACACTCATGGTGGCACAACCCTGATCCAACGGCCGAACGAGTTCCCCAACAAGGGAAACAATAGTATCAGCTGTTGAGCAGCCCCTTCAAAATCCAAACACTGAGTACTAGGTATCCTATTTTTATTCAAGAAGTTACTGAGTCTGTCATAAAATGCTTTTTCATATATCTTAGAGAATGCAGTCAAAAGTGAGATTGGTCTATAGTTATCTATTCTATTAATATTACCCTTTTTGTGTATAGGTCGAATAATAGATGTTTTTCAGTTGAGTGGGAAATATACCTTCTTTAAAGGATTCATTTATTAGGTAGGTAAGGACTGGAGATATATGCTCTGACACTTTTATCAACAGCGAGCTAGGAATATCATCAATACCACCAGAGTGCTTATTTGAGATTGAGTTTAGATATGTGTGTACCTCAAGTTCATTAACTGGCTGGAGAAACATTGAGTAGTCACCGGCTCCCATACTAAGTCCAAGATTGCTTGACTAGCTACCAGACAATTGCCGTAGTCATAAATAGTATTATCATTCATATTTTTGAAAAAAGTTGGATATGAAGGCTTTTTAGCTGAGGAATCCAATTCATTACTTATTATATTCCATGAAGCTTTCATCTTATTTGAGGAATTATTGTAAATATGTGAATAAACATTTTTTTTACTGTTTGCAATGAGTTCTCTATGTTCCCTCAACCTTACCCTATAGTTTCCCCACATTTGCTCACTATTTGATTTTTTACAACACATAAATAAAAATCGTAGATCTTTGCCTTGCTTTACAATGTCATTAGTAAGCCAGTGTGCATTAGATGATACTCGAGAACCATCAGTACAATATCTGATGAGCTCTTGTGGGAAGGACTTATTAATAATATACAATATTTTACCAAGAAATAAATCAAACTTAGCATTAGCATCAGTGTTTGCTCTTACCAAATCATCCCAGGATTCATATTGCAGGAAATTTTTAAAATTTAATATATTAGCCTCTTTTCTGAAGTTGCGTATATACTTATATTGCTTATTAGTACTTTTTACTGAGGTTTTTATAGGTAATATAACATACTGCATGAAGTGATCTGACAAGTTGCTCTCTATAGTCAAAACCTTGACTTTTTCAAGCTGAAATGTTGTAAAGATGTTATCTATAATTGCTGCTTACGGATTTAACGCAGCAGAAGTGGAAGCGGATCTTGCAGCCTATGGATCCTACATATCTTCGGAGAGATCGATCCATCTTCAGAGGACCAGAGAATGCCATAAAAACTATTTTACCAGCAATTCTCCCAAAAAAAATTTTTAGAAAACACGACGTGTCCTGAGGAACTAGATTCCTCAAAACTTCCTGTTGTTACTAGTCTTAATATGGTTCTAATTAATATTGCTTCTCTAAGAAATAAAACTGACGAGTTGTACCTATTTCTGGAAGAATTGGAGTTCCCCCAACTTGTTGCAATTACTGAGCACTGGCTGAATCTAAACGAACCCTTTTATATTGAGAGGTATACCACAATAGCTAGATATGACAGAAAAAACTCAGCTCATGAGGGAACACTGATTCTATCCCTAAATGGAGATTTCATGTCGGTATCTAAATATGATCATTTGTTAGCGGATGGCTCTTTTGAATTCTCTATGGTATATAATCAAAACCTTGATCTTTATGTAATTTGTATTTATAGATCACCAAACTCTGATGTACAATCATTTTTAAATAGCCTGGTAAGTTTGCTAGACAGTCTACCGATTAAAGGTAAAAAAATTCTATGCGGGGACTTTAATATTGACTATGCTACTGTTTGTGCCCTCCAGAAATATCTAATTTCTATATTCGACTCTTTCGGTCTTTCAATGCATGTATCCTCGCCAACTAGAATTTCAAAAAACTCTTCTTCTATCATCGATTACATGACGTCTGATTTTTCTCCATCAGAGGTGCAATCACAGGTCTATAACTCAGGTCTTTCCGATCACGAGGCGGTAATTTCCAGGTTTAGTTTACCTATTAGGCCCTTACCAAGATCTCGCCATCGGGGCAGAATTTTCTCGGCCGCAAATTTCTCAGTATTTCATAATATTTGCTTTAACACCAATTGGAATTTTGAATCTGATAATGTCAACACAAACTTCAGAACTTTTTTAAATAAAACTTTAAGTGCTTTTAACAAGACCTTCCCGCTTAAGAATATCAAACCTAAGCGGCATAAACCGTGGACCACGAAAGGAATACGAATTTCTGCTAAAAATATGCGCTCGCTCTCATATATAAAAAAATTCACCGACTCCTTTCTTATTCTCGACTATATCTCTAATTATAGGAGGATCTACACTACTCTTATTAAGTCAGCAAAAAAATTACACTACCGAAAACGTCTAACAAACTCTAATAACGTTTCAAAAGAAACCTGGTCCATCATCAATAACCTCAGAAACAAATCAAATCCTGTGACTCAGATCTTGCCAGGGGCTAATGATCTAAATGATTATTTTATTAATGTAAGCAAAAATGTTACCTCTAGTATCTCGCCAAGTTTGGACCCTCTTTCGTTTCTCCCTCCTTCAAAAAATTTAGCTGATAGCTTTTTCTTAAGTCCCGTTAGCAACACTGAACTATTGAAGATAATAAATAATATCAAAAGTAAATCTTCGTGTAGCACTGATGGCCTATTAATTAGAATATTCCTGAACTTGCCACTCCCAGTCATAGAGGCCCTTACAACATTAATAAATGAGTCCTTTATAAAAGGTGTATTCCCTGATTGCCTTAAAACAGCTATAATTATTCCACTTCATAAAGGCGGCGAAAAAACTAACTCTTGCAATTATCGCCCAATTGCACTACTACCAGTGCTATCAAAAATCATCGAAAGGCTACTGAAGAACCGTCTTATGCCATTTCTCCTGAAACATCAGATAATATCCCCGGAGCAGTTCGGATTTCTACCCAACAAGTGCACCAGTGACGCCATGTTCACGTTGCTTAGAGGCGTCTACTTATCTCTCAATAACAACCACCCAACTGCCTGAGTTTTTTGTGACTATGCGAAAGCCTTTGATTGTGTTAGTCATGAAATTCTGATAAACAAACTAAATTTTTATGGAATTCGTGGTACTTCTATAAATTGGTTAAAATCTTATCTTGGGAAAAGGCAACAACTTGTAAGGGCTAATGGTTCCGATTCTGATTGTAAGTTGATTACAAGTGGAGTCCCTCAAGGTTCAGTCTTGGGACCTATTCTTTTTTTGTTATACATTAATGATATCATGAACCTTAAAATTAATGGAAGAATCTCCCTTTTTGCTGATGACACAAGCATAACATGGAGTGATTTTGATACAACGTCTTTACACTCTAGTATCTCCAAAGACTTGGTTATAATTAAGGCTTGGTCCGATTCCAATATGCTTTGTTTTAACGTCGATAAAACGGTGGCGTTATCTTATAAGGGAACTTTACAACCACTTCAGGTACATAACAGCAATATTGAATACGTAGAGTCGGTTAAATTCCTGGGTTTAAATATAAATAACAACCTAAAATGGTCTAATCATATTGACACCTTAACTAAAAAACTTTCTACCGCCTGCTTCGCCATTCGATCAGTTTCAAAAGAACTAGACGTTCCTTCTGCCAGACATACTTATTTCTCTTTATTTGAATCCCACCTCCGCTATGGCCTTCCCTTTTGGGGCTGCTGTACCACCGAGCAATTTCGTAGTATTTTTATGCTTCAAAAGAGAGCCATTCGTTATTTGTTTGGTCTAAATAATAGAGCTTACTGCCAATACTATTTCAAAAAACATGAAATATTAACACTTCCTGCATTATTTATTTTGGAAACGGTATGTTTGCTGAGAAAACATATAAACATCCTCCCAGAAAGGCCACAACATGTATACCCTACCAGAAACTCTAGGCATGATATTTATCTTCCCATTCCTTCCACAGAATTAATAAAAAAATCAATTATTTACAACGCCATAAAACTTTACAACAATATGCCAGTACATTTAAAATCTATCCCTATGCTTACACAATTTCGAAAAAACACCAAAGCATACCTCATTGAGAGACCATTTTACAGCGTTAATGATTTTTTTTTCAGTGAGTAAGTCTCTTTAAATTGTCACTAAACTCGCTTGTTTACTTAAATCTTTTGTGAGTCATGTCCTAACTCGTAGCATAGAATTTTGTAAATCATTATATAGGGAAAAGAACTGTCGAACATTCACTTAAAACTTAATTATTTTTGTTAGGTATTGGATTAAAAACAATTTAATTCTTTTTGTATACTACATTCTACACTAGTTCAATATACCTTCTGTTTAACATCACAATTATTTGTATAACTATAATAACATAGAGTTTAAGGTCGCATAGTTGCAATTTTGATTTCAATGTCATCGAAATTATTCACCTCATACATGTGTGTTTGTTTACTTTTATAAGGTTATCATGATTCATTTACTGTTTGCAATGTTATGTTATATTCTAACGTGTGTTTTACGATTTGGTAAATTGATAATTTACATTTAAAAAAAAAAGCACTGACCTGTCGAAATTATTTTCGATTAATGTTTTGATATGTCTTATTTTTAGGTATATTTTGCTTTGTCCATAAAATTGTAAAATTTTTCTGCGGCAATAAAGCATACTTTTGTTTGTTTGTTTGTAAAATATAGAGTTTTTTGTTAATTCTGAGGAAGGGATTGGTAGACTGATATTATAAGAACTGTGTGTCATAACAGATGCTGTGGAATGAATTTGTGTAGAAAATTTTTTATGCGTGAGGCAAACTGTCTCCAAAATATAAATGCCTGCTAGAGTAAGGATCTTTTCAGAAATAAAAGCTGGCTTGCATGAGTCACGCAGTACAGCGTCCATAAGATATAGCTGAGGGTAAATCCTTTACCTAGATAAGGAACAATAAAGGGCCAAGAACTGAACCCTGGGGCACTCCAGCTGAGATACTATGCCTAGTTGAAAATGGACAGACTGACTACTTTCTGAAAGGTATGATTTGAACCATTTTAAAATTGTTCCCCTGAAACCGTAGACTTCAAGTCAGAACACTGCTGAAGCAACCTCTCCATCATTGAGACTCAGGTACAGGTCTTCAAATATTGTAAATATGGCATCATTAGTATTCTTTGAACCCTGGAACCCAAACTGTGATAATGAGATTAATTTATGTTTTTCCAAAAAACTGAGCATACGTTTTTTATGATTTTTTCTATGATCTTGGACAAGGTGGGTAATAATGAAATTGGCCTGTAATCCGAAGGCAAACTGCTGTCATCACCCTTAAATAAGGGAACAACAGTAGCCATCTTCAGAAGGCTTGGAAAATCACCACTGGAAATAGAGAAATTAATGGCTTCCGTAAGGGACTCTAAGGCAATATGTGACAAATTCTGAAATATTTTTACAGATATTTTATCCCATCCAGTACCATTCTTGTTCTGTAGGATGAACAATGTTATTAGAAAGAATTTGAGCGATGGGACAATAGTAGATATTAAAATCATCAGCATTTAAGTTTGACTTGTAAGGTGTTTTAGAATTTTTTCGTCGTTTTCTACGCAAATGATTGACTATATTCCAAATGTCCTTCTGCTTATTTCTTGCTTGTCCAATTCTATTGTTATAATACAAATGTTTGGCCAGTTTAACTAACTTTCTATATATATTTCTGTATTGGTTAAAATGTGATAAAAAACTATTATTATTAATAAAATACTTCCTCATGGTATGTAGACATCTCATATTTCTTGATGAAATCTTAAGTCCCTTAGTAATCCATGGTTTTAGAGATTTTGATTTACATTCACAGAATCGAAAAAGTACAAAATAGATTAGCAAAATACCTCTTATATAAATTTAATTTTCCATATCAAGGTCTGACATATAATACAAGAGCTCTTCTTTGTGGCCTGCAAACCCTACAGTTTCGAAGAAAGAAGGCATTTCTTATTTTTCTACACAAATTGGTCAGTGGAGGGATTGATTGTGAAATATTGCTGGAGTTGGTCTCATTTGTGGTTCCTATTAAGAGAACGAGACAATTTCAACTGTTTTTAGAAAAGTACCACCATACAAATTACGGGTTTAGCGTTTAGTTTAAAAGTACCTCTTGTAGACTCTAAAAATTTGCTTTTGTCTCCTTTTCACATTAAATTTAGACTTCTGTGAAGGGTACGGTACAAATAAATAGATTGAAGGCTTTAACTAAATTCACACTTTTCCAATTTAGCTGACACCAGTTATTATGGCTAATCTTCAGCTTAAAATAGAATCAAGACAAACTCATACAGTAAGAAAGAGAAACTACTGGAAAGCTAACTATGAAAGCATTAACAACTTCATTGAATCTCATGACATTCTTAACAACATATCAACCGAACCCTTATACCTAAGATGGAAAACCATTATCGAACTTGCTGTTTACAATTTTATTCCAGAAAGGTCAACAAAGAGAAACCAAGGATAAATCATCACATACATAGGGAACTAAAACGGAAAAAGCAGTTCTGGGATAGTTATAAAACAAACAGGACCAACGGAAACTACCAATGTTATGAACATCAAAACAGTTAACTAAAAACTATTCTTCAGGAAGCTAGGAAACATTCAGAAAAAAACTTCTTTAAATATATAAAACGATCGCTCAATTCTAATCTTAGAATCATGGTTCTAAACAATAAAGAATCTTAAGAACTAGTTACAGACCAAAAAAAGTGTGCAACGTTGCTCCTTCAACAGTTCAATAAAACATTCACAACTGAAGACATCAGTAAAGTGCCTGCTTTACCTGCAACCACAAGTTCTGTTTCAGAAATCAATTTAATTAATTTTACCAGCCAAAAAAGTAAAAGATGTCCTCAATTCTATGAAGAATGACTTGAGTCCTGGTCCAGATGGTATACCACTAATTTTTCTTCAAAAAATCCAAGACACTTTAAGTCCCTACCTTGCCCGTATCGTGGAGGAGAGTACAAAATCTCTTTAGTGAATGGAAGGAAGCGCATATACAACCAATTTTTAGAAAGGTAGCAAGTACGAACAAGTTAATTATGGGCCCATAAGCTTGACTTGCATCGCATGCAAATGCAGGGAGAAAATAATAACGAAAGATTTGACAATGAGAATAGAATAATTCCAGATTCACAACATGGGTTCTTATCAGCTAGATCCACCATCTCTAATCTCAACAAATGGACAAGTGCCGTTGACAACAATGAACCACATCTTATATTTAGATTATGGAAAAACATTTGACAAGGCACCCTTTAAGCACTTACTAATAAATTTGGAACATTTTGGAGTTAAAGGTCATGTATCATAGACTTTTTGCAAGACAGAACCTATAAAGTTCAGGTTGAATAAATCCTCCAGATTGGTTTGAAGTTATTAATGGGATTCCTCAAGACTCTGTTCTTGGGCCACTGTTCCTTGTAGATATTAGCGATTTATCACGAGAGTTCAATTGCCACATTTAATTTTTTGTAGATGACACCAAACCTCTTTTAACTTATAATTCATTAACAACAGATCTTCAGAGACTAGAAATGTGGGAACAGAAGGACCTAGGCATCTATATTGTACCACCTGATCTAAAATGGAAGATCCACATTACAAAATTAGTTAAGAAGGCAAATAGTATGCTCTTTTTGATCACAAATGCTTTCCAAAGTCTTAATGCTCAATTAACACTCAAATTATACAAATCACATGTTAGGCTTATTCTAGAATATAGTCATAGCATATGGAACTCATACTTTATCAAAGGTATTAAGGCCTTGGAAAGAGTTCAGAGAAAAATGACAAAAATTCCACCGGAATATGGCCGACAAAAAAATGTTTTTTGTTGTAACACAAATCAGAATAGCATAATCTAATAGAATGGACCTATCCAAATACGAAAATGACAAATAGAAAGTTGTAGCACGTAGGGTTTTCTTGTTAGAGTTGTAGAACTATATCGAATGTTATGAGACTTAATATCTATAGAATAGAATAGAATAGAATTTTATTCATAAAAAGTTACAAGAACCAATACTTCGTCGTACAAACTCACAATAAAATACATTAAATACACTTAAGATATAGAAATATTACTTATATAAACTGATTACAAATACATTTACATATCTAAACAAACCACAAGCACATTTTAAAATAGTTACAGATACACTTATTACAAACTAGTAAAAATTATCAAGAATTAAGATGAAGTTGGTTGGTTAAAATGGTCTTTAAATAAGTTTTTAAAATTGCTGCAGGTAGACTCTTTATGTTACACGGTAGAAGGTTGTACATTTTTACTCCGTAGAAATTAACACCCGTCTCTTTTGAGTCGAGTATATTCAGTTATGATGTCATTTTTACGTCTAGTATCATGCTCATGCAAATGCGCGTGTTGGCTGTAAAAATGTAAGTGGTTTTTGACATATAATATGCATTCAAGGGCATACAAGCTAGGTAAAGTTATCTCCAGCTAAAAAAATACAAAAGAAAAAATGATTTCAGAAAATTCTTAACCCTTTTTGTTGACTATGTTTACAGTTTTCACCTATTAAACATACCATACATCTAAGAGAAAAGCAAACGAGAGAAATATTAGCTTAAAACACTAATTAAACTTTATTTTTTCAAGAACCAACAGTAGTCACCCATCATGGCTGGATCCCATGGTCCTTGGTATCGAATTTCCGTTGTTCTGATATCTTACAATCTACAATTTTTAGGAAAAAATGACAGATGGGAATGGAGGAAGTGAATTTTTAATGACATTGTGGCACCAAGCCCTTTATAGGCATCTAAGAGTTCATTAACTGATTGTTCATAATTTTCATCCATATTGTTGTCTAGAAATCCTCTTACTACATCAACAAATGAATTCCATGCTCTGAGTTCCTGCCTGGTAAGCTTTAAAATGCAGCAATAAAAGCAATAAAAATGCCTTCTTTTAATTTGGCATCATTTAACTGGGGAAAGACTTGTCTTAGGTATTTAAATCCATCACCATCTTTATTCAAAGCCTTTCATCAGCCCAAGTTTAATGTGAAGAGGAGGCAAAAGGACATTTTTGGGATCAACAAGAGGTATAAATTTAACATTTTGAGATCCCGGTTGAAATTCGCTTCTTTCTGGCCAAATTTTTGTTACATAATGCTGATTTATTGCACGACTGTCTCATAAACAGAGAAAACAGCAATATTTTGTAAATCCCCCTGAAGTCCCACTTAAGTTCCCACATATCTGCCATTTATACCTATTGTAGTTTGTTTTAACAAAAATCGTGTGCATATTTTCCTAATTTTCTTTCATTGCAACTGAATGCAATAACACAGCTTTTAAGTTATATTTAGATGAGTCTATGAATAAGCGCCACTCACGGGGAGAATGTTCAGTATCAAGTTCCTGCATTAAAATGTCTATATCAGTACACGCGCACAACGAATTTTCCATACTGTAGAATTCAGAAAACATAGCATTTCTTTTTCTGAAATTCGTAATTTTTGTTTCTTTGGCCAATATGTTCCATTCCTTAAGACGGGAACCCAGAAGTTCTGATTGTTGCTTGGATAACCCCAAATCGCGTACTAAATCATTTAATTCACTTTGAACAATCAAATGTGGCTCGCCGGAACTGGACCTGTGGTAAAAGTGGGATCGGTGCACTGTTCTTCTGAGCTGCCTGATGATGCGTTATCTCCAGTATCTCATCAATTTAAAGGCGCAATCGGCACTGGCAAATTTGCATTATGAGGAACAGGTCGTATGGAGATTGCAAATTTGGATATTCTATATTGTGCGTTCCCTTTTTGGAATATTCTTCATTCTTTGTCAGGCAAAAATAACAATCGTCAGAATGATTGGTGGGTTCTCGCCATGCCATTGGAACTGTAAAAGGCATACTTTTTCTCTTTCCCTTCATCCACTGCACAATGATACACCACAACTAACACAGCACACATGGGGAGCCCACCGCTTATCTTGATCCGCAATTAACACACCAAAATATTTAAAGTAGACTTTTTTACATTTTCGGAAAATGGCCTGGTAGCCCAGTGCAAATAATTTTGAAATTGCAAAAATTTTTAGAAAGCTGCGACCATTGCAAATAGTTAGCATTAGTAACTCTTATTAACATACTAAAAGTCCCCATTTGTCCAGTGTGTGCGTCATCAAAAAAAAATCGGCCGCCATCTTGAATTTTGGTCCTTTTTGGGAAAACATTAAAATAACTCGAAAACGGTGCGTTATAGCAAAAAACTTCAAGAGGTAGAAATTAAAGAGAATAAAAAACTCTATCAGAATCAATAAAAAATAGTTTATTATCCTAACGCAGTGGCGTACAAAAAATTTTTGAAAATCGAGCAATTTTTAAAAGGAATCACCGAAATGCAAGTTACTAATATTTTAAGCTTATTAACAAATAACATGGATATTTAGCATCAATTCAACTAAAATACAATACTTGTGACATTTTCAATAAAAATTTATTACTAATAATTTAAAATTAACATAAATTGTAAAAGCTATCCTTTACCAAATACATGTGTATGTGTACTAATAATGTGTGAAAGCAGCCACCACCTTGTCCCTATTTGGGCTATTTGCACCAAACCAAGGTCTTTTAGTTATTATTTTGTAAACAACTTATTTGACAGTTTGAAAAATTATTGTATAACATAAGTTTTCAACCTGTCATCTCTAGAAAAAAAATTAAGTTTACAATTTTATTCGATTTGTTCTTCATCGACCGACATTTGTTTGTTGTCACAAGAAATACCATTACAGTTACCACACAAGCTTGAACATGGCATATTGGATTTTAAACATGTGCATAGTTTATTACATCCAGATTTGCAATTACAGTAAATCATTTTCAATACAAATTCTGGTGCCACTGCGTTTGACATTGTTTTTGGAACTAAGGTATCCGTTTTTTTACTCCATCCCCATTCTGTTGCCTCTTTCTCGTTATTTAGCCAATACTGCATTTGTAAATAGGCCCTATAATAATGATTTGCAGCTGCGTTAGTTGTTGGAGGCAAGGTAGCTAAATCAAAATTTTTACTAAGTACCTGACGAGATGTAAGGGTTTTATATTTATAATACCTCAACTGATCTAAATCTTTTGCTAGCCTATGTCGACCATATAATGAAAATAAGAATGTATTTCCAGCTTCGACTAACTCAGATTTTTGTGCTGCAGGATCTAAAAAAACGGATGTAATTTGTCGCAGATGAGGATCTTTTTGCAACGTTTTGAAAGTCGCCAGTTTACCCTTTTTAAACAAGCACGAGGTTGTATCACATCCTGATATAGCATGTGCAAATAAGATTGAATGCTTCATGTCACCAATCTTGTTCTGCATATTACCGATGTCAGTTACTCTGTGAGGTTTAGACGATTTTCCAGGCCGAAGCATAAAAATTGAATTTTTTGTCCGATAATGCAGTAATAAAACTAATAAATCAGTATCTTCGCCAACTAGAGTAACCGACGCCGACGTAGAAGATTCATTTACTTTCAAAACATAATTTACTAAAACTATATCTGCATCTCCATCTGCTTGAATTACTTCTGTTCCAGTTTCCTTGAGCTTTATTGAAAGAGAAGCTATAAATTTGATTTTGTTGTGTTTGTTCAATAAAAAACTTTCTTGACTCAGCGTAGTTACAGTTGTATCGTTAAACAATACGTTAGGGGATTTTGACTTGTACGATGATCTTCTCATATGTTCATGATTTTTGATTGATAATTTTGAGTGTTGGTAACCATCAAAAACCACTGTTGAATTTTTCCCATAATGAAATATGACATAGTTCACGTACTGCTCGTATATTTCACCGTAGCTTGAAGGAAACTGCCATACTACTTTGTGAAGCAGACTGCCTCCATCAAGTACATACTTAGTGTCTGCTGGTAAGCTCACAGAAGGCAGGCAGAGTTTATCTAAATGCACAAATAAAGTTGATTTGGTAGTTTTTCTCATGAGTCCATTATCAAATAATGATAAAGGATATGGAGCAAGTTCATGAGAAAAGCATTCTTTAAGACTATCTTCAGTTTTATAGCTGCATAATATACGATTAAATAACTGGGTAGGATTAATAGGTGATATTTGATTATGAACCTTAATAGTTTTGTGCTGAAAAGCTAAAGATTTTACTTTGTCATTTCTCTTCAACTGAATGTTTCCAAATGATTTTCCAATGATTTTTTTCATAGTGCTTGTTCCAATTTCTTTAGCTGAATCACAATTGATGTCCTCTGATGCTTCTACACCGGTACTTATTGCGACTAGGGAAGAAATATTTTCGTGGAAAGGGTCGTGTACCGTTAGCCACTCGACAAGTTTTTCTAAGTCTCTACAATCTCGTTTCTCTCGAGATGCACAAAGCTCCACGTGTTGTTCTGAGTAAATAGGTTTTACCTCCGCAAAATTTTCTAACGCTTCCGAAATTCTAATACATTGCGGCATTGACAAAACCCATTTTCCTAGAACACTATTTGTCATTCCCCTGCCTCGAGTTAATCCACCTTCAGACTTCAAACTTCGCATCAAAACTTGTTTGATGGTCATATCGGTCCACACCCCAGACCAAAACTTTTGATCTGTCCTTCGAACTGTAAAATGAGTTTTAAATTTTGTATATTCTTCGTGTTTCATTGAATCTTTAAGGGTGATCATCTGTTGTAAATAAATCTGTGCAGCTTTTGTGTAGGGCAAGTGACCAGCGGCATGAAAATACGGAAGCATTTTTCCAACAGCATGCAAATGTAAATCAAAGTCTCCCGTTCTTTCAGCAGTTAAAAACAATTTTACAAGTTCAACCTGCTCCCAGTACTGGCACCATAATTTGGCCGTCCTACTTAGCTTTGATTTATCTTCAATTTTTAAAATGAGCATATCCAAATATTTGTTGATAGTTGGGGTCTCGCAGTTGGGATAAGAAGTAGTAAGGTAAAGTGTCTCTAAAATATCCTGGTCATCTTGGCATAAGGTAGTTGGCTTTACTACTAACAACGTAATAGCTAATTGAACTAGAAAATGTGCCCTTAAGGACCTGGAATAAGAGTGACCATTTAAAATAGCTGGTATACTATTTTTGGCATAAATATTATTCAAAAGCTCCTCCAACCCGCTACCTTCCATGTCTATAGCTCCCAAAAATGACATTAAAATGAAATCCTAGTCGCACAACTACATCTTTTAAAACATTATTCGGGTCAGCTTCAGCAACAATCTGATAAGCTTTCATATTGGCATAATTGTTTGTTTTTGTTTTTTAGTCATTTTAACCGCATAATTTAAGGCCGAATTAATAGTTGTTAAATTGCCAGGGTCAAGATTAATAAAAGGGAGTGGCACTACCTGAAATGTTTCGAAATATCCTGTAACAGTTTTGGCCATATAACCGTTCCAAGATGGCTTTTTTTCAAAATCAAAAACAAATGCCGACATCCAAAGAAAATCTTTTAACATAAATTTTCTTAGATCTTGTTCTGACAAAAAACAATCTGGTTCAAAAATTTTTGTGGACTTATAAGCTGTCAAGCTATTTTTAAATGGTGTAATTGGTATTATTCCGAATTTTCCAACTTCTAGAGCCTTTATTGGTTTAGAGTTTCTTTGCACATTATTTGACAAAGATAATATGCCCCCAAAGAATGAAAAGTTCCATATCCATCCAATGTTTTGATATTGGAATCGGCATTATCAAAAACAAATTGATGGAAAACCGAGTTTAAAATGTTTAAATCATTTTCGGAGGATGCCTGTGTTTCAAATTTTAAAGCTTCTTTGTAAGATTCCGAAAATCCTAAAGAATGCAATAACAACAAAACTTTTAAAATACTGAATAGAACTGGCGACATAAAAGACCTTGGTCGCACATTGGAAATTATCACATTAGCAACTGAAATTACCTTTTTATCGTTTTCCAATTTTCCAAACAAAAGTGACAAAAATTTTAATAACATACGAGGTATATAGTCTATGCCGCCATCCAAAACTTCACTAGCTGAAGGATACTGGTTGAGATTGTAAGATTCTGATCTAATTTCAGCAGCAGACCACAGAACTCTTTCCATATTTGTCAACAATTATAATTTCGTCTTTATAATGTTCACTAAGTTTCTGACGAAAATGCCTTTTACTCCAAACCTGTGACACGGCGGTTGCAAACACTTTGAATTTGGCGTAAAGATCATCCAACGAAAACTGGCACACATCATCTTTGGATCCATTTAAATATTCTAAGACCTTGTGTAAACCGATTAAATTAGTTTCTGCGCTTGGTCTTCCAGAATTCTTGTTACCAGTCGTCAACATAGAAAAATTTGCATAACAGTCACTATGATACCTCGCTTCACAAGCTACTAAATCACACTCTGATTCTATTCTTGAGCGAACATCCTGAGCCCATTCGTCATTCCTTAGTTCACAGCATCGCAAGATTTTGGTTTTGATTTCAATAGTAGTTATACAAGAAAACTTTTTTCTATTAGCAGTTTTTTTATCACATTTTTTTACACAAAATAAGCATTGTTGCTTGGAATTAAATTCTTCTGTACCGCTTCTCAAATTTAAAGAATCCTTTTCTAAGCTGGCTTTTATTTTCTTTTTGTCAGCTTCTATACTAGATTTTCTTGTATAGTTTTGTCTGCATTTTTTATGTAAAAATATTTCTGCAATATTTTTAAAACACGCAATTTTCCCGTCATCCCGTTCTAGACTGGCCTTAGCTAATGTCCTTAAACCCTTCTCTTTTACAGCAACTGTCTCCTGATCAGAGAGCCGTTCATTGCATATAATGCAGTTCTCCATATCTACAAACAAATTTCAGATTTTAATGACGTTTTTTTAAATATTTACTTTCAATAAAATAAAAAAACGCATTATTTAAGAATTCAAAAGTCATATCATATTGAAGCAGAAAAGGTTTCTGGCCGCTACGCATCTAGCTAGGGCCCGCATTTGAATAATCTTATTGAGTAACCTAACCACACTTTTCCTAATATGAATTGTATCAGAACAAAAAGTAAACAATAGTGTTTTAAAAATTACTAAAAAAAGTAACACTTACCTACTAAGGCGTAAACATTAACACTTTTACATCAAACAACAAACTTTTACTTTTGGTTTTGCGATATTTAGGAAGAAGTAACAGTAAACACTACTTATATGTAAGTACTTAACTTATACTAGTAACAGGCCTACTATGATTATGGCGACCGATATCAAACTAAACAGTTTATTTTTTATTTTATATTTTATTTTTAGTGATTGTTAATATTAAAAACAAATACGGAAATTCAAAAAAAGTAACCTATTAAATAACATTTTACACTCTACGATTTTCGCTTCGCGAATGCTTGAATCTAGAATATTTCCAGATTTAAAAATTCATAAGATGAACCTTCGCTGTGATACTAAATTAGTTTTTAATTAATCTGATAGATTTTTTGGTTCTCTTCAATTTTTACCTCTTGAAGTTTTTCGCTAAAACGTACCATTTTCGAGTTATTTAAATGTTTTCCCAAAAAGTACCAAAATTCAAGATGGCGGCCGATTTTTTTTGATGACGCACACACCGGACAAATGGGGACTTTTAGTATGTTAATAAGGGTTACTAATGCTAACTATTTTCAATGGTCGCAGCTTTCTAAAAATTTTTGCAATTTCAACATGGTGAATATCATAACTGCACTGGGGTATGGCTTGTAATTTCACCAGAAATTCTCCACAAATATAACAAAATTTGTCAGGAGAAATTTTGCAACTTCGGCGCGTTTGACTCGACATTCTCGTCTTCACATACACTTGCTTGTCGATACACAGACAACCACTCACTTCGAAACTCAACAGAAGGGTAATGTTTAAGGTTTATTTTATGTCTAATGTTGTAAACAACCCAGTCTGGGTAATTTTTCCGTTGTAAAATGGACCCATTTTAGCCGCCCCACAATAAAATTGTTTACCTGCCAATATAAAAGCTTCTAATTAGGTTATTAAAAATGGTACGTATTAGGGCTTTCAGAATATTTTTTTTATTATTGGGAGGATATTTCCACTGTGAAAATAATGAGCTGGCCTGTGTTAGAAAAATCTTGTCGGCCAGTGATAATTTTTAAAATAAACATTAAATTTTGTGTTTGGTCTAGTGTTATGACTTTTTAATGTTTATATGTGTATTTAGACATATTCTATTCAGCTATTCAGCTTTACTACAAAAAAAATGGGTTAATTATATTAAAATATTTAAATTTTTTTTCAGGTCAAATCAAAGAGGTCGAACGGATCTGCAGAGAATCGAACTGCTATAGTCCAGAAAGGGTGAAGAACTTCTTGAAGGAGGCCAAATTGACTGATCAGCTGCCACTGATAATTGTCTGTGATCGTTTTGATTTTGTTCACGATTTGGTGTTGTATTTATATAGGAATTCTCTACAGAAGTAAGCTTTAGAAGTAATATGTAACAGTAACAATGTATTTATTAATTTATTATTAACAAACATATTTTCATTAACAATATCTTTATTTTTCAGATATATTGAAATATACGTCCAAAAAGTCAATCCGAGTCGTTTGCCTGTAGTCGTTGGAGGTTTATTGGATGTTGACTGTTCCGAAGATATAATTAAAAACCTAATTTTAGTCGTCAGGGGTCAGTTTTCCACCGACGAATTGGTGGAGGAAGTAGAGAAAAGAAATAGGTAAGCGTGTGTAGAATAGTAAAACGTTAAGAATTTAAGATGCATAAATTAGTTTAATTAAATTAAAAATATCCACTGAATTTTCGCACAATTTTGACATGGGCAAAACCAGTTTGCAAAAACATATCTTGTTTGGTATATCTGTGATGTTAAGTTCTTGACATATGACCCCAAAAGCAAACAAATCTGAAGAGTTTAGATCAGGGTGTCTAGCTGGCTAGCCACCATTTTTGCAAAAGTAATTTGTATTATATATCTTGTGTAGTATCTTAAATATTGCGTTGTTCATACCACTTTTATATGGTCTCAAAAATCAAGATGATATGTGTAGGATTATTTTAATCACCTCGGCAAAACCCCTTTGTAAAATTTTTCAGCTGGATAGGCTTTAAATCTTTTGATTAATCAAGGTGTTTTTGTGCATATACCAAATGTTTGAGGAATAAATAAGGCAGATACATCACTAGTATGCAACACGGTTTTTTAGTGGTGCTCAACAACGAAACTATCAAGATGAGCAGTCAATTTCTTCAATTGCCAGAAGAGCGTTTTCAATATGTAAAAATCAACAAGGTCCTCTTTATGCTCTACATTAAGGACCTGGGGTTGTGTTGCTATGGACGTTTTACAGTTTTGCGGACGATACCACTTTTATATGGTCTCAAAAGATCATAGATGATATGTGTAGGATGTAATTTTAATATTGTAACCTCGGCAAAACCCCTTTGTAAAATTTTTCAGAAACCTTTTAATCTGGGTTCCTTTCCCGAAATTTGGAAGTTTTCCACTCTCATGCCGATCTTTAAATCTGGGGTCTTTCACATAAGAGTCTTGCGATATTAAAAACTACAGAGGCTAAAGACCTGCTGTTTTCCTTGCTTTATTTGCTTGTAAATATACCAAAGCTGTTTGAGGCAATTATTTTCACAAGAAATCATATCTTTTGATTTTTTTGTCTCTGAAGCACTACATCACTAATATGCAACACGGTATATTTTTTTGTATGTTGCACTTTTCAATTGAAGAAATAAAACATTATTATTAATCTTGCAATTTTCCAGAATTACTTAACAACATCGGTTGAGGCTGGTCAACAGATCGATGTTATATATACTGACATATCGAAGGCTTTTGACAGGGTTTGCCATCAGCTTCTGTTATTCAAATTGCAGCCAATTGGTTTTTCTGGAACCTATCTGCAATGGATAAAATCGTACTTATTCAATCGCCGTCAGCGAGTTAGCGTATGTGGTTCAATTTCTAGAGAGGTTGTTGTGACATCTGGTGTCCCACAGGGCTCTCATATTGGTCCAATTCTCTTTCTACTATTTATAAATGATATAGTATCATGCTTTAAAGTGTCTAAGTGTCTCTTATACGCAGACGATTTAAAATTCTTTTCACCAGTTTCCCCTGAATTCCACTATATCAAATGGTGCAACATTAACCATCTTCTTCTTAATGTTTAGTGTCTCCGTTTTCATAAACGCATTAAACCCATACTCTCCTCCTACTTCATAGATAACGTGAGTCTTGAAGTTGTTAGTTCCTTTACAGACCTGGGCGTTATTTTTGATGAGAATTTAACTTTTGGTCTACACATTGATAGTATTGTACTGAAGGGTTTCAGGCTGTTGGGCTTTATAAAGCGGCAAACAAAACATGTCACAGATACTAAAGCAATTGGATGTCTTTATAACTCACTTGTTCGCAGCGTTCTGGAGTATTGTTCTACAGTTTGGAGTCCATCGTATCAGTGCCACATCGATAAAATCGAAAAAGTCCAAAATAGATTTGACAAATACCTTTTGTATAAGTTTAATTTTCCGTACCAGGGTTTATCATATAATACCAGAGCTCTTCTGTGTGGCCTTCAAACACTTGAGTTTCGAAGAAAGAAGGCACTTCTAGTTTTTCTTCACAAACTGCTCAGTGGAGATATTGACTGTCCGATGTTGCTTGAGTCGGTCGCATTTCTGGTTCCTATTAGGAGAACAAGGCAATCTCAACTCTTTTTTGAAGGATACCATCCTACAAATTATGGGCTTAGCGCATTTGTCGATCGACTGATTATGACATTTTCAGTTTAAGCACTTTACAGCTTAAAAGGCGGTTAAACGAATTGCTTTTATGATTGTTTTATATCTATATATACTTTGTATCTATTTTTATTCACTTGTATTGTAATTATTTATGTATTGTGTTGCTTTTTTGACGAACTATTGTGTGTTCTTTTTTTTTTTTTCTTTATTTCTATTCGACATGTCTCTTGGGGCTGTTTTACTTTTTACTTTATCTATTTGACCTTGCATGCGAATTCGTATCATTTGGAATGTTTAGCATTCTGTAGTGTCCGTTTCAGAAGGGCCACTTGTCCGATGCGTGCATCGGCTACGTCCTTACGTTCAAAAAAAAAAAAAGACAAGTGTGTTCAGTTTGAAATTAGAGGGTGCTTTTTAATAAGTTGGGTGAATTAATAATTGAGGTTTAGAACTGCTTTTTAGGGGCACATTCCAGTTAAACAAAGAATTCTATTCGATAATGTTCTTTGTTTGTTATGTCTTTATTTATTTTTTCAGGTTGAAATTACTCTTACCATGGCTCGAAAGTAGGGTACACGAAGGATGCGTCGAACCCGCCACTCACAATGCATTAGCTAAAATTTACATTGATTCAAACAATAATGCTGAAAGATTCCTCAAAGAAAACCAATGGTAAGATAACTACTCAAGTTAATTAAATACTTTTGTGATTTTTAAGTTATGTTTTAAAAATTTAAAGAAAAGAATGAACTAGTCTTGGACTCAGTCAAATATATAAAATCTTGCTTTAAAAACAATTCAGTATGACACCTGTTTCGACCTTACGGACATCATCAGACCTGAAATATATCAGAAATACATTTTTTATATTTACAAAAAGAACAAAAATGTTAACATTACCTTATAACTAGATGACCACTACAAATTATAACAGTAATTTTGAAATACCGACTTCCCCACAGGTACGACTCGCGTGTGGTCGGACGCTACTGCGAGAAACGAGACCCCCACCTCGCCTGCGTGGCTTACGAACGCGGGCAGTGCGATCGCGAGTTGATCGCCGTCTGCAACGAGAACTCCCTGTTCAAGAGCGAGGCCAGGTACCTGGTGCGCAGACGCGACCCCGAACTTTGGGCCGAAGTACTGCAGGAGTCGAATCCCTACCGAAGACAGTTGATTGATCAGGTGGTGCAGACCGCTCTCAGCGAGACGCAAGTGAGTCAGTGTAATAATATAATAACAATATTATTTATTAGTACAGATACATTTACAATTAATGTATATAACATATAACTAAAGCCAATTATATTACACATACATAATAGATCACTCACGGCCTGTTACAGAAAGCTCAATCAAAGCTTAGAATGTTTAACGGAATGTAATATTTGTCAGCGAGTTCCTAGATTTCTATAAGCAGCTTGTCAAATCTGAAAGCTCGATTAAGTATTCTAAACAGCAATTAAGTTTTGTGCAAACGGCTAAAAGTGTATAACTAGTTCTTAGATATTGCTTTCTGCCTGGAAGATTTTTGTTTTTATTTTTTTATTTATTCTCAAACATACACAACAGAATTCAACATTTCGAATGGTATGGCCTATGACAGTTGTAAAATTAGAATTAGAGCCACATAACATATCCTATGCTAAATAAAACGTTGGGAGTAAACCAAGAAACCGAAACTTTAAGTTCTCGGATTCCTTTATTATTGGTGATTATATAATAGGAATTTTAGTTTTCTTTCAAAACTGTGTGTCGTACAATTTAAGTCTAGGTCTGGTGGGACATATGTGTTAAAATAGGTGATCCGATTCATGATACTGTTTGTCCCAATGTCGGTGCGACTCCTACTAGTCAAGAACATGTCATTTAGACGAGTGTTATGGGATGGTACACGAAAGTTCATCAATGTCAGGAGGTCAGGGCAGTATATCATGTTATTAAGTATTTTAAATCCAAACATTAATGTTAAGAAGATTCTTCGAGTTTCAAGACTACTCATGCTCAATAATTCCAATCTCTGATGGTATGAATAGTTGTTTTTGTCAATTCTCAACCTGTAGAGGAGAAAGTTCACAAACTTTGACCGCTCTAATCGTGTGGTGTGAGTTCTGTAGACACCGGATTGTACAGGGTGATCAGTTAAGGGTAGCGAGCGGCCATATCTCAAAAGATATTGGTCGTATAGATTTGAGAAAAAAAAATCATAATAAAAGTCGCCAAGAGAAATTGCTGAAGATTATTTTCGAGTTTGTCAAACGTCCGCTAGAGGGCGTAACAACCAACACCAAGTAGAAAAATGGGGTTTTTATAGAATTTTGCCTAATGAAAATATATCGATGATATCATTTTCATATTTAGTGACCATTTCCCTACACTTTTTGACTAAAATGTTTTATTCTATATATCAAAATAAAGCGGTGGGGGAAGTTCAATTGTTTTTTCAAACAAACCAAGATGTCTTCCGTTTCTTTTGACCGATTTTAGCAAACTTAGGCTCATATGAAAGAGCATAATTTGCACTGCAAAACGTTTATTTGGTTTTAAATTTTTGATTTTTGCTGGCGTCGCTAGATGGCGTTAACCGAATTAGTAGCATATTTTTTAGTTTTTTTCAAAAAAAACAAATGTAATGGTATATTCATTTTTACATATTTTAAAGGGGGATAAATTTCTCTATAATTTAATGAAAATAATTTATCATCTACCTTTTTTTGAACCGTTGATATTGACCAAAATATTATTTTATTTTATTAAAAAATGGCACGCCACTGCTGTTTTGTCAAAATAAAAATCATTTTCGTATTCACTTATTAGTTGCTAACAAAAAGAACCTCTTGACTTTTTTTCGTTAGACGAACGGTTTTGGATTGAAAAAATAAGATGTTTAACAATGAAAAATCTTAATAAAACTGTCCAACAACAGCAGGAGCAATAACACTAAAAACAAGAACATGGAACTTTAAAAATAAACGTTAAAAATAAATTAATAGTTTTGTCGTAAATGTTCAAAATGTTGTCCATTATTTTGAATGCACTGATCCAATCTCTTCTGGGTGGAGTTGACAGCTGTCTCAGTTTCCGCTCTTGGTATAATATTTATGGCGTTTTGAATTCGGACTATCATGTCTTCTCAAGTAGTTGGTCGAGTTTTATACACCAAATCCTTTATTCGGCCTCACAGATAAAAATCAAGGCAGGTTAAATCGGGGGACCGTGGTGGCCAGAAAAATAGACTGCCTCTACCGATCCAACGGTTAGGAAAATGCCTGTTCAAAAAATCTTGCACATTTCGTGAATAATGTGCCGGGCATCCGTCTTGTTGAAACCACATGTTTCTTCTTACTTGTAAAGGCACATTTTCTAAGAGTCCTGGTAAATCGTTAAATAAAAAGTTCAAATACATGTCACCAGTTAGATTGCCATTAAAGATGTGCGGACCGATAATAGCACCATTAATAACACCGCACCAGACGTTGACGCTATATCGACCTTGATGATAATCTTCACGTAAGCAGTGTGGATTAGTGTCCGACCAGTAATTGCACGTTATGAAGATTTACTCTGCCATTACTGCAAAACGATGCCTCGTCTGTCCACAATATTTGTGACAAAATATGATGGTTTTCCCTAATGAAGTTTTTAAGCCAGTAGCAGTAATCGAGCCTACGTTCAAAGTCAGTGTCATTTAGGGCTTGATGAATCACGATGTGATATGGATGCATTTTAAAATCCATTAATATTTTTTGCACTGAGCTATAGGATATTTCTTAATCTCTGGAGATCTCTCTTATGCTTAAATGGGGGTCTGCATGAATATAAGCCAACACATTTATAATGTTATCTTCTCTTCTTCCTCTACGATTTCTTCTCAAAGTTGGAGTTGGTTGCACTTGGCCATGTTGCCTTAAACGTAAGGCTAAACGATGAAAAACCATTCTCGAATGGTGTCTTCGGAGGGGATAACGCAGTGCATACTGCCTAGAAGCAATCGCCGCATTTTCAAAACATTGAAAATAAATTCTCAACATATCAAAGGCTTTCGTAAAAGGCATGATTTGTTGTAAAAATAGTTTTTACATAACATTAAATTATATGTCAATAGCAGGAACTATCAAAATGAATATCAACGTGATTGACAATTTGGTGTTTTGTTTCTTAACGTAGATCATGGCCTGCTTCGCTTAAATGCGATGTTAGTTAAGTTTGATTTTTAATTTAATTTATGAAATAATAGGTAATAATTTTATTATTGTGAGATGTAATATTTAAAAATAATTTTGAACCTTATAGTTATCATTGTTAAACATCTTATTTTTTCAATCCAAAACCGTTCATCTAACGAAAAAAAGTCAAGAGGTTCTTTTTGTTAGCAACTAATAAGTGATTACGAAAATGATTTTTATTTTGACAATAATTCCAGTCTCTGATGGTATGAATAGTTGTTTTTGTCAATTCTCAACCTGTAGAGGAGAAAGTTCACAAACTTTGACCGCTCTAATCGTGTGATGTGAGTTCTGTAGAATGGACACCGGATTGTACAGGGTGATCAGTTAAGGGTAGCGAGCGGCCATATCTCAAAAGATATTGGTTGTATAGATTTGAGAAAAAAAAATCATAATAAAAGTCGCCAAGAGAAATTGCTGAAAATTATTTTCGAGTTTGTCAAACGTCCGCTAGAGGGCGTAACAACCAACACCAAGTAGAAAAATGGGGTTTTTATAGAATTTTGCCTAATGAAAATATATCGATGATATCATTTTCATATTTAGTGACCATTTCCCTACACTTTTTGTCTAAAATGTTTTATTCTATATATCAAAATAAAGCGGTGGGGGAAGTTCAATTGTTTTTTCAAACAAACCAAGATGTCTTCCGTTTCTTTTGACCGATTTTAGCAAACTTAGGCTCATATGAAAGAGCATAATTTGCACTGCAAAACGTTTATTTGGTTTTAAATTTTTGACTTTTGCTGGCGTCGCTAGATGGCGTTAACCGAATTAGTAGCATATTTTTTAGTTTTTTTCAAAAAAAAACAAATGTAATGGTATATTCATTTTTACATATTTTAAAGGGGGATAAATTTCTCTATAATTTAATGAAAATAATTTATCATCTACCTTTTTTTGAACCGTTAATATTGACCAAAATATTATTTTATTTTATTAAAAAATGGCACGCCACTGCTTTTTGTCAAAATAAAAATCATTTTCGTAATCACTTATTAGTTGCTAACAAAAAGAACCTCTTGACTTTTTTTCGTTAGACGAACGATTTTGGATTGAAAAAATAAGATGTTTAACAATGAAAAATCTTAATAAAACTGTCCAACAACAGCAGGAGCAATAACACTAAAAACAAGAACATGGAACTTTAAAAATAAATTAATAGTTTTGTCGTAAATGTTCAAAATGTTGTCCATTATTTTGAATGCACTGATCCAATCTCTTCTGGGTGGAGTTGACAGCTGTCTCAATTTCCGCTCTTGGTATAATATTTATGGCGTTTTGAATTCGGACTATCATGTCTTCTCGAGTAGTTGGTCGAGTTTTATACACCAAATCCTTTATTCGGCCTCACAGATAAAAATCAAGGCAGCTTAAATCGGGGGACCGTGGTGGCCAGAAAAATAGACTGCCTCTACCGATCCAACGGTTAGGAAAATGCCTGTTCAAAAAATCTTGCACATTTCGTGAATAATGTGCCGGGCATCCGTCTTGTTGAAACCACATGTTTCTTCTTACTTGTAAAGGCACATTTTCTAAGAGTCCTGGTAAATCGTTAAATAAAAAGTTCAAATACATGTCACCAGTTAGATTGCCATTAAAGATGTGCGGACCGATAATAGCACCATTAATAACACCGCACCAGACGTTGACGCTCCATCGACCCTGCTGATAATCTTCACGTAAGCAGTGTGGATTAGTGTCCGACCAGTAATTGCACGTTATGAAGATTTACCCTGCCATTACTGCAAAACGATGCCTCGTCTGTCCACAATATTTGTGACAAAATATGATGGTTTTCTCTAATGAAGTTTTTAAGCCAGTAGCAGTAATCGAGCCTACGTTCAAAGTCAGTGTCATTTAGGGCTTGATGAATCACGATGTGATATGGATGCATTTTAAAATCCATTAATATTTTTTGCACTGAGCCATAGGATATTTCTAAATCTCTGGAGATCTCTCTTATGCTTAAATGGGGGTCTGCATGAATATAAGCCAACACATTTATAATGTTATCTTCTCTTCTTACTCTACGATTTCTTCTCAAAGTTGTAGTTGGTTGCACTTGGCCATGTTGCCTTAAACGTAAGGCTAAACGATGAAAAACCATTCTCGAATGGTGTCTTCGGAGGGGATAACGCAGTGCATACTGCCTAGAAGCAATCGCCGCATTTTCAAAACATTGAAAATAAATTCTCAACATATCAAAGGCTTCTTCATTCGTAAAAGGCATGATTTGTTGTAAAAATAGTTTTTACATAACATTAAATTAGATGTCAATAGCAGGAACTATCAAAATGAATATCAACGTGATTGACAATTTGGTGTTTTGTTTCTTAACGTAGATCATGGCCTGCTTCGCTTAAATGCGATGTTAGTTAAGTTTGATTTTTAATTTAATTTATGAAATAATAATAATTATTAATAATAAATTATGAACTAAAGCATTCTCTCGATGATTATTAATGATAAAAATAATAGGTAATAATTTTATTATTGTGAGATGTAATATTTAAAAATAATTTTGAACCTTATAGTTATCATTGTTAAACATCTTATTTTTTCAATCCAAAACCGTTCATCTAACGAAAAAAAGTCAAGAGGTTCTTTTTGTTAGCAACTAATAAGTGATTACGAAAATGATTTTTATTTTGACAATAATTCCAGTCTCTGATGGTATGAATAGTTGTTTTTGTCAATTCTCAACCTGTAGAGGAGAAAGTTCACAAACTTTGACCGCTCTAATCGTGTGATGTGAGTTCTGTAGAATGGACACCGGATTGTACAGGGTGATCAGTTAAGGGTAGCGAGCGGCCATATCTCAAAAGATATTGGTCGTATAGATTTGAGAAAAAAAAATCATAATAAAAGTCGCCAAGAGAAATTGCTGAAAATTATTTTCAAGTTTGTCAAACGTCCGCTAGAGGGCGTAACAACCAACACCAAGTAGAAAAATGGGGTTTTTATAGAATTTTGCCTAATGAAAATATATCGATGATATCTTTTTCTTATTTAGTGGCCATTTCCCTACACTTTTTGTCTTTTAAAAATGTTGTTTTTTTGAGGGCCACATAAGTTCTTTGTGTGCCAGGCTTGCTTCTATGCAATTAGAATTATTTCTAATGAATTTAATAGCTATAGCATCAGGAATTCTTATTTTGCCCTGATTGAGTCACATTTGCGATACAGGATTTGCTTTTGGGGAACCTGTTCGAGATATCTGTTTCAAAGTATCTTTGTCTTGCAGAAGAAAGCTATAAGGTATATGTTCAAAGCGAAAATTCAGGACTCCTGTAAACCATTTTTCTTAAGACATAAAATTCTGTCATTACCATCCTTATTTATTTTAGAGTCTGTAACCATAATTTTTAAAGAGTATAGGAACTTGTTGACATCCACTCATGACTATCATGTGCGTAATCCGAACTTGGTGCCTCTTCCAATCCCCTAAACGTCTCTAATCAAAAATTCTGTAATATATAGTAGTAAAAATCTGTTTAATCATTTGCCACAAGCGATTACAGTTATTCCTTGTTTAATGTTTAAAAAAATTCAAGGGAGGTCAATAGGTTACTTGTTGAGAGAGCGTACTATGACGTCGAGGAGTTCATGAATGACACTTTTATGGTTCCCTAATTTTTAGCTTTATTTACTTGTACAATTTTACCTATTATATTGCCTATTTTCTGTTTAAGTTAGATTAATGTTTTAAATCTGATTATTATTTTAATTATATTTAAATGATTGTTAAGTCTCTAGCTCTGTCAATGAATAACTTCTGGACAATAAAGCATTTTGAGTTTGTAAAAATAAAAAATATAGCAAAGATATGAAATGAGATAGTAAGTTATTACCATCATATCAACCTGTAAACATCTGGCGAAATGTTAACTTATGTAAAATTTATAAATATAAAATTAAGAGTTAAATCCTCGTAGTTTTACAGAAAGGAAGTCGCAAACCATTTGTAGAACTCTTGGTTTAGGTTTTCCAAAAATTACACCATAAACTTGAAACTATATCTTGAAATCTTAACTTGAAACTATTCAGAAATCGTATCTTGAAATCTTATCCTGAAACCGTACAAACGATTGTTTGTCTTAAATTAAAATCGACAGGGAATGTGGAAAAACAAATTATTTACAACAAAACTATTCAGAGACATTGCCTTACTTCTTAGTCATCTAGAGGGCTCCTTCGACATCACCAGTGCCAATGGAAAGGGGCGAGAGAATCACCTGCAGAAAATTCTAAGAAGTTTGACATTCCCCTCTACCATTCTTCCTCACTTCAGAAGGAATTGATGACAACCTAACACCATTAAATTATAATTACAGTGGTTTTCACTGCTGGTGCCTATATTACAAGAGTGTCAGAACCCGATAATATTCGGTGTCCCTCCGAATAGAGCTGGCGAATTACCTCTAAGCAGAACCAAAATTATAATTGAAATGGAAAACCAGACGTTGTCAAAACTGGCTGGATGCCGAATAATAAGAAACCATAGTGACAGAAGAGAGACGAGATTCAAAATATTTGTAAACAAAACAAAAACGAAATATTTTTGACTTAATTTAGAGAAGCCAAACATACTTTACAAAATGTAACCCAATGAATTATGAATAAAACATATTGAGGTATGTAAGATGCAATCTACATAAAAGTCTTGATATTTGAAGGTTATATTTAACTGTGATGTTGGAATGTTCAATTTCGTTTCAGATTACTAATGGGCTTAAAATAATGGAAAATCATCAGCAAAATGTCCGTTTACATTCCATATAATGTTTACCTTCCATTTATCAACATTAGTTTAGATTTAGTCTTTGAAAAGTTGGTTGGTTTAAAAACTAATAAGGGACCAGGTAACGACGGAATACCACCTTTATTTTTTCATAACTGCTGCCCCACACTAACCAGTCCTATATATGCCCTATTTAAAAAATCTTTGTCATCGGGAATATTTCCCGATCTCTGGAAATGTGCCATTGTTACACCGCTTTTTAAAGCTGGGAATAGATCTAATGTGGAGAACTACCGTCCTATATCTGGTTTATGTTGCCTTGGTAAAGTCCTCGAAAGTATAGTTTCAGGGCAAATTTTTCACACTTTCTCTAACATAATTTCTGAACACCAGCATGGTTTCTATCCCGGCCGCTCGTGTCAAACGAACTTGGCAGTATATTCGAGCATCATAAGTGATGCTATTGATTCGACATCCCAAATTGACGCGATATATTTTGACTTCAAGAAAGCGTTTGACTGTGTGGATCATGACATCCTAATACATAAACTTAGGAATTATGGAATTGGCGACCCACTACTTTCATGGTTAAGGAGTTACCTGTCTGGGCGAACTCAAATTATAAAATATAACAATCATTTTTCCAATTACATTGAGGTTCATCGGGACTCCTCAAGGGTCCCATTTGGGCCCCATATTATTTCTTCTTTTTGTTAACGACGTAGCGTATTTATTCGAGAATTGTCATTACCTTCTTTTTGCAGATGACCTTAAAATATTTCGCGAAATAAAAAGCCTGAATGATTGTATTCTGCTGCAGAGTGAAGTTGATAAACTGTGTGAATGGTGCGGATGTAACAGGATGACTTTGAGCGCCAGTAAATGTAAAAAAATTACTTTCTCCAGGAAAAAACAACTGGTGTGTCACGATTACACTCTGACACTTAATTTAAAAATACCTGGGGTACAACTTATTGATGATCTGGGAGTGCTTCTCTTTGATAGTGAGTTCCGTTTTACAAGCCATATTGATAGTGTGATTGGCAAAGCTTTTAAGATGGCGGGTCTTTTGATGCGCCAATGTTTTGAGTTCAAAAATGTGGAGACTTTGAAAATCCTTTATTTTGTGCTGTGTAGAAGTCACATGGAGTATTGTAGCCCAATCTGGTCACCATATTATCAGGTTCATATAAAAAGACTTGAACGTGTTCAGTCAAAGTTTGTTAATTTCATGTTGTTTAGGATAAACATTGATAAAACGCAATATACCTATGTAGAACGTTTAAAATTACTGGGCCTAAACAGTCTAGAATCGCGCAGGACCATTTTAACATTATCGTTTGGGCACAAACTCTTAATGGCTTAACGGACTGCCCCAAGGTTCTGGCCCTGATTAATTTTAGAGTGCCTTTGAGACAAACTAGACAAACAGAAACTTTCACAGTATCCTACAGTCGTACAGATGTGGGTAGATTTAGTTTTGCTAACAGATTTATGAGCCTGTTCAATGCCCACCTGTCACAAAATTTTGACATAGATGGGTCATCACGTTCTCTTAAAAATAAGCTTAGATGCCTACTCCCCTAATCGTTATTTTCTTTAATATTGTTTGTGCATTAGAATGTCTCAATTGTGATTAATGTTGTCCTTTACTATACACGTAAAATTTGTTTTTAATTTTATACTTATGACTGTACATCTATTAACATCTAGTGTTGTTTTATCTTCTTTTATTTTTTATATATTTTTGTATGTATTTAATATTAAGGTAATTTTAGTTTGATAAAATACTAGTGTTGTTTAGCTTGTTTTATTTTTTTTTTTTTTATATATATTTTTGTATAGATTCAATTTTAAGGTAATTTTAGTTTGATCATATACTTATGTAACATTATTTGGGATTTATCCTGTTATATGTTGTATGATCGGTAAATAAATAAATAAATAAATAAATAAATAAATAAATAAATAAAAATAAATAAATAAATAAACATAAAGGAAAGCAGCTTTGATAAATGATAAACGAAGACCTATCTAAACTGAAACTTTTTTCTAGTTCAAATGTTCTCAAAGAGTTAAATTGATATTTTACAAGAAAGAAGAGAGTAAATATGTTTTATCATAATTCATGTGAGTGAAATGAACCCAAAGAAGAAACCAGAAAAATAAAATATTGTATCGTAAATAAAAAATTGTTAATTACATCAATAAAGAAAGCTAACTAAAACTGATTAAACATTCAAAATATGTCACTTTCAATAGTATCTATTAACGTTCTTTATGAAGTGTATGATAGTATATAGAGTTATTTTGAATTATTGAACTTTAGTAACTATATAACTCGCCAAATTTTGTAATTGCCCAGTGTTACTATAAACTAAGTAATTATACGTAAATTTGCAAATGTTATAAAGACCCTTAACACAGTGTTTCTGACTCCACATTTGTATAAAATATCCGATAGCTGATTGTGAGGCAGTGTATCAAAAGCCAAGTCTAGAAACACTGCAATACACTTATCATTGTTCTACAATGTGTCAGTTATTTGCTTAGTGAGATGGTAAAGAGCGCCTGATGTGTCCAATCCCTTTATGAAGCTATATTGGTTTTTCAGAAGAATGTTATTTGTGTTATCTTATTTGGAACATAAGCGACTTCCTGCTGTTATTTATTTGTTTAAATATTGGATCGTATTACAAAATATTTCATTAAGATAGGTATTTCTACATATAAATTATACCAAGAAATTGTAAGTAAAAAGAATCTGGTCTACACTGTTGAAAGCCTTTGGCAGATCTTGCAACATGGCTACTGCTACATTGCTAATGTTTAATGGCGCAATGATTTTTAAGTGCAAATTTTGTAATTGCCCAGTGTTACTATAAACTAAGTAATTATACGTAAATTTGCAAATGTTATAAAGACCCCTAACACAGTGTTTCTGACTCCACATTTGTATAAAATATCCGATAGCTGATCGTGAGGCACTGTATCAAAAGCCAAGTCTAGAAACACTGCAATACACTTATCATTGTTCTACAATGTGTCAGTTATTTGCTTAGTGAGATGGTAAAGAGCGCCTGATGTGTCCAATCCATTTATGAAGCTATATTGGTTTTTCAGAAGAATGTTATTTGTGTTATCTTATTTAGAACATAAACGACTTCCTGCTGTTATTTATTTGTTTAAATATTGGATCGTATTACAAAATATTTCATTAAGATAGGTATTTCTACATATAAATTATACCAAGGAATTGTAAGTAAAAAGAATCTGGTCTACACTGTTGAAAGCCTTTGGCAGATCTTGCAACATGGCTACTGCTACATTGCTAATGTTTAATGGCGCAATGATTTTTAAGTGCAAATTTTGTAATTGCCCAGTGTTACTATAAACTAAGTAATTATACGTAAATTTGCAAATGTTATAAAGACCCTTAACACAGTGTTTCTGACTCCACATTTGTATAAAATATCCGATGGCTGATTGTGAGGCAGTGTATCAAAAGCCAAGTCTAGAAACACTGCAATACACTTATCATTGTTCTACAATGTGTCAGTTATTTGCTTAGTGAGATGGTAAAGAGCGCCTGATGTGTCCAATCCCTTTATGAAGCTATATTGGTTTTTCAGAAGAATGTTATTTGTGTTATCTTATTTGGAACATAAGCGACTTCCTGCTGTTATTTATTTGTTTAAATATTGGATCGTATTACAAAATATTTCATTAAGATAGGTATTTCTACATATAAATTATACCAAGGAATTGTAAGTAAAAAGAATCTGGTCTACACTGTTGAAAGCCTTTGGCAGATCTTGCAACATGGCTACTGCTACATTGCTAATGTTTAATGGCGCAATGATTTTTAAGTGCAAATTTTGTAATTGCCCAGTGTTACTATAAACTAAGTAATTATACGTAAATTTGCAAATGTTATAAAGACCCTTAACACAGTGTTTCTGACTCCACATTTGTATAAAATATCCGATAGCTGATTGTGAGGCAGTGTATCAAAAGCCAAGTCTAGAAACACTGCAATACACTTATCATTGTTCTACAATGTGTCAGTTATTTGCTTAGTGAGATGGTAAAGAGCGCCTGATGTGTCCAATCCCTTTATGAAGCTATATTGGTTTTTCAGAAGAATGTTATTTGTGTTATCTTATTTGGAACATAAACGACTTCCTGCTGTTATTTATTTGTTTAAATATTGGATCGTATTACAAAATATTTCATTAAGATAGGTATTTCTACATATAAATTATACCAAGGAATTGTAAGTAAAAAGAATCTGGTCTACACTGTTGAAAGCCTTTGGCAGATCTTGCAACATGGCTACTGCTACATTGCTAATGTTTAATGGCGCAATGATTTTTAAGTGCAAATTTTGTAATTGCCCAGTGTTACTATAAACTAAGTAATTATACGTAAATTTGCAAATGTTATAAAGACCCCTAACACAGTGTTTCTGACTCCACATTTGTATAAAATATCCGATAGCTGATCGTGAGGCACTGTATCAAAAGCCAAGTCTAGAAACACTGCAATACACTTATCATTGTTCTACAATGTGTCAGTTATTTGCTTAGTGAGATGGTAAAGAGCGCCTGATGTGTCCAATCCATTTATGAAGCTATATTGGTTTTTCAGAAGAATGTTATTTGTGTTATCTTATTTAGAACATAAACGACTTCCTGCTGTTATTTATTTGTTTAAATATTGGATCCTGTTACAAAACATTTCATTAAGATAGATATTTTTACATATAAATTATACCAAGGAAATGTAAGCAAAAAAAATCTGATATACACTGTTGAAAGCCTTTGGCAGATCTTGCAACATGGCTACTGCTACATTGCTAATGTTTAATGGCGCAATGATTTTTAAGTGCTTGGTATATTACTATTGAGTTCTCACATGTTATTCTTGATAAAAATTGGTGCATGAAGAAAAAAGAATTTTGACCCTGTTTAAGATAAGATTAAAATACAGGGTTTTGAAAAAACACCAAGACCAGGTAAAAAGTGGGGTTAGGTAACAGAATATGAAGAAAAAATTAAAAGGAATGCTTAATTTAAAACTGTTTTGTGAAATTTGAAACAGAACTTTGAACAAATACTATATCGCCATAGTGCACATATACAGTATGTCCGCGGATAGACTGTACAAAAGGACCAATGGCTAAAAATTCAAAAATACGAAAAAGGTAACTTTTCATAAAAGTTTATAAATAAGGTTCGCGTTATCAAAAATTCCGTTTTTGCTCTCACACAAAATAACATTTTTGAATTATTTATTTTCCCTATATAAAAAATTTTGATTACGCGAACCTTATTTATTTTTCAAGCAAAAACTTTTATCAAGAGTGACTTTTTCTTATCTTGCAAAATGAGACATTTTTAATCTTACGCAAAATAACATCTTTTCATTTTTTATGCCCCCTTTATAAAAAAATACATTTTTTATAACGCGAACCTTATTTATTTTTCAATTAAAAACTTTTATCAAGAGTGACATTGTATTTTTTTTGTTTCAGTTTTTAGTCTATTTATCCTCTTATAAAGTCTATCTGCAGACATAGTGTAGAGAAATATAATGTAGGTCTTGCTATAAAATAAAATAAACCAATATTCCATTGTTTGGCTACACTATTACACATTACATTTTGTACATTTTTACAGGATCCAGAGGATATTTCTGTGACGGTCAAAGCCTTCATGACAGCAGATTTGCCTAATGAACTTATAGAATTATTAGAAAAGATCGTGCTGGACAGCTCGGTATTTTCGGATCACAGGAACTTGCAGAATTTGCTCATTCTTACAGGTAAAAACAATTTTTTTCTCTTATTCGACAGTTCAAACTAAATTAATTCATGTAGTTTCCTTAATTTCCATTTTAACAAAATATGCTGCTTGATGCTACAGATTTTTTTGCAATTCTAGCAATCAAAGCTGATGCTACGCGAGTCATGGACTACATCAACCGTTTGGATAACTATGATGCCCCCGACATCGCTAACATAGCCATCAACAATCACTTGTACGAAGAGGCGTTTGCCATTTTCAAGAAATTTGACGTCAACACTTCGGCCATTCAAGTACTTATCGAACAGGTCAATAATTTGGACAGGGCATACGAATTTGCAGGTATAATCCGTTTCAGAGTTAATCGTTGGTTTCTGCAATCAATTTTACGGGATAACTACCCTTTGCCATTACACCCTGCTATAAATTAGCTACCTAATAAACCTCTATTGTATAGGCAGGAGATTTTTAAGTACACTCTTTAGTCCCCATAATAATAGAGAATTTTTACTTGTTATTTTTAACGAAAAAGAAAAGGAGTTAAAAAACTTCTAATATTATTATGTATTTATTTTTGATATTATTAATAATTATTATTAACACAACTTAAAAACCATATTTTTATCTATACTTATATTTAAAACACTAAGTCAGATTTGTCAGCAAGTTCCTGAGAGAGTTGTGTACTGCACCAATCTACATAATTTTTTTTAAATGATCGTCTGGTTATCGAGACCTTTGATTACTATTTTTTTTGTATTGTTTTATTGCGTATTTTTTCTATAAAACCAATATATTTTTCTCAACCTTAATTACATGTTTGACTTTTTCCTCTGTAGAACGCTGTAATGAACCCGCCGTCTGGAGTCAGCTGGCCAAAGCTCAACTCAACCAGGGCCTTGTAAAGGAGGCCATCGACTCCTACATAAAAGCCGACGATCCTTCTGCTTACATGGCGGTAGTGGAGACTGCTTCCAAGAATGACAGCTGGGAAGATCTCGTTAGGTATTTGCAGATGGCCAGGAAGAAGGCTAGAGAAAGGTATGTTTAGGTTTATTCTTACTAACCTTTCCACAGCGAGGAACAAGCTAATAACTACCGAAATCAAACTTATATGATGTGTTTTCCAAACCAATCAAATATACAATATAATAATTTTAAATTTACTATCCTGTTATTTCAAAATGTCATTGCCACTTTCAGTAAGTCGAGTAAAGCCAGCTCCTTATTTGATAAATACAAAAGCTAAAAAACAGGCAAGCTACTTAAAAATCTATATAAATAAACTAAAAGACGGAACATATAATAATAATAATAATATTTATTAGTCTCAGGAAAATATACATTTTCATAGACAGGTCAGAATTTTAATAATTAAGTCACTAACTTAAAGTAATTAAAATAAAATTTAGACTGCAATAAAAATTTAAAAAAAAACTATAAAACACATCATAACAATACTGACAAACTTAATACATTTAATTAAAGTAAAATATTTATTTAAGTCTCTGCTCTCTCTCGAGGCCTGCTTAAAATCACTAATTAAACTAATCACAGTTTAAAACTATTCAAATTTAATTTCAAACTAATCAGGTTTAATAATTAATTTAATATAAATGTGAAAAAGAACGGAAAACCTATCGCCACTTCCTTTGTGAAACAAAAAGTTACCTAATTATGAAAAGGAGGTACCCAATTCTAAAAATGAAATATAAACACTAAAATAAGACAAAAAAATATGAAAAAAGTGAAAATATGCTTAGCTAAAAAATAAAAGAAACCGAAAAGTTGAAAATATTATCGTTACCATTTTAGTTTTTGAAGTCAGTGTCAAACTATTAAACAGTAATAAACGTACATTACTTAGAATTATTAAGAGTTGAAGAAATACCGCTGAATTATGTTTAAAAAGTAAGAATTTTAAAGGATAGCAATTAGTGCCAAATACATAGCTAGTATAGTTCATATAATATAATATGTTGTAAAATGATTTAAGTAAATTGGAAATGGAATTTCTATTAGGTGCCCGCCCGCTCTCCTGATATGACTCCAACGGATTTCATCGTTTATCAAAGATAATAACGTTGAGCATTTGAAGGATAGAATTTGTGAAGCCTGTCAAACAATTACAGCGTACAGGCTTGAATCTCAATCTGAGCATTTAATTAAATAAAACATTTGTTATGTAGAATCTTTATGTCACTAATAAATTGCAATAAAAGTATTAAGCTTGTATATTTTTAAAACATGAATGTGTCCAACTTACAAAGTCTTTCTAACCTTGATTTTAGAAAATAATACCATTACTTATTCCATTGACAAAATATAACAAAGGTGCCATTAAGAAAAAACATTTTGGGAGTGGTTTTTAGGAGATGTTTTTGTTTATATACATATATGTATATATATGTACATAAATAAAAAAATATAAAATATCAACACCATTACGAAAACTGTTTCAATAGAAACCAACTCCTCCCGCTTTTTTTTCTAGTTTCTTTCCTCATTATTTTCATTTTATCTTTTTTAATAAAACCAATTTTTGACAAACTCAAGAAAAATAAAGAAAAAATGGATATTTTCAAACACGCTGTGATAGTCGTAATTTGCTTAGACTTTTTAAAAACATAAGCTTATAAGAATTTATTCTCATCTATACTCTTTCAGATTCTTCTTTGTTTTTTCGAAAAGTTGAACTGTTCAGGTACTAGAGGGCATTCGTTTAACTCTTGTTTTTATCTGTTTAATAGAGTCTTAAATATTATAAAAAAGAAACTTTCGAATCCAGGATTTTGAAGACTATAGAAAGCATTTCTGAGATTTTCGAATTAATATTCCAATTTTTTTTCTGCAGTTATTATTAAGAGACCAAAAAATGATTCGAAAATCTGTTTTGTTACCATTCAAGAGCCCCAAATGTGGTGTAGAAACATATCAAATTTCAAAAATTTATCTGACCATCTGATTTGAGATGTATTCACAGGGTCCGCTTATGTTCTTGCGGTTGAATGATATAGATGGCATATATTGATGCGAGATGTCATTCAGCATTAGCATCTTTATATAAGATAATGTTTTAAATTAGTTGAATTTTATTTCAGTTATATCGAGTCCGAGCTGATCTACGCTTACGCCAGGACCGGCAGATTAGCCGATTTGGAGGAATTCATATCTGGACCGAATCACGCCGATATCCAGAAAATCGGCGATAGATGTTTCGATGACGCAATGTACGATGCCGCGAAGTTGTTATATAATAATGTGTCCAATTTCGCTAGGCTGGCGATAACGTTGGTGCATCTAAAGGAATTCCAGGTGAGCAGCTGTGTTAGTCTAGTTTAAAGGTTATAATGGCATAGAAGGTTATAATGGCACAAATTCAAGATTCATGAATGTGTTAGTGTAGACAAGCGATATCGAGCTCCTGAATTATATACATTTTAAGCTGAAATACTGCAGTGAATAATTGTTTTTGTTGAGTACTAGTGAGTTACAGTAATCTTCAAGTGGTTTTGTTTGTCAGTTCTTTTTTTAAAGACTTTCACTTAAAAGGTAAATACCATAAATTCCATTATAATGACCGTTTGCGTATTCTGTAAAGAAACTATAAGCAGTAGAAAAAAAGTCTGTTGTTGTGAATGTAAAAATACATCTCATTCTGCTTGCATTCATAAATCGGTCGACGTTGCCAGCTTGCTTACGGATGTTAAGGGAATATCCTGGAGATGTAATGACTGTCTTACGAAGCGTATTACTCTGGATAAAGATGGTAAATGAGCAAAATTTGATTTAGTGAAGATCGTTTTTGAAAAATGTGGACAAACACAAATAACTGCGTGTTCTGAAGAACCTGTTAGTTATTCTAAGATCGTTAAGAACAATACACAGCCGGCCATTCTAGTAAGACCAAAAGACCAAGAGCGGTCAATCTCTCAAACTAAACATGATATCTCAGAAAACATTGATCCTACATAATCTCAGCTGAGGATTGTCAAAGTAAAAGCTCTTAACAATGGTGGGGTATTGATTGGGTGTAAAAGTCTGGAGGAAAATGCTCGTTTTAGACAACTTGCTGAGCAAAAGCTTGCGAACTCTTATGACATCAAAGAGCTGCGTGGAGTGAATCCGAGGGTGCGCATAGTGGGCTTTACAGATGCTTATGATGAGGACAACTTGCTTGCTGTTATAAAAAAATTGAACTCTGATATTTTTTTTTTAATAATTCATCTTGTCATATTGTACAAATTATTAAACGAAAAAAAATTCAAATATTTTTCAGGCTATACTACAGTTGGATCGCCTCACATATGATCGAATTATGAGGGTCGGCAAAGTATTTGTAGGTTATGATGCGTGTACTGTTTATGATGGAGTCCAAGTTTCGAGGTGCTATAACTGCGATGAATTTAATCATTCTTCAAAAAATTGCTCAAAGAACGTTTCTTGTCCGAGATGCAGCGAAGAGCACTCTTTAAATGAATGTATTTCAGATATCTTAAAATGCTCCAACTGTTGTAAATTGAACCGGGAAAATAGCGACAACACTGTAAAATCAAACCACGCTGCTTGGGATGTTAGTAAATGCTTAGCATACCAGGCCGCGTGCTCTAAACTAAGAACGAATATCCTAAGCCAATAGCAATTATCGACTATTCCCACCTATAGTTCCTTATCACAGTTGCACGTGTCTGACTGTTCTAATACTAATGCGAATGATGCCAGACTCTAATTGTAACGTAGAGCGATCACTTGATATTCTTATCAAAGAAGATATTCACCATCCTGCTTTAATGATTTCCTTTAAAAGACCAAAGTCAAATAATTTAAAAAACTCTATAAACTTAAATTTGAATAATCTATACAATTTTCGTAAAGCTGATTTCAACTTGCTTTATAACTCATTTCTTCAACACGACTGGTCCTTGCTGGAAAATCAGACAACGGTGGAAAATGCCTGTAATACTTTTTATAACAATATACTCCATATTTGACCTAGCAGTTCCCCGTTATCGTCATTCGTCAAATAGAAGATATCATCCTTGGTTCACTTCAGAAATTATTAAAAATATAAAAACTAAAGATAAATTGCATAAAAAGTACAAAAAATATGGCAGCAAAAAGTTTTTCGAAAGATTTCAGACTCTGAGATCAAAAATCAAAACTGATATAAGTATAGCGTATAAAACTATATTTAAAAAATGGAGACGGATATCAAAAAAGATCCCAAACGCTTTTGGAATTTTGTCAAAGGCCGGAGAGAGATAACAGGCATTCCAAACAGTATGCACTTTGATGGTCAGAATCTAGATAATCCACCCGATATTTTGAATTCATTTGCTTCATTTTTAAAGCAATCTTATTCAGTTTCTAACAATATCCAAATTTCAAATAATTCATTCTTGTGTAGTGATCAAAATATAAACATATCTACAGTTAGTGAACGGGATATTATTTGTGCTATTAAAAAACTTAAACCTAAATACACTGCCGGACCAGACCTTATTCCAGCATTTTTGGTACGTGACTGTCGATTTGTGTTAATAAAACCTCTTCAAATCTTATTTAACATGTGCATTGAACCAAAGTATGTCCAGTCTTTAAGAAGGGTGATAAATCAGAAATTCAAAATTATAGACCTGTTTCCATCATATGCAACTTCTCAAAAGTCTTTGAGTTCATATTGCACGACATCATTTTTCCATTGGTGCAAAATAAAATTGTTCCTGAACAGCATGGTTTCTTTAAAATAAAATTATCGACCTATCAGTCTGATACCCACATTTTCAAAAATCTTTGAGGTGGCTATGTGTGGTAGACTATTACGATATTTTTACACTGAAAAACTACTAAGTGATTCACAACATGGCTACCTGAAGGGGAAATCTGTGGAGACGGCTGTTTACGACTTTGTAGACAAGATCATTAGTGGCTTTGAAGAGGGTTCTGTATCCATGGGTGCATTTCTTGATCTATCCAAGGCATTTGATAGCCTGAACCACCAGATTTTACTTGAGAAACTAGAGCGATATGGTGTGCGGGGACCAGCATTGAGTTGGATCCGATCATACTTGATGAATCGAAGGCAGAAGGTGGTAGTTGGGAGAAATGGCGGACAACACTTTTCAGAAGAAGGTTATCTCCAGCTAGGTATTCCACAAGGTAGTGTCATGGGCCCCTTACTATTCATTTTTTATGTAAATGACTTGGCTTTGGAAATTGTTTGTCAAGACTCCTACTTGGTAAACTTTGCTGATGACACAAACATCTTAACTATCGGTTCAACTATGTCTGAGCTTCTTAATATTGCTACCGATCGTCTTACAATTGCACAAAAATGGTTTATAAAGAACAGATTACACCTCAATGCCCAAAAAACAAACTTTGTATGTTTCAGAACCAAACAGAGGAATGGTGACTTTCCACAGGACGCGGAACTCGGTGATGACAGGGTGACTCTAGCCGAGAGTACAAAATTCTTAGGCATAGTTATAGATCAAAACTTGGATTGGGTCGAACAGGTTTCAAATATTTGCAAGAAACTAAATTGTGCCTGCTACTCCCTAAGAGTAATGTCTAAATACCTTGATGCAAATACCCTTAGAACTGTATATTTTGCAAATGTTCATTCTTTGCTTAGATTTGGAGTCATATTTTGAAATGTAGCGTACTTTTATTGTACAGAAAAGAGCAATACGTATTGTTCTGGGTCTTAAGTGTAGGGAGACTTGTAGGGGAAGATTTAAGGCGCTTAATATACTAACAGTTCCAGGACTATATATATATGAATGCTTGATCTTCTTTCATAAAAACAGGTATAAATTTTCTGATCTTGAAACACAACATCAATTCAATACTAGGAATATAGGTCTCAATTTCCCAATTCACAGACTCAGTGCGACTCAAAAGGGGCACTGCATATGCGTGCATAAAATTTTTTAATAGGTTACCAAACCACATTAAGTTGGAAACAAACTTTAGATCATTTAAAAATTGTATATTTAAACTGATTGTGGAAGTGGAACCATATTCAATAGATGCATTTTTAGGATAGGTATGTGTCTATATGTATGTATATGTATTTATTAAAAAATGTTGTAATATGCATTTGATTTACCTATGTATTAATTAATTTGTATTTTGTATAGTTAGTCTGTTTTCTTTTTTTTTTAAACAACTATTTTATTATTGACGCCACATCATTCAATTATGTATTCCATTTATTGTACTATGTAATTTTTTGATTAAAGTGATTTTTTTGACTTTGACTTTAAAAATCGTTCCACAACTACCAACCTGGCCCTTATAACACAATACATTGCGGACTCGATTGATGAAGGTCTGCAATCTGATGTAATATATTTAGACTTTTCCAAAGCATTTGACAAGTTAAATCATGACTTGTTAATTAATAAACTTTCAAATATCGGATTTTCTGATTCCCTATTACGGCTCTTTACATGTTACCTTTCAAATCGCACACAATATGTGGCTATAAATGGTTTTCAATCGGAGAACTATATAGCATGTTCGGGGGTACCGCAGAGTTCCGTTTTAGGACATTGGTGATTCTCTGGATATTGGTTATTTACTCTACGCTGATGACATCAAACTGTTCACTAACATTAAGTCTATGGAGGACTGCTTAAAAATCCAACAAAATTTACAGCATATTATTGACTGGTGCCAGGGAAATTGTCTACAGCTAAATATTGAAAAATGCAAGGTTATGTCGTTTACTACAAAGTCAGAACCGATTATTTTTAACCATAACTGCAATGGTGAAATTGTAGGCCGATCCAAGGAGTTCTGTGATCTGGGAGTTACATTCCATCAAAAATTATCATTTACCTCACATTACAGCGCTATTAGGTCAGATTCTTCTAGAATGTTAGGGTTTATAGTTCGTACCTCTAAAGAGTTTAGCCAAGTGGAAGCCATAAAGCTGCTGTACTACAGTTATGTCCGATCCAAACTTGAATATGCTGCAGTTGTATGGTCTCCGGGATATAATATACATGTGTCTGGTATTGAAACTATACAGCGAAAATTTGTAAAATATCAAAGCTTTAAACAAGACGGTAGCTATCCCGCTCAAGGATGTCCACAAGAAGAACTTTTAGATAAATTTTCACTGACGAACTTAAAAACCAGACGAGATAACCTGCAAATGATATTTTTGTATAAGCTATTAAATAATAAGATAAACTGCCCCTGTTTACTTTCTAAAATAAATTTCAACGTGCCTCGTTTAAGTTCACGCACAAGCAGTGCTTTTTACTTGCCGACTCCTCGTACAAACATCTTAAAATTTTCGCCTATTTATACAATGTGCGATAACTTTAACAAAAAAAACTAATTTGGATCTTTTTTCTGATAGTTTAGAATCATATAAGAAAAATTTACGACGCTAAACCGTTTTGCTAATTTAAATCTTATTCAAATATCAGAATTTGGAAAATAATTACAGTTATTATTAGTTATAAGCTTCTTTTTATGTGTAAAATGTAATTTTTTAGTAGGCTTGAATATGTAGTTTTTCACTGTCTTGTAATTGGGATCATCCTGTAAGACAGTTAACTGTAAATAAATAAATAAATAAACAAACAAATCGTGGCTCTCGCGACCCTTAAAGGAGCTACGGGGTGGTTTTCAAATTTTGCTACTTTTAAGTAGCTCATTAAATCCGGTATTTTTCTGCAGTTAAAACGGTGTAACACACTTTAAATTATTTTTTTTAATATCAAAAAATAGGAAAAAACGGTTTATTATAAATATAAAGGTTTTAGGTGGCCATGGAATAGTAAATTTAACTGGAATGAATCATTGTTGTAAAGAAACGTCCGTCTTTTTCTTAGTGGGAAAACCTTTATTTTACCGGGTTACAAAATTTATTTATTTTTTCTGATGAAAATGTTTTGGTACCTTAATTTGATTCTTAGACCAAATTTTACAAAAAAATACATTTTACGGTACTTTTGACTATTGTTCTCATATATCCTATTATTAGATATTTTTGACTTTAAAAAATGTTTAATATTGAGCTAATTAAATAATTTATTTCGCTAAAAAATAGCGACAACCAAGCAAATTCATAGCACAAGTCAACAGTAATTAAAAAGGTAAAGTGAAATCAGTAAAGAGAAATAAGTATCAAAATTATGAGAAAAAATTAAGTGAGGTGTTCGAACTGGTGTTCATTTTCAGTTTTGGTCTTTTTTTGGTATCGTTTTTGAACGATTTGTAACTGCGTTGTGAATGTGAATGTTGGTTATATGTCGCATAGCTGCTGCGAAATGTTATCGAAGTTCCTGTAATGTATTGCTTCTATGTAAATACATGTTATTCTTTAATCCCCAAAAGAAAAAGTCGCGGGGTGTGGTATCAGGTGACCTAGCTGGTCATCTGATATAGTGCGGGACATGAAAGAACACCGGGCGGAGTCAATTGGTTTAGGAAGGTCGGCCAAGAAAAGGTGTCCCGTCGTTCTTTAAATAATAAGGCACTCCTTTTTGACTGTACGCACTTGAGATAATTAAAAAATGTAACTATGCTTAATGAACCTTTATCTATATTTGTCTGTTTTCTTTCGAATTTTATTTAATTTTGATTTTTCTTGATTGACTTACGTATAAATATATTTTTTCTTCAGTTCTGTCATTAACGGTTCCCGGGCTACTTCCTACTTCCACTATTATTGTACCACCCAGTATAGTGATACACGATTTACAAGTGCAGATTTTACAAGGGCAGCCAGCATCAGATCCAGTGAACGAGATTTATCAAAATTTTAATGTGAGCAGTTCGGATTTCTACCCAACAAGTGCACCAGCGACGTCACGTTCACGTTGCTTAGAGGCACCTACTTATCTCTCAATAACAACCACCCAACTGCCTAAGTTTTTTATGACTATGCGAAAGCCTTTGATTGTGTTAGTCATTCTGATAAACAAACTATCTAAATTTTTATGGAATTCGTGGTACTTCTTTAAATTGGTTCAAATCGTATCTTGGGAAAAGGCAACATCTTGTAAGGGCTAATGGTTCCGATTCTGATTGTAAGTTGATTACAAGTGGAGTCCCTCAAGTTTCAGTCTTGGGACCTATTATTTTTTTGTTATACATTAATGATATCACGAACCTTGAAATTAATGGAAGAATTTCCCTTTTTGCTGACGACACAAGCATAACTTGGAGTGATTTTGATACAACGTCTTTACACTCTAGTATCTCCAAAGACTTGGTTATAATTAAGGCTTGGTCCGATTCCAATATGCTTTGTTTTAATGTCGATAAAACGGTGGCGTTATCTTATAAGGGAACTTTACAACCACTTCAGGTACATAACAGCAATATTGAATACGTAGAATCGGTTAAATTCCTGGGTTTAAATATAAATAACAACCTAAAATGGTCTAATCATATTGACACCTTAACTAAAAAACTTTCTACCACCTGCTTCGCCATTCAATCAGTTTCAAAAGAACTAGACGTTCCTTCTGCCAGACTTACTTATTTCTCTTTATTTGAATCCCACCTCCGCTATGGCCTTCCCTTTTGGGGCTGCTGTACCACCGAGCAATTTCGTAGTATTTTTATGCTTCAAAAGAGAGCCATTCGTTATTTGTTTGGTCTAAATAATAGAGCTCACTGCCAATACTATTTCAAAAAACATGAAATATTAACACTTCCTGCATTATTCATTTTGGAAACGGTATGTTTGCTGAGAAAACATATAAACACCCTCCCAGAAAGGCCACAACATGTATACCCTACCAGAAACTCTAGGCATGATATATATCTTCCCATTCCTTCCCCAGAATTAATAAAAAAATCAATTATTTACAACGCCATAAAACTTTACAACAATCTGCCAGTACATTTAAAATCTATCCCTATGCTTGCACAATTTCGAAAAAACACCAAAGCATACCTCATTGAGAGTCATGTCCTAACTCTTAACATAGAATTTTGAAAATCATCATATAGAGAAAAGAACTGTCGAACATTCACTTAAAACTTAATTATTTTTGTTAGGTATTGGATTAAAAACAAATTTTAATTCTTTTTTGTATACTACATTCTACACTAGTTCATTATACCTTCTGTTTAACATCACAATTATTTGTATAACTATAATAACATAGAGTTTAAGGTCGCATAGTTGCAATTTTGATTTCAATGTCATCGAAATTATTCACCTCGTACATGTGTGTTTGTTTACTTTTATAAGGTTATTAGGATTCATTAACTGTTTTGCGGCAATGTTATGTTATATTCTAACGTGTGTTTTACGATTTGGTAAATTGATAATTTACATTTTTAAAAAGCATTGACCTATCGAAATTCTTTTCGATTAATGCTTTGATATGTCTTATTTTAGGTATATTTTGCTTTGTCCATAAAATTGTAAAATTTTTCTGCGGCAATAAAGCATACTTTTGTTTGTTTTGATTCATAGCTTTATATAATATTATCGCCAGGAAGATTCATGGAGTTTATCTCGGTACCAATCGCAGAATTGTATCCCCCTTTCTACATCTCCCGGGTATAGTAGCTGAGTTTTTCTTGCCCTGTAGCACTTAAATTTATTTTTCTTTAGAATTCTTGAAGATGTCGCACGAGAAACGCCAGTGTCAGCTTTGATTTTTCTGCATGATGTGCTCGGATTTGTAGTGACACATCCAATTACATTTATTGTAGTATTTTCATTATTCTATTTATGATATTTTTTTGTCCTGATTCTTTCAAAATTTCCAAAATTTATCTTTATGACATTCAATATAGCATTCTAGCATATTGTATTTTTCAAACTGTTCATACCTTTACATTTTATATGAGAAAGAAGAGACATTTTTGAAAACTAATTATTGTAATTTGACTTTTGCAACTAAATAAATTTTCTTCCTTGATTGCAATACGATGCGACATGTATTCTGATGAAAATATATACCACTCTGAATAATTTGTTTTTATTTATTTATTAATTTAAATTAAATTAACAATTCCATGGCCCCCTAAACCGTTTTTTTTATACTAAAAGATTTTTCCTATTTTTGATATAAAAAAATATAAAGTGTGATACACTGATTTAACCAGATTTAATGAGCTATAAAAATAGTAACCCAAAAAAATTGTTGCGCCACACCACTGAATTTTACATCAAAAAGTGCCTTCAAATTGGGTTTTCATTTTTTTTTATTTATTTATTTATTTATTTATTTAGCTCAAAGAACTAATAACCACAATAATTAATTATTATTACAAACAATTTAAGTTTTACATGTCAATAAGTTATATATGTTAACTAATTTAAGTTATATAATGTCAAATAAAACGTTTTTTGGAAAAGATTACACACAAACAACAAATATTAATACAACCAATTAAAATTAAAGTTTTAAGTAAGATGCTTTACAAAAAAAAAACAACAAACATTTTAGGGGGTAGGTACAGGGTGATCAGTTAAGGGTAGCGAGCGGCCATATCTCATAAGATATTGGTCGTATAGATTTGAGAAAAAAAAATCCTAATAAAAGTTGCCAAGAGAAATTGCTGAAAATTATTTTCGAGTTTGTCAAACGTCCGCTAGAGGGCGTAACAACCAACACCAAGTAGAAAAATGGGGCAGAATTTTGCCTAATGAAAATATATCGGTGATATCATTTTCATATTTAGTGACCATTTCCCTACAATTTTGTCTAAAATGTTTTGTTCTATATATCAAAATAAAGCGGTGGGGGAAGTTCAATTGTTTTTTCAAACAAACCAAGATGTCTCCCGTTTCTTTTGACCGATTTTAGCAAACTTAGGCTCATATGAAAGAGCATAATTTGCACTACAAAACGCTTATTTGGTTTTGAATTTTTGACTTTTGCTGACGTCGCTAGATGGCGTTAACTGAATTAGTAGCATATTTTTTAGTTTTTTTCAAAAAAAAAAAACAAATATAATGGTATATTCATTTTTACATATTTTAAAAGGGGATACATTTCTCTATAATTTAATGAAAATAATTTATCATCTACCTTTTTTTGAACCGTTGATATTGACCAAAATATTATTTTATTTTATTAAAAAGTCACGCCACTGCTTTTTGTCAAAATAAAAATCATTTTCGTAATCACTTATTAGTTGCTAACAAAAAGAACCTCTTGACTTTTTTTCGTTAGACGAACGGTTTTGGATTGAAAAAATAAGATGTTTAACAATGAAAAATCTTAATAAAACTGTCCAACAACAGCAGGAGCAATAACACTAAAAACAAGAACATGGAACTTTAAAAATAAATTAATAGTTTTTCGTAAATGTTCAAAATGTTGTCCATTATTTTGAATGCACTGGTCCAATCTCTTCTGGGTGGAGTTGACAGCTGTCTCAATTTCCGCTCTTGGTATAATATTGATGGCGTTTTGAATTCGGACTATCATGTCTTCTCGAGTGGTTGGGTTAGTGTCCGACCAGTAATGCAGGTTGTGAAGATTTACGCTTCCATTACTGCAAAACGATGCTTCGTCTGTCCACAATATTTGTGACAAAATATGATGGTTTTCCCTAATGAAGTCTCTAAGCCAGTAGCAGTAATCGAGCCTACGTTCAAAGTCAGTGTCATTTAGGGCTTGATGAATCACGATGTGATATGGATGCATTTTAAAATCCATTAATATTTTTTGCGCTGAGCCATAGGATATTCCTAAATCTCTGGAGATCTCTCTTATGCTTAAATGGGGGTCTGCATGAATATAAGCCAACACATTTATAATGTTATCTTCTCTTCTTACTCTACGATTTCTTCTCAAAGTTGGAGTTGGTTGCACTTGGCCATGTTGCCTTAAACGTAAGGCTAAACGATGAAAAACCATTCTCGAATGGTGTCTTCGGAGGGGATAACGCAGTGCATACTGCCTAGAAGCAATCGCCGCATTTTCAAAACATTGAATATAAATTCTTAACATATCAAAAACTTCTTCATTCGTAAAAGGCATGATTTGTTGTAAAAATAGTTTTTACATAACATTAAATTAGATGTCAATAGCAGGAACTATCAAAATGAAAATCAACGTGATTGACAATTTGATGTTTTGTTTCTTAACGTAGATCATGGCCTGCTTCGCTTAAATGCGATGTTAGTTAAGTTTGATTTTTAATTTAATTTATGAAATAATAATAATAATTAATAATAAATTATGAACTAAAGCATTCTCTGGCTAATTAAATGATTAATGATAAAAATAATAGGTAATAATTTTATTATTGTGAGATGTAATATTTAAAAATAATTTTGAACCTTATAGTTATCATTGTTAAACGTCTAGCGACGCCAGCAAAAGTCAAAAATTCAAAACCAAATAAGCGTTTTGTAGTGCAAATTATGCTCTTTCATATGAGCCTAAGTTTGCTAAAATCGGTCAAAAGAAACGGGAGACATCTTGCTTTGTTTGAAAAAACAATTGAACTTCCCCCACCGCTTTATTTTGATATATAGAACAAAACATTTTAGACAAAAAGTGTAGGGAAATGGTCCCTAAATATGAAAATGATATCATCGATATATTTTCATTAGGCAAAATTCTATAAAAACCCCATTTTTCTACTTGGTGTTGGTTGTTACGCCCTCTAGCGGACGTTTGACAAACTCGAAAATAATTTTCAGCAATTTCTCTTGGCGACTTTTATTACGATTTTTTTTCTCAAATCTATACGACCAATATCTTATGAGATATGGCCGCTCGCTACCCTTAACTGATCACCCTGTACATACATAAAAACCAACATACACATATAAAAATCATTACAGAACCTGCCGATTGTACTGCTGTATCATGTGATTCCTAAGTTGCGATTTAAACATTGAAATGGTTTGGCATTGTTTAATTACCTCAGGCAATTTGTTAAATATATCCAAACCTCGATAAAATATAGTGTTCTGTCCACTTTTTTTATTTTTTGGAGCTATAAAGAAATTGTTTATTTGTCTGGTATTGTACAATGTATTTCACTGTTATAAACTATTTTGCATGTCAAATAAGGTGGAGAATGACCAATTTTTATTTTAAAAATAAAGACTAAAACATTAAACCGTATGTATTCGATCACTGGCAGCCACTGTAAGCATTCAAGCATTGATCTAATTGGTGTATACTTATTACACCTTAAAATAATTCGCATTGCTCGATTTAGCATTTTTTGTAATTTATCAATTTCATTCTTATTTAACAAAAACAGAATTGTTGAGCAGTAATTAAAGTGTGGCAAAACTAAGGTGTTAAAAATAACTTTTCGTGACCACAATGAGAAGTGTGATGCACAACGTGAAAGACAATTAATATTGTAACTGATCCTTGATACTACCATATTAGCATGTTCCTGGAATGTTAATTTTTCATCAATTATTACCCCCAAATACTTAATTTTCTTAACTCGTTCTAATACAAAGTTACTCATTTTTATTTTGTAGTTGCCTTCAATAAATTCTCTTTTAACTTTTTCGGTGGAAAAAAGCATAAACTTTGTTTTGCTCTTGTTAACTTTTAGCAAATTTTCGCATGTATATTTATAAAAACTATTCAAAGCGTTATTAATCCTAACTACTAAATCTTGAATGTTTTTTGAGTAAGTATATATCATCTGTAAACAAATAAATATCGACCAAATCCATAACTTCCACTATGTCATTAATATATATTAAAAACAATAGGGGTCCCAAAATACTCCCCTGAGGTACTCCGTGGTCATTCAATAATTCATCGGAACTTTTCCCATTTATTTTAACAGTCTGTCTCCTATTTTTAAGGTAGCTTTTAAACCACTCCAAAACCGAATCTCGGAATACTATCCTATATAGCTTGGCTATAAGTTTTTGCCGATTAAGAGTCTCAAAGGCACGTTGTAAGTCCAAAAATACCGCAAGAGTACTAATTCTCATCCATTCTGTTTTTCCATTCATCCAATTAGCATTGAATTGCAGTCTCACAGCTATACTTTTTGCGAAATCCCGATTGCTTATCTGTTAATAAACCCTCATCTTCTACGTAATCGATTATTTGTTTATAAACTATTTTTTCTAAAATTTTTTCCAATGCACTTAGCAAATTAATTGGACGCAGATTTGCTGCCTCAAAAGAATTGACCTTTTTCTGGATGGGGATTATTGTTGACAGTTTCCAAGTATTAGGAAAAACACCTTGTTCTAAGGAGGTGTTTATCATATTTATAAGAATCCTTTCTATAGAGGTATAAGTAAACTTAATGATTTCAATGTTAAGATCATCGGGACTGCTTTTATTTATAAAAGAAAATACAATCGTTTTTAATTCTTCTCTTGTAACTAATCTAAAATTGGATAGGCAGGTGATACGTGTTACTTATATCTAAATCTCTATTAAAAGGGCTAATTTGCGCTAATATATTATTAATACTCTTAACATAATATGTATTTAATCTATCGGGCATTTTATCCTTTGTTTTCAAGCTCAATATATTCAATATCATTTTGGTGCTTATTATTAGGCAAGACTGATTTCAAAATCGACCACAATTTTTTTGAATTCGTTTTGCATTCATCTATTTTCGCATTATAGAATTTCGTCTTTTCGTTTTTTATTACTTTAACAGCGTTATTTCTTTTTTGTCTATATTCATTATGACTATTTTCTGACCCTTCCGTTTTGTAATATCTGTAACATTCATCCCTTAGCTGAACTGCATTTTGTACCCTCTCATTCCACCATGGTTTGTATTTAGGTAGTATTTTAACTTTTTTCTTTGGTGCTATTTCATCAAATATTTTAAAGAAAATAATAAAAAAGTCTTGAAATCATTCGTGTCATACTTCCAATCAACACTCAAAAGTTTTGTCATTGAACACATTAAAATTTATTGTTTTATTGAATTTATGAACATTAAAAATATTTACATCTACTGCAATAATAAAATGGTCACTAATTCTAGGTACCTCCATGACCTCCGCATTTACATCAGTGAAATTTGTGAACACCAAATCAATTCAGGTTTTATGTAAATAAGCTAAAAGGCTATTTTAAAAGTAGCAAAATTTGAAAACCACCCCATAGCTCCGTGACAGAATATTAATATCTCTTTTGGTTTCCAATTTTTCCTTTAAGGACAACCAATTTGAGACCCCTGTACAGGGTGATATAGAAATGACCATATATTTTAACATTAATTATTTAAAGGAAAAAAAATTAAGCAATTTACTAAATATTTTATTTGTTTTAATTCAGTATTGAAAGTTTTGTTCATTAGAGTTTTTTTTTTTAAATAAACCACCGTTCATACTTAGATAGTATAATGGCAGCAATCCAAACTCCGTAAGTGTTGACCCCTATTATAAAAGACTTTTTTTGGTCTTAATTATCTGTGATTTCACCTGTTAAAATATTTGTAGCCATTTAACTCTCGTTCTGAGTATTAAAAAATTCAAATAAATTATTCACAGGGTGCAGTCGACAGTGCGCGTAAAGCCAACAGTACCAGGACGTGGAAAGAGGTGTGCTTCGCCTGCGTGGACGCCGAAGAATTCAGACTGGCGCAGATGTGCGGTATGCACATCGTCGTGCATGCTGACGAGTTACAAGACCTCATAGATTACTATCAAGACAGAGGGTATTTTGAAGAATTAATAGGTAATTTCTATAAATTTTAGTTAGATAATAAATATGACCATTTGAAAAGTACCATCCCCTTAACTTTTTTGCTTTATGTTGTCGAAAAAAGGTATGAAAGTTGTATGGTTTAATTTATAATTTTTAGTAACATTTTAATATACACAAAGTGTCACAATAAAGTTTGTCTATTCAATTTAATATATCATGTCCTATACCTAATTCAACTGTTTTTGAAATATGGGAGTTTAAAGTTTGACATTTTGAGCCATTCAAAATGCTATAAAAACTTTGAGCTTGAATTAAGCCAGAATATTTGCACCCTTAGTTTACAGTTACCTGTTACCTGAAATCTATTCGATATGAACATTAACATTCTTAAAGAAAATAACATTACAAGTAACAAGAAAACTTTTTAGATATTTTCAACAAATAATTTATATATAATTAATTAATTATTACATAATTATATAAAATATAATTATGTAATGTGAATACCCCAACATGTGAAGTGGGTAAAATTAATATTTTAATAGATTACATTAGAACTAATCCACTAAGTGATCATGTTATTTAATTGCTCTGGAACAAAAAGAAATTTCTAATAAATTCAAACATATAAATATATATAAATTTGAGGTAGTACAATTATTGACTAAGTTAAGAAATTTTGACACGATTAAAAATTCAATAAAAAATGCAGATGATTTGCATGATAATTTGGAAAATGTTTTTAAATTCCGTTCTCCTGAAGTAATCTTAAAAACATAAAAAAATACAAAACCTTGGTTTACTCCAGAATTAGAAAAAATCATAAAGACTCGTGTGACAAATATTATTTAAACAAAAAAAAAATTTTCTCAAATTAGAAGCATAGCCAATGCAAGAAAATTGTATGTTTATGGATGAGGCAAACATAACTAATGTGGCTTTAGAAGGAATTATTGATAACCTGAATCCAAGAGAATCTACTGGATATGATAATATTTTTTACAAAAATTATTAAAACAGTCAAAATTCAACTAATTCCAATTTTAATACATCTAATTCATCTATCTTTTAAAACAAGTATTGTTCCAAAAAAAATTAAAATATCTAGAGTTTCGCCAATATGTAAAGGAGGAAATAATATTAATCCAAATATCGTAATGCCAATGCTCCTCATAATAATTTTGGGTATCCAACAATATTTCTGTATCTTTTAGATCAGCATGAGACTCTTAGGTTACTAATGAACCTTCCCCATAAATTCTCAGCCGGACTGGATGAGAATCCGACAAAAGTAATAAAATATGTTGCAGAATTTCTCTGTGAATCCCTGACACATATTATAAATGTATCTTTTTTGACGGGTGCATTCCCCACGGAGCTCAAAAAGGCTAAAGTGGTTCCTGTGTTTAAAAAAGAAAGTCCCCAGTTGCTTAGTAGTTACAGATCCATCTCACTGTTATCGTCCGTGTGGAAAAGCTCTTTACAACAGAATTCTCGATTTTGTTACTTCCCACAATATACTGGCCACCCACCAGTATGGTTTTATACCAAAAAAGTCCACAGAGCAGGCGATTTTTGCGGCTATCAGTTATGTTGTGGAGAATCTGGACAAATATCAAAACATAGCAGGCCTTTATTTTGACTTGTCAAAGGCTTTTGACACGATCAATCATGGTCTGCTCCTTAAAAAACTGGATGGGTTAGGTATACGAGGTGTATGTCTGTCCCTTCTACAATCCTATATAACAGGCAGACAGCAATCAGTTTGCATCCTACACAATGGCAAAACACATTACTCATCCTTTCAAGGGTTGCAGCAGGGGTGCCCCAGGGATCAATTTTGGGACCCTTGTTGTTTTTACTGTATGTGAATGAGCTCTCCAGGGGACTTCCGGGTGGTGGCCTAGTCTGTCAGTATGCGGATGATACATCAGTTATGCTGGCGGCTCTCGCCATGGCTGAACTGTCGGGGTGTTGTTCGCGTGCAGTGGAGGCAATGGGCTCCTGGTGTGAGGATAACTTCTTAAAGCTCAATGCTGACAAGACAGGTTAGATCCTGTTTGGTAAAACTAAACAGAGTGAGTCACTTTATGTGAAATCGGGTGCTAGATCCATACCCATGTCGGAAAATATCAAAATCCTGGGTGTTTATTTGGACCCTCTTTTAAATTGGACTCAGTATAATAGGTCACTAATATCAAAACTAAATAGCAGTTGTGCACTAATACATCGACTGAGGGATGTTCTCACCGCAAAGACTGTAAGAATTTATTATATGTCTTGCATACAATCAATCTTGAGTTATGGTATACTGTTCTGGGGTTCATCTACCTCAGCCATTGATGTTTTCAGGGCACAAAAACGTGTCATCCGCACTATGTATGGCCTCCATCCCAGGGAGAGTTGTAAACCTTGCTTCTCAGGCCAAAATATATTAACTGCTCCTTGCCTGTACTTTCTGGCCTTAGTAATGTACATAAAAAAAACAACCAAATCTCTTTGACAGAAATCTGGATCACTATTCGTCGGAAATGAATGTTGTGACTCAGAATAGAACCAACCTTATCATTCCTCTCCATAATACCTCCTTTTTCAAGAAAGGTCCCCTGTATCGGGCCATAAAGGCATTTCAAATGCTGCCTACAGAAACAAAGCAAATTGAAAGCATTTCAAAATTTAGAAACCAAACTATCCAATATTTACAAGCTAAATGCTTTTACTCTTTTAATTTTAAAGATGTTTAAAATTTTTAATTTGTGTTTTGTTAATTTGTCATATATATTTGTCATATTTATTTGTTGACCTACTTATTAAAGTGTGGTCCTTTATTTTAATTTATTTTATTTTAAGTGTCACATATATTTTCATTGTCTATACTTTAATATAGCATATCATGTACTCTCTTATGACGTTGCTTTGTGATTGTGATCATATTGTTGGCAATAAAGTTATTATTATTATTATAATTATAGATCAATATCTGTATTACCAGTTCTATCAAAAATTTTAGAAAAAGTAATGCACAATAAATTATGAAATTATTTAGAAATTAAATATTTACTATTCAGCGGTCAATATGGGTTTTGAGAGTCTAGAGATACAGAGACTGTGATATTCAGTTAAAAACTGATCAAAATAAGAAATGAGATGATTGTGAGAGCTCAGGAAAATATAAAATTCGAATCTTAAAATTTACAGGTCTTTTGGAGGCTGCCTTGGGTCTCGAGAGAGCACACATGGGTATGTTCACCGAACTCGCAATTTTGTATTCCAAATACAAGCCGGCCAAGATGAGGGAGCACCTGGAATTGTTCTGGTCTAGAGTTAATATTCCCAAGGTATGTTGCAGAGTTGAAATAATTTAAATCATTTGATTAAAACCATTGATTAAAAGTCAAGAATTTAATCAAATTATTTTTAATGAAAGAATTATAATTTTTTTTAGTTTTCCTACAAAAAGTGCTCTTTTTATTGATTACATTTTATTAATTAATTCAAAAACCAAACAAAAATATCTGTCTAATAAACTCATATGTGTAGAACTTAAAACTAACCAAAAAATTACATAAGTTCATAAAGGCTAAATGCCTAATATAACATTACATAATATTAAAATAATTATGCTTTCAACTAGAGCAATTAGGTACCTATTAAATTGTTTAAAGATAAATACTACTTTAGAAGCTTTTTGATTGCCAAGTCTATTTCTAATATCAGAATGAACAAATCCATATGTAAAAAACATTCTTTCTTATTCGGAAGAAGATGCACAGGCACAATAACAATTATATGTAGTACCTTCTTAATTTTTTTCAACTGAATCTTGAGATCTCTCTACACCAGTGCGGTCACATTTTATAATACTTCGTTAGAGAATATGGTTTTCGATAAGGATTTGGATTCTAACTTGATTATTAATGCTAATAATCCTGTGTTTGGAAAATCTTTACCAGCAATATAGCTTTTCTCCTTCGCGAGGATATTTATTTTTATTTCTGATAGGTAAATATGCCAAAAAGTGAAAAGATGGTAAAGCTTGATTAATTCTTGTTTTGAAGATTTGATAGTGACGTACATTTGTGTTTCCATTTTCGACATTATCAAAAACAGTTTTTGTCTATGCCTCAACTGCATTAGACATAGAGGCATCTTTTTGCTGAACCATATCCAGTGACACAAAAATTGGTTTAAGAAGTTTTGAAAAATCATCAGCCATTTGTTTGATATGAATATTCGATACTTTTTATACTGAATGACATATTTGTGTTCTTCACAAGTGTGTAACAGTTTTGGCCACTTCTGTGCAAAACATACATATATAAAGTAAGGGGTCATTGAGGAAAATAATAAAAAAAAAATTATTGTTCTTCACTTTGCCAAAATCAGTAATTGTTATTTGGTAAAGGCAAGTTTTTCGACTGCGTAGCTGAGCTAATTATCTATATTCTATAAGAATGATAAAAATCCCTTGAGAAATTAATTTTCTCTAATTTATCAAAAGCTACTTCAGAGTGAAACAAAAGTTTGAAATTTTTTACAAGCCTCAAAATTATTTCTTTAACCACTTGAGATATTGAGAAGAAACGTGGGTGTCAGTGACGTTGGGCGATTTGGTATATTGTATTGGTTGTGTCTACATTCAACCTGCTATGGATGTATTGCACTATGGAAACCACTTGAAATCCATTGCTAGTTCCTGTGAAATGTTCGATAATGTGCTTGTTCTGGGCGATTATAATCTTTCTCGAATAATGTGGTCCACTAGTGAAGATTTTTCTGGCTTGTTACCTGGTAATGTTACGGCAACAAGAGAAATCTTATTATGTGATAATACTGCTTCTCTTGACCTATCTCAATACAATGGGGTTACTAATGATCACAATTCAATCCTGGATTTATGTTTTGCCAACTTTGAGCCTGATTCAGTTATAAAATCTGATGGTTTGGTACCTTGGTTGTGATCCTTATCACCCAGCTTTACATACCAGTGAATAAAATACTATACTTTTCTTATAACTTTAAAAACGCTAATTTCGATTTAATTAATAAATATTTACTTTCGGTAGATTGGCAATCAATTATGTCAGAGAATCTAGATGTTAGTGTCAATAAATTTTATTCTGTACTCCTTTAATATGTTTGTACCCATGAAGGCATATCATTCTAGTGAGAAATTTCCTATTTGGTTTTCTTCGAAAGAAAATTGCTCACAAACAATACAAACAGTCGAACAGTGAAGTTGATTACAATGTATTTAATACACTTCGAAGAGAATGCAAAAACCTAACGAAGGAATGCTGCAATTTGTACGTAGTAAGTGCCATAAGCAGTAATGTAAAAATTTTCTGGAATTTCGTTCATTCCCAGTCTAATCAGGGCACTATTCCTAAGGAAATGTTTCTAGCCACTGAAAAATCATCTAATGGTATTGACATAGCTAATCTATTTGGGGTAAATATTTTTCCTCTGTTTATAACCCCCAGAGAAATTCTAACGTCAGTACATTTTTTGATCGATTTGAAAATGTTTCTAACATTGCTATAGACCCAACTGATATTGAGAAAGCTTTAACACAAGTGGACATCAACAAGTCTGCAGGTCCTGATGGTGTTCCTAACAGAGTACTAAAATTTTGTTCTAACACCTTATATCTCCCCCAGTTTTACATTATCAACAAATCCCTAACTTCTGGGGTTTTTCCAGAGACATGGAAGCTTTCTTATGTTTGTCCGATTCGCAAATCCGGCAGTAAGAATAACGTAACAAGATACAGATCAATCGGCATTCTGTCGGCAATCCCTAAATTGTTTGAACAGTGCGTTAAAAAAATTCTGTTGAATATATTTCATCAGATTGTGATCAGTCAACAGCATGGGTTCACAGCTGGTAGGTCTGTTGACACAAATCTGTTTCTCTTTACAAATTTTATAAATTCATCATTTGAAAGCAGTGCAGAAACTCATGCAATATATACTGACTTCAGTAAAGCCTTCGATAAAGTAAACCATAACATCCTTCTTTCAAAGCTCTCTAGTTATGGTGTTTCTGGATCTTTACTTTCATGGATGAAATCTTACCTTACTAACAGAATGCAGCAAGTCAAGATTGATGGTTATCTATCTTCATGTTTCCATGCGTCTTCCGGGGTACCTCAAGGCTCTCACTTGGGTCCCCTTCTTTTTAGCTTTTTGCTGATGACATGAAATTGTATCGTCGGTTGACGTCTACTCACGACATGATTATTCTACAAAATGATCTTAATATTGTATATGATTGGTGTCAGCTTAATGACATGTCCCTCAACATTAACAAGTGTTGTTATATAAGATTCAGGAGACTCATCGATAAAGATCCTTTTCAGTATTACTTAAATAATGTCCCTTTATCTGAAGTTTCTGTTATAAAAGACCTTGGTGTATATTTAGATACTCGGTTAATGTTTACTGAACATTTTGAAGTGGTCATTGATAAGATTAATAAAATGTTGGGCTTTATTAAGAGAGCTACTAGAGACTTTACAAGTATATGCGCTATCAAAATTCTGTATACATCACTAGTCAGATCCGTTCTTGAGTCTTCATGCATAGTTTGGTCACCTTACTATCAGACCCACATCAATAGGCTCGAGAATGTGCAACATAAGTTTATAAAATTTGCAAGGTACAAACTCTTCCAGAGTGGTGTGTGTCTCGGTGATGACCAAACTATGACTTACTTAGACTTAACTACTCTAGTTCGTAGATGGGAATACTTTGATGTCTGTTTTGCCTTCAATATCTTTAACTACCACATAAAAAGCTCAGAATATCTTCAGTGTTTTTATTTACACATTCAAAATTACCGGACACGAAGTAAGTCTCTTCTGCACATTCCATATTGCCGAACTTGGTACTTATTATTTATTTATTTTTTTTTTATTTTATTTATTAATGTATCAACAACTTACAAAAAAGTCAATTACAGATACATATGTTCTCTTAGACTAACTAAACTAGAAAACTATATTCTACAATAAGATAAGCCTTAATCTCCTATTTGGTAAGCTTATTTACTTCCTTTTTAAATTTTTCTTGCGTTACACAGAAAATATCAATATCCTTACAGTATGCATTAAAGTGGTTACAGAGTCTTATAAGTGGCGAATTTCTATATAGATTTGTTCGAGGTGCAGCAATATAAAACATATTTGGAGATCTGCTATTAAGCCTACCTATTTTAAAATAAAGAATTTACAAGTTCGTACAATAAATCCTAAGATTTTTACAGCACCAGCAGTTACATTGCTAATATGTTCGCCAAAACTCAATTTACAATCAAAGAAAATACCCAAATCTTTCTGCAACACCGTTCTTTTTATGGCTATGTTATTTACACAATAATTGAACTGAATTGTCTGTTTTTTACAAGAGAACGTCATTGCTGCACACTTATTGACATTTAACTGTAGACTATGGTTCCGCACAACTGCCTCAAGATCCATTTGTAACCTTAGAGCATCTGATTCATCTTTAATAGAGCAAAACAATTTATAATCATCTGCAAAAATTAGGCCACTGGAGAAGTTGAGATTATTACCTATATCATTAATGACTAACAAAAATAGGAGGGGGCCAAGATTTGATCCCTGTGGCACACCTGAAGTTGGTGTGTATATCTGTGATCTAAAGCCTTTAAGCTCTACAGAGTTCTGTTATTTAGATAAGATAAAATCAGAGCAATAATATTATTATCAATTCCAAAATTATGGAGAGCTTTTATTATTTCTTCAAAGTCAACCCTGTCAAATGCTTTTTCTAGATCTGTATAAATTACATCTACTTGGTATCCATTTTTGAAGGATTCCTGAATGAACTGTGTAAAATTTAACAACTTAGTAACAGTTGAACGTTGGGGCAAAAATCCATGTTGTTGGTCTAAAATCATACATCTAATATCACTGTAAATTCTGTTATTAATAATAATTTCCAATATTTTTGAACATGATGAAACAATACTGCTAGACCTATAATTATAAATCTGGTTTCTGTTACCACTCTTAAATATAGGAATGACCTTACTTTCCTTCCACTTTGTAGGAAAGATACTCTGCCTTAAACAAAGATTAAAAATGTATTTTAATGGTTCTATGAAACAGTCCACACAACCCTTAACAATGTAGGAAGGCAAATTATCTATCGCTATCGATTTATTTACTTTTAGCCAATTAATTGCCTCTTTGATTTCAACCTCAGTAATTTCCAAGAAACCAAAACTACTTGATGCATTAACAGAACTGGGACTCATATGCTTTCTTTCATTATTTGTAGTGTATGTGGAATTGAAGTACTGAGCAAAAGCATTCACTACATTTTGGGTGCCATTTATATCTTCTTGGTTTAAAACCATATTATCTGGAATTGCAGAGCTGCTTTTTTGACTATTTACAAACTGCCAAAAATGTTTTGGGTTTGTTTTTATTTCATCCTGCACGCACTGTTGATAGTGGTGATAAGCAGTGGTGCTTTGAGCCTTTACTAGCTGCCTGTACTCTGTATACTTCAATTCCCATTGTCTGTCTCCAGTTTTTTTAAATTTTCTTCTACATTTATCCTTTTGCTTTATATTTTTTATTATATTATAATTATACCAAACTGGATATTGTCTTTTAGAGTGTTTGGCCCTAGGAATACATAAATCAAATACATTGTATATTCTCTCATAAAACCTGTTTACTGCTATTTCTATTCTGTCTTGTTTAATAACATCAGACCAATCTATACTATTAAGTTCAAGATATAAACGATCAAAATTACCTTTTTTAAAATTATAATTAACTACACTATTAAAATGCTCATGTGAGTAGCAGTTTTTTTCACAATTAATATCAATGGATAATGCAGGATGGTGGTCATCTTCTGGCAAAAGGGGCACATTATCCTTACTTACATTTAATTGAGTAAAATTACTAATAGCTAAATCTAAAATATGTGCGTTTTTATTTTTTATATGATTATATTGAGAGTAGGCATTAAATTCTAAGAATAGCTTGAAATCATCCAACCGACAACACTTTTTATTACTACTATATTCTGAGATATTAAAGTCACCTACTATTATACACTTTTTGTCAAGCAAACTTTGCTCACAACTGTCATAAAATGACCTTAGATACTCACTATTATTTCCAGCAGGTATATACACTACGATAATATAAATTTTATCTCGATTATCACTCACTTGGACGCAGATGTCATCAAATCCTGGAAAATTCTCAAATATTTTGTTCTCTCTTGCTTTCAAATATTTTGCCACTGCTAAAAAGACACCTCCACCCTGATTCTGTCCTGTAGCAACTCTATCACGATCTTTTCGGAAAATATTATAACTGTCACTAATCTCACTTGTAAAAACTGAATCATTCAGCCAGGTTTCAGTAGCAGCTATGAAGTCATAATCCGACACTGACATTGAGGCCTTTAGAGGTAATAATTTAGTTTTTATGCCCCTCATTCTGATAATAAAGTGAATATCTTTGATTAGTGCTCGATGTTGTTGTAGCCTGATTGAAAAACTCAATTTCGGTTTCCGAAGACTCGTCTTCGGTATTGACCTCTATTGTTTCCAAAACTTCTTTGTCTATTGTGGCGAAAAAATTCTTTTACTGTGAGATTATCTGGCAAGTTAGATGATTCAAGAACTTCTTCAAATTTTTCCATAGGTACATCTACTCTGTAACTTGTAGTTTCTCTGGACTTAGTATTTATTTTCTCCACAGTGTACTCCATTCCTATAAACTTTGCACTAAGGTATCGTTGAAGGTGGTCCTTTGTCATTGAAATGTCAAGATTTCAATATATATTTGTTTGGTACTTGAATCCCGAGGTTTTCTTACAATGAGCTGGGGCTGATTATCACTGTCATTTATCGAAATGCAATTTGTACTGGGCAAGGATTTAGCTTGTAATTCGGTCACAGTAACTTTATTGTTATTTTTCGCTACATTTTTGCTTTCCTTTAACTTCTTGCTATTAGTCCAGTTAATAGAATATCTGCTAATGTCAATAAATTCTATGAAGATCTTGACTTCTTTAATTTATCGCAAGATAGATTCAAGTCTCAAGCTAAACGAATTATCTTAGGTTAGGTAGGTTAGGTTAGGTCTGTAATCTCTGTATAAACTTCAATTGTATTTTTATACGTAAATAAATAAATAAATAAAAAACAAAAAAATAAATTAAAGAAATTTCTTCTGGATATCGTCGGGTAAATTAAAAAAGACATCACTAGATTCTCTGTTCAACTGGTTAGTCGACGTCTCTGTTCTCTGCGACAACTTGATTGCGATAGCACTCTCGAATTAAATCAAAACATAATTGACAGTTAAAGGTATAGATCATTTATTATTTTATTGTTATATGTAACATGTTATGTGCATTTATTATTAATTTAGTGTTAGTTTACTTATTTTCTCTGTAATAAACTACTCGATTGGGAATAAAGAAATTAATAATTGCCAACAGTATCGCTTGTGTCAATGGATTTTCTTTGGTATTAAGATTTTTACAGCTTTGTGTTCCAGCTTTATTTATGGCAATAAAGCCATGTTTGGGTTTGAAAGCAAAATATAGCTTCTACTCAACCCTATGCCGTACAATACAAAATTTTCCAAACAGATTAGCACAGTCACTCCCCTTCCCTTTTTTATTTAGTATCATTATTTAATAAAACTTTTGAGATGTCTCTATTGAAGTTTTCAGGGTGCTTGATAATTTCAATTGATTCTCTAATAACTGATGCAAGGATCTTGGTATCTTTTATATTAATCATATGTCTTGTTGCATTCTGGTGTTGAGCGACAGCAGATTGAACAATGTATTTCTTTCTTATTATTTATCTTTCATGTTCCTTAAGTCTAATGGACACGACCCTCCAGTTTCACCTATATACAAGAAGAAATTTAGAAACTCCTATTTGCAAAGGAATTGCATCTTTTGTTGTCCTTAAGCATTGCCCAGTCTTTTTGTGTATACTAAAAATTGACTAAAATTGAAGATAATGAATTGATGACGAATTGTTTTTGAGATGGTTGATGTGATGATAAGAACTAAATTTTAAATATCTATTCGTAGATGTCGGTTTTCTGTAAACAGTATGACCTAGGGTGCCGTTCTCTTTTTTTTTGCACTAACACATCAAGGAAGTGAATTTTATATCAGAATGTTGTTGGTTTAGATGATCTAAAAATATAGTTAAATTTTCTTCTCCCTGAGGGCATATTACAAAATCATCATCTACATATCTAACCCTACATTTAGGTTGTAAACTGTAAAGGAACAAATCTTTAATCAATTTGCTCGAAAGCCTCCATAAAGATGTTCGCTACCATAGATACCAGAGCTTCCATGGTGACGCCTGAGTAAAGGTTCTTTGAAAAATGAAATATGTGGACTTTAAGCAATCCCTTATCATTTCAGGTAAGGTTTTTATGTTGAAATTATAGAAATTGATCCGTCAGTTTTTATACAGGGATTCAACATCAAAACTGACTAAAATATCACCAGGATCTACAGTAAAATGACACTGACATATCTAAGGCTTTTGATCAGCTTCTGTTACGGAAATTACAGCAAATTGGTTTTTGTAGAAATTATCTTGAGTGGATCAAATCGTATTTATTTAATCGTCGCCAGCAAGTCAACATATGCGGTTCAGTCTCCAGGGAGATTCTTGTGACATCGGGTGTCCCGCAGGTTTCGCATGTTGGTCCGTTCTCTTTCTGCTCTTTATAAATGATATAATATCTTGTTTCGAATTTTCTGAATGTCTTTTATATGCAGACGACTTAAAATTCTTTTCACCGGTCTCGTCAGACTCCAATCCTCTGTAGTCTGATATGGAAAGGCTAATAATCTCTCTCTTAACATCTCGAAATGTAAAGTGTTCCATTTTCACAAACGTATTAATCCCATACCCTCCACCTACTTCATAGATAATGTAAACCTTGAAGTTATTAGTTCTTTCACGGACCTAGGCGTTATTCTTGATGAAAATCTAACTTTTAATCTACAAATTGATAACATTGTACTTAAGGGTTTTATAAAGCGACATACGAAACACGTAACTGATACCAAAGCAATTGGGTGTCGCTATAACTCATTGGTTCGTAGCGTTCTAGAATAGCATTGTACAATATGGAGTCCATCATACCAGTGTCACATCGACAGAATTAAACGGGTGCAAAATAGGTTTTCAAAATACCTCTTACATAAGTCGCATTTTCCATATCAAGGTCTGTCATCTAATACTAGAGCTCTTCTTTGCGGCCTTCAAACCCCTGAATTTAGAAGAAAGAAGGCACTTCTGGTCTTTTTGCAAAAAGTGGTCAATGGGGGATTGACCAAGACAATCACAGCTGTTTGTTGAAAGGTACCACCGAACAAATTATGGGTTTAGTGCATTTGTTGACCGACTAGTTCACAATTACAATTGTCACTTCTCAGAATATGATATTTTAAGAGTAAGCACTTTGCAGCTAAAAAGGCAGTTAACCGGATTGGTTTTGTAATGTTTTTTGGCCCATATTGATGTTCGTTTTTGTTTATGTAGTTTTATTATTACTCATGTTTTATTTAACTTCAATTGAAAATCTTTCTTGTTGGTAATTTTTGTTTGCTGGTCTGACATATTTTTTCTTAGAGTTATTGACCTCATTATTTATTTATTTGACGTTATTTGCGAATTCGTACCATTTGGAATGTTTACCATTCTGTAGTGTAGGTTTGTGAAGGGCCACTTGGCTACGTCCTTACATTAATTTAAAAAAAAAAATATTTGAGCTTTTCTACGAAACATTTAGAGTTTTTGATATAAGAATTAGAGCTTCCTGTGATGGGGTTGTAAGATGTTGGCTAAATATTTATCTATTTCATAAGATAGTGAATCTGTTGCATTGACGATGGGACATAATGGTACATTGGCTGCATATTTTCCTTTCAATTTTCTTAGTTGGATCGGTTCGTTTTGTTCTTGTTCACGACCACTGTTGGATTTCTTTTTGCTGCAGCTAGAATTATAACATCTTTGTCTTTTAGGCTCTTTATGTGTGTTCTTTCTACGTCAAAGTCAAAGTCAAAAGTCAAAGTCAAAAAAAGCTTTATTGTCTAAATACAAAATCATTGACAAAGCTAACCAAACAAAGATAAATCAGAATAAAAATATAAAAAGGTATGAACTCCCTTGCCCTATTTATCGAACACATTATTACAGTATTTACAAAATTGAACTAAAAACTAGAAAATTATAATAAAACATTTTTTGATCATAATAAAAAACTTAAAAGTTAATGTATTATAAAAAACACGCGCTATGAAAAAAAAAACAATGATGGAATTGAGACAAACAAAACATTTAAATTAAAAAGTAAGCAAACACATGATATATATACATATATATATATATATATATATATATATATATATATATATATATATATATATATATATATATATATATATATATATATATATATATATATATATATATATATATATATATATATATATATATATATATATACATACATACATACATACACACACATATATATATATATATATATATATGCTAGACAAAACAATATTTAATAAAATAAAAAGAAAGTAAAGTTAAAATATGTCTGTAAAATATTCGTCAATTGTATAATAGGCCTTTCCAATTAAAAGTTTTTTAACATCCTTTCTAAATTTTCTTTTACAAGAAATTTTCCTTAAATTAGCAGGAAGTTTATTAAACATTTTTCTTCCATTGAAAATAAAGGATTTTTTTATTAAGTTTGATGAAGGGATGGTGGAAGTGGAATATGCAGTTTCAGATTGGACTTCTGAACTGAATCTCTCCCTAACCAAACACCCCGTTTCAAGAATAAATAAAGAGACTAGGGTCAATATTTTCAAGGACTTAAACAAAGGCCTGCAGGAATCTCGGGTCCTAGCTTGAGACATACATCTGATAGCTCTTTTTTTGTAAAACAAATGTAGAGTTTAGCAGATAATTAGAGCAGCTTCCCCAGAAACACAATCCATAGCGCAAATGGGACTCTATCAAGGCATGATATACACTCTTTGCTACTGATATATCTAACTCCCGCGAGACAATTTTAAGCGCATAGCAACCTTTTGTGATTTTGGAGTTCACATTTAAAATATGTTTTTCAAATTTGAGCTTATTATCAATATAGAGACCCAAGAACTTGTTAACATTTAAGGTACCTATTGGTTGTTTATTCATTTTGACACCATCTATTGAGCATTTGAAAGATATAATGTTTGTCTTTGTTATGTTCAATATAAGTGAATTTGAATTACACCAGTCTTTTATTTGATCCAAATCCCTTCTAACAATTTGCTCCAACTGGTTGGGATCACGGTGGTGCCATAAGACAGTTGTGACATCTGCAAACATTGTGAATGAACCTTGGATATCGATTAATGGCAGATCATTTACATATAGTAGAAAAAGCAATTGGCCCAAAACTGACCCTTGCGGAACACCTGCAGAAATATTTAACCTGTTAGACCTAACCCCTACGACTGACAAATTGAATTGTGGTACTTTTCGAATGCTGTTCTCTACACTTACTATTACGTCTTCTACTGGAATGGTTCTTGGAGCAAATGCAAAAACGCACTCCTCTGCCTTTGTTAACGAAATAGATGATAAATTGTTTACCGCATTCTGTAGTTGCTGTACTGGCTGGTATTTGCTGCTCCGCTCGTCGGAGATCATTCAGTTATACGGCAAGGATCCCTGAAGATGCCTCGTGCAATCGCAGACGAAACGTCGGAAAGTAATTCCAATTTGACGCGCTCTAAACCCAAGAACCATGATTTCTTAATTGATGCATTTTTTTTAATCAAACTAAGTATGTATGTCCAACAAATCCGTTATATTTAGAATTAGGAAAAAGATCTATCTACTGAAATTAAAATTGACAGGTGTAAAAAATAAGGAAGTTAGTAGCAGTTTAAAATGTGGAAAGGTTCATTATAGTCGACAAAAAAAAATATTGTGTCAGCCTGTCGCATGGTGTTTATTAACCTATACTGTTTTTCTAATTTAGGTTCTGAGAGCGGCCGAACAAGCCCACCTTTGGGCCGAATTAGTGTTCCTCTACGACAAATACGAGGAGTACGACAACGCCGTGTTAGCGATGATGGCGCACCCCACTGAAGCCTGGCGCGAGGGACATTTCAAGGACATTATCACGAAAGTGGCCAACATCGAGCTGTACTACAAAGCCATCCAGTTCTACCTGGATTATAAGCCGTTGTTGCTGAACGACCTATTGCTAGTATTGGCGCCCAGAATGGACCATACTAGGTAAACAACATATTCACGTTTTCGTTATTTATCGTTTTTTTATTCTCTTTATCATTTTATCAATCTGTTTTATTTTTACAGAGCTGTCGCGTTCTTTACCAAAACTAACCATCTGCAATTAGTCAAATCCTATCTCCGATCTGTCCAAAATCTCAACAACAAGGCCATCAATGACGCACTGAACTCTCTGCTTATTGAAGAAGAAGACTTCCAGGTAAAATTCATTCACTACATGTACAGGTTGTGGAAAATGTGTTTGTTTAAAACACACCTAAATTCTTAATTTGTTTTAGGGATTAAGAACATCCATCGACGCATTTGATAACTTCGATAATATCGGCCTGGCTCAGCGGTTAGAGAAACACGAACTAACCGAATTCAGACGAATCGCCGCATATTTGTACAAAGGAAACAATAGGTAAATAGGTTTTCATTTTTATACAATATCAAATATATTTGAAGCTGTCATAGTAAAATATCATTCCATGATCAGATTCAAAAGGGATCTGGCATAATTTCGTTGTATAATATAATAGAGTAATAAAACCTCGTTATGTATGGTATGCAAATAGACAGGGATTTAAAAGGATATTTGTTATTATTTGTATAAAAAAAAACTCAGCCAAACAGAACGGATTTCACCATTTTATTAGTATCAATATTTTTGCTTCATTTTTCTATTCTATTGACAATTCTGATAGCTTTATATTGGCTATGGAAATATACTGTTGGTATTTATAAAAAAATGTATTATTTTACAGGTGGAAACAGAGCGTGGAATTGTGTAAAAAGGACCGACTGTTCAGAGACGCCATGGAATACACGGCGGAGAGCAGAAACCAAGAACTGGCCGAAGAACTTTTGGCGTGGTTCTTGGAAAGAAAAGCCTACGATTGTTTCTCAGCATGTTTATATCAGGTATATATTTATAAAATAAATTGTTATTATCTTCAAAATTTTACTTTCTAAACCAAGTACAGGGTGGCCATTTTATGGTGACTCAGTACCTTATCTAGAAAACGGTAATAGTTACGACAAAAAGTTAAATACAAAAGTGGTTTGGATTCAATCAAATTTTTATTTTATTTCACTTTTGCTTATACAGGGTGTTTCGTTTTGACGTGACACATGTCAACTTTCTTAATTTAAATGGGATACCCTATGTATTATTACATATTTCGATTCTACTGTTAATTTGCGAACGTTTTTATAATAACATCTATATTTGAATTCTTTATCGTTTTTGAGTAAATTGAGTTTTTAGAATTTTTTTAAAAAAATATTTAAAAAAAAAATTTTTTACCTATAAAACTTTAATGGAACTGACTAATATCCTAAACATACATTACTAAGGGTTCAATTCAACGAGTTTCCATGCTGGTCTTACCAATTAATATACAGGGTGTTAAAAATGGAGAGCAAAACAAAACAGAACTTTAAATCTAAAAATCTCGTGTTTTTCAAATGGTACACCCTGTATATTTTTATTTCATCTGATTCAGCTTTCAATTACCTATCATTACTCATATATATGTCCTATACCTAAAATGAACAGTTTCGATTTTATTAGCCGTTTTCTGATTTGACTATTTTTTTTTTTAATATAAAATATAAGTAAACAGATCAAGTGGGCTAAATAAAAATGTCGTAAACTAAGCCTTATTCTCATTTCCTTAACACAGATAGCGACTAATTTATGTTCTTATTATTTAATGTTTACGAAAATAAGGGAGAGACAAAAAATATCTTGTGCCACACGGTATAACTAATAACTAACTGAGTATTAAACGTGATTAAAACAGATTATAAAAAAATTTCAATATGGCCACCGTCCATTGCGATACATGAAGTGTAAGTAGCCCAGCATTAAAATTATTGATCTCTTCCCTGATTTTTATTTTTAACTCATTTCTATTATTAGATCTATTTTTATAAACTTTATTTTTTAGTGCACCCCACAATAAGAAGTCTAAAGGGCTTCGTGGTGGCCAGGATATTAAACCATGGCTTCCTATCCACAATGGAAAATGTTGATTAAAGAAATTTACTACCGGTGCAACCGTGTGGTAAGGGGCGCTATCCTGCTGAAAAATGATATTTTCTCGAATATTTGCTGGCAAGTCGGCATGATTTCATTCCTAAGCAGCTCCAAGCATCTTTCGCCATTTAACGACCTGTCAAAAAATATTGATCCGATAATACGGTCGCAAATAATTCCGCACCACACCTTTACGGTTTGACGGCCTTGTTTTTTAACTGCTTTTATTAGATGTTTATTAGTTTGAGACCAGTAATGAGTGTTTTTCCGATTAAAAATACCCGCCGTATTAAATGAGGCTTCATCAGTCCAAAGCACTTTTGAAAAAAACACATTTTCGAACTGTCGGTCCATAATATCACAACAAAAATCAGCAATCTTTCATTAAACTCTAATTGTGATAATAATTGAGTTGAAAGAAATTTATTAGAATGATAACCATTCACCTGCAGGGGTTTTTGAATACTTCCTCTACTGACACCTGCAATGTCTCTGTCAGCATCTCTTTGGGATCTTTCATCATCTCTCTCGAAATAAAGTAAAATCTCCAGTTGTTTTTCCTCAGTGAGGACAAAATTGGGACGATTTTTTTTAGAGTTTTTAATGACACGATTTTCCAAATCACGCACAATTCGAAAAAATATAGTCCTGGAGGGAACTCGATTATTAACCCTGGACTTTTATTATTTTTTATGAAACAGTTGTATAATTTCAAACGTTCATCTAAACTATATAAAGCCATTTTTTAACAAATTTCGCAGCAAAAATTTGACAAAAACGACAAACAGAGCAAATGTCAACTTAAGTCAACAATTGCATTAGGTTATTTCCTAAGCCTAATCTTCATTTTTTTAGTTTCTGATCTCATTTAGTGGCAAAATTCCGGGATAAATCAAAAAACGGCTAATAAAATCGAAATTGTTCATGTTAGGTATAGGACACACATATATATACAGTGTGTATCAGCCAAATGGAATAAATTCGATAATAAATAAATGGGGGCGTGTTCGGAAAAACGCTTGGACCCGTCGATTGGTATTTTTAGTTGCTCATTTTCTCCAATAAAAACTTTTTATACAGGGTGTGTCCTGTAACAGTGGTCAATGCCAACTTTCTTATTTCAAATGCAACACCCCGGATATTATTTAATTTTGGATTCTTTAGGAGATTCTAAACATATTTTATGTTCAATGTCCTATACCCATCTTCAACTATTTCGGCAATATTAAGTGTTTTCAAATTTATTTTTATTTTATTTATTTCGAATTTATTATTATTCATGAAAGTGGCTCTGGTTACTGAACTATTTATTTGATTACAAAAATTCGCTACAACACACTCAATACTTATTTACCATTTAGGTCTTCATATTAAGAATGTAAGCAAAAACAATTTTAGCGTTCCTTTTTATTGATATGGAACAAAAAGAGCCAGTTTTGTTTACTTTTAAGTTTTGTTTACTTTTGTGTAAAATGCCTGGCCTTTCTCTTTGCAAGACAGTAGTTGTCAGTGTCAGTGTCATAGTCCTTTGAATTTCGTTAACTGCATAATACCTAATATCAGAAAAATGGTTCATTTAACAGAAATGCATAAAATAACAATTCTACAAATGATTGGTTATGGAGATAACACACGAACACAAGTGGAAGTTGCTCGCTTATTTCAGGAAAAATTTCCAAATTTGCCGCATATATCCCAAGGGACAATTAGTAAAATAGAAAAGCAGTTTCGCGAGCTTGGATATGTGAGGCAGATAAAAAAAGCAGCTGCCAATTCAATAAATGATGATACTAAATTGGATATTATGCTTGAGTTTGAGGAAAACCCACATATTTCTAGTCGACAAGCCGCCGCAATGTTCGATATTAGCCATTCGTCGATTATTCGAACATTAAAAGTAAATAAAATGCATCCCTATAAAGTGATACCAACTCAGGAGCTCATAGAAGACGATTATGATAGGAGAACTTATTTTTGTGGACAAATGATGGCTATGTTAGATAACAATGTTATTCAATTAGAACATGTTTTGTTTTCGGATGAGTGCACCTTTACACTTCACGGTCATGTAAATTGCGGCTATTGGTCTAGGGAAAATCCTCACTGGATCAGCGAAGAACATACTCAATATCCTGAAAAGGTTAATGTTTGGGCAGGAATTGTTAGGGATCATATCATAGGCCCCTTTTTCATTGACGGCAATTTGAATGGCGATAATTATTTAGCACTGCTCCAAAATAATGTCGTGCCAACTTTGACAAATTTGTATCCGGATCCAGCAAACCCACAAGTTCCAGCGAATATGATATGGTTTCAGCAAGGTGGAGCACCGCCCCATTACCAAATTAATGTCCGGCAGTACCTCAACGGAATATTTCCAAATCGGTGGATAGGGACACGAGGATCTATAGAATGGCCAGCGCGATCCCCTGATCTGACGCCATTAGACTTTTTCTTATGGGGACATATTAAAAATGTTGTATACAAAACTAAACCCCTCGACTTAGCTGACTTAAGAAGACGAATAACGCTTGCGATTAGATCGGTCACGCCTGAGATGCTAAATAACGTTAGAAGAAATTTCTATTTAAGATTAGGAATTTGCCAAGACGTTCGCGGCGAGCATATTCAACAGTTCCTAAATTAACTTTTTACTTTTGTTCATACATTATGAAGAAATAAATAATTTTATTTTTTTAATCTTAATTTTTGCAATAAATTTGAAAACACTTAATATTGCCTTAATATAGGTATAGGTATAGGACAAAGAATCCAAAATTTAAATAATATCCGGGGTGTTGCATTTGAAATAAGAAAGTTGGCATTGACCACTGTTACAGGACACACCCTGTATAACAAGTTTTTATTGGAGAAAATGAGCAACTAAAAATACCAATCGACGGGTCCAAGCGTTTTTCCGAACACGCCCCCATTTATTTATTATCGAATTTATTCCATTTGGCTGATACACACTGTATATATATATATATATATATATATATATATATATATATATATATATATATATATATATATATATATGAGTAATGATAGGTAATTGAATCAGATGAAATAAAAATATACAGGGTGTTCCATTTGAAAAACAGGAGATTTTTACATTTAAAGTTCTTTGTTTTGCTCTCCATTTTTAACACCCTGTATATTAACTGGTAAGACCAGCATGGAAACTCGTTGAATTGAACCCTTAGTAATGTATGTTTAGGATATTAGTCAGTTCCATTTAAGTTTTATAGGTAAACATTTTTTTTAAAAAACATGTTTTTTTTTAAATTCTAAAAACTCAATTTACTCAAAAACGATAAAGAATTCAAATATAGATGTTATTATAAAAATTTTCGCAAATTAACAGTAGAATCGAAACATGTAATAATATATAGGATGTCCCATTTAAATTAAGAAAGTTGACATGTGTCACGTCAAAACGAAACACCCTGTATAAACAAAAGTGAAATAAAATAAAAATTTAATTGAATCCAAACAACTTTTGTATCTAACTTTTTGTTTTAAGAAGGTTTTATCACTGTTTTATTGAAGTTATTATGACAAAGAATGTCATTTGATGACAAGCTATAACAACCTCCTACATCTCTTTGTAAAACTAAAGGGGTTGTTGGGTTGGAGTTCTAAGTGAAATATCCTTTATAAACATAATTTAACTATTTATGTAATCCGCTTTCCAGTGCTACGATCTCCTCCGTCCCGACGTCATAATGGAGCTGGCGTGGCGCCACCAGATCATGGACTTCGCCATGCCCTACCTCATCCAGGTGACGCGAGAACTCACGACGAAGGTCGACCGACTCGAGCAATCTGACGCTCAACGTCAAACGGAGGCGGCCGAACAGGACGCGAAACAGCCGATGATGATCCCCGAGCCGCAGCTCATGCTGACAGCCGGTCCTGGCATGGGTAAGTCTGGTTCCTCAGACATTATAAAAAGTATTTTCTCTTAGGTTTAAGTATTTATAAAGATACGTAACGATAATATTCTTTCACTTCTGCATGAAAATACTCCCCGCCAAACCAATGAGTTTTTTTCGATAATTACTACCTGTGTAACCCTTAAACTGACCTGTAAATTGTCGTATTATGCATTTATTGACATTAAAGTACTATTCTATAGGGTGTTCCATTTCAAATAATAAACTCGATGCCCAATTGACTTTCCAATTGTTATTTGTTTAATTTTTTAGCAAATCCTGAGGATTCAGAGAAAACCAAAAGACTTTTGCATACAATATTTATTGAAAACTCTAAAACACCCTCTGTTTAGAGAAGCAGTTTAGAAAAAAACAACTGCAGCGGCATGGGGACTTGTTCCGTGCTGCCAGATTGTATGTTCTGAAAAGTTTGCGACCTTTTAATCAAAAACATTAATATCGAATTAATAATGGTGTAACTAATATTAGTTAATAAAATGAATATATATATTTAGTAATTGGCTTAAATAACAGTAAAATAAGTTCGATATTTACCTTTTTTTTCCTCTCAGACATGTTTTGGCGTCCAGGTATATTATATTTTGACTAAAACGATCCTTACCATATACATAATAACATGGAGACAGAATTGTTTTGATTTAAACACAGTTATACACTGTCGGATTATTACTTATTTGGTCTATTGCATCAGTTTAATTTGGTTGATTGCAAAGGGTGGTATCAACTATCTTACGTAGAACAAAATTTATACTTCTGGATAATATTAACATTTATTTTTAAGGTGAAATCATGGTTGTTGGGATTAGACCGTGTCAAAATGGAATCACTTTCCGACGTTTCGCCTTCGATTTCACGAGACATCTTCAGGGATTTTCACTTCTCGAGTCGACCCGTGTTTACCGAAGCGTGACTCGGTGTAATGATCGGTTTCCACGTATGATGTAGACTGAAACCTGTATCTCTATTAAAATTGTTAGGATGCTTATAAATTTCAATAGATTCTCTAATTTTGCATTTATAGAATCCTGAAACCGATGCAAGAACTTTGGTTTCTCTTACATTTATGACATGTGCAGTAGAATGTGGGTGTTCAGATACAGCAGATTGTACAATTTGTTTCTTTCTGATACATCTTTCATGTTCCTTAAGCCTAGTCGATATGGATCGTCCAGTTTCTCCAATATAAAAATCACCACAGGAACAAGGACTTGCATATACTCTTTCCGTTTGAAAAGGAATAATGTCCTTTGGCGATCGCAAACATTGTCCAATTTTCTTGTGTGTGTTGAAGATTGTACGTATGTTGGACCGGCGAAGTAACCTTGCAATCTTTTCTGTGGTTCCGTGTATAAATGGAAGAACTACATTTCCTCTCGGAAATTCCTTATTAGTATCATTTCGTGGAGTAGGATTATTATATTTTCTAATAAATCGTCTATTATCATCAGTGCAATATCCATTCCCTCTTAAAGCTTGAATCAGTTTCTCTGTTTCCGATTGTAAAGAATTTTGGTCACAAATCGCGACAGCTCTGTAAACCAACGAATTAATAACTGATTGCTTTTGTGCTGGATGATGATGGGAATTTGCATTTAAGTCAAGTCAAAGTCAAAAAAAGCTTTATTGTCTAAATACAAAATCATTGACAAAGCTAAGCAAACAAAGATAAATCAGAATAAAAATATAAAAAGGTATGAACTTCGTTGCCCTATTTATAGAACACAGTATTTACAAAATTGAACTAAAAACTAGAAAATTATAATAAAACATTTTTTGATTATAATAAAAAGCTTAAAAGTTAATGTATTATAAAAACACGCGCTGTAAAAAAAAACAATAATGGAATTGAGACAAACAAAACATTCAAATTAAAAAGTAAGCAAACACATGAAATATAATATATAGACAAAACAATATTTAATAAAATAAAAAGAAAGTAAAGTTAAAATATGCCTGTGAAATATTCGTCAATTGTATAATAGGCCTTCTCAATTAAAAGTTTTTCAACATCCTTTCTAAATTTTCTTTTACAAGAATTGGACTTCTGAACTGAATCTCTCCCTAACCAAACACACCGTTTCAAGAATAAATAAAGAAACTAGGGTTAATATTTTCAAGGACTTAAACAAAGGCCTGCAGGAATCTCAGGTCCCAGCTTTAGACATATATCTGATAGCTCTTTTTTGTAAAACAAATGTAGAGTTTAGCAGATAGTTAGGGCAGCTTCCCCAGAAACACAATCCATAGCGCAAATGGGACTCTATCAAGGCATGATATACACTCTTTGCTACTGATATATCTAACTCCCGCGAAACAATTTTAAGCGCATAGCAACCTTTTGCGATTTTGGAGTTCACATTTAAAATATGTTTTCAAATTTGAGCTTATTTTCAATATAGAGACCCAAGAACTTGTTAACATTTAAGGTACCTATTGGTTGTTTATTCATTTTGACACCATCTATTGAGCATTTGAAAGATATAATGTTTGTCTTTGTTATGTTCAATGTAAGTGAATTTGAATTACACCAGTCTTTTATTTGATCCAAATCCCTTCTAACAATTTGCTCCAACTGGTTGGGATCACGGTGGTGCCATAAGACAGTTGTGTCATCTGCAAACATTGTGAATGAACCTTGGATATCGATTAATGGCAGATCATTTACATATAACAGAAAAAGCAATGATTCCAAAACCGACCCTTGCGGAACACCTGCAGAAATGTTTAACCTGTTAGACTGGTCATTATTGACACTTACAATCTGACACCGGTCAGCCAAGTAGAAACGAAACCAAGCATAGGCCCTCCCCCTAAATCCATAAACTTCAAGCTTTCTGAGCAATACTCCATGATCAACAAAAGTCAAAAGTCTTAGTTAGATCACAGAATATCGCAGCAGCAACCTCTCCGTCATTCAAACGTCCATACAACGCCTCCAGAAAATTGAATATAGCATCATCTGTAAACAACGATGATTGAAACCCAAATTGTTGTATGTTGAGAATATTATGTTTTTTTAAAAAGAATAGCATCCTTTTTTTCATGAGTTTCTCTATAACATTAGACAAGCTGGGTAACAGAGAAATCAGTCTAAAATTGGACGGAGAATCAGTTTCACCCCCCTTAAAAATTGGAACAACTGTGGCAAATTTTTATTCCGATGGAAATTCTCCACATGAGAATGACCAATTAATAGCTTCTGCTAACGTAATTAATGTATAATATGGAAGCCTTAGCAGTACTCTTACAGTAATAATGTCCCAACCAGAAGCTTTGACATTTTTAATATCCTTAAAAATTTCAGTCAATTCTTCGGTATTAATTGGTAATATATAGAAGGTGTCATTTATGGCACTATGTTTAAGATATTCTAATGGATCACCTCTTTGGCATATATTTTGGGCTAATTTTTCAGCTATGGTGCAATAAAGGGAGTTCAGTCGGTCTGCATTAATATTATATTCCACAGCAGCGCTGCTTCTGCCTGTTAAGTCATTAACAACTCTCCAACACTCCTTTTGCCTGTTATGGGATTTTTCAATTTCTTTCGAGAAATATATCTTTTTCGCCAAGTTGATAGTTGATCTGTATATAGAACGGTATTTTTTGTAATAATCCATGAAAACAGTACTATCAAACAAAAATTTTCTTAAAGTATGTAAGGAACGCATATTTTGGGCAGAGACCTTTAGACCTGATGTAAACTAACATTTCCTTTTACGGTTTTTAACCATTCTGAGTGGAAACGCTTCATTAAACACATTACAAAGTAAATGGTAAAATTGTTCAAGAGGATTTTAAGAATTTAATATATTATTCCATTGAATGGTTAAGCATAACTGGGAAAACCTATCATAATTTCGCTTAGTAAAAAGCCGTTTTAGCTGTTTCTTATTACTGTGCTTAGATTTTGTGGTAATCCCAAATTCACAAATACAGCTTCATGGTCTGAAAGACCAGCATTCATCACAGAATCAATGTAGCAGAATATTTTGTCATTCGAGTATGTTCAGCAACATGCATATTTAAATTAGGGGAGTCAAGTAAGTTATCTAACATTTGCATACCTAAATTAGATTTATCTGTATATCTTATAATTACCTGTTTATATGCGTTAGTTTTCTATATACAGAGTGTCCTAAGGAACCATCCCCTTTCCTTTGTACAAGAACATCTAGAAAGGAAATCGAGCCTTTTGATTCAATTTCCATTGTAAATTTTATATTAGCATGTTGTTGATTCAGATGATCAAGAAACCCAGGGAGGTTTTCTGGACCATGAAGCCATATTACAAAAGTGTCGTCTACATATCTGAACCATGATTTTGGTTTTAGTGGAGACGACTCTAAGGCTTCCTCCTCAAAAGCTTCCATGAAGATATTGGCTACCACTGGTGACAGGGGAGATGCCATGGCTGTTCCTGAGGTTTGCTCATAGAAAGTTCCTTAATAGACAAAATACGTTGATGTAAGACATGCTTCAATTAGATCTAAAAGTGAGTTGTCAATACTATTATGGTGAAATAAGTCTGATATTATGGAAATTGAATCATTTATAGGCACATTCGTATACAGCGATTCTACATCGAAACTGACTAAGATATCTTTGGGATCTAATTGGATTGATTTAAGTTTTTCTACAAAATGCGTAGAGTTTCTATGTGTTTTTCCTGTAAAGTTATTAAGAATATTTGAAAGATATTTACCAATTTTGTAAGTAGGAGATCCTATTGCACTGACGATAGGTCGAAGTGGTACATTAACCTTGTGTATTTTAGGTAGTCCTTAGAACCGCGGGGTCCTTAAGCTGCTTGGCCTTAACATCTTCTCCTCTGCTGGTAGGTTGGATGCGTTTTTAAGATTGGTTATCCATCTCTCAATTTTGTTGGTCGGGTCTGCTTGGATCACTCTGTAGATGTTGTCTTCCAAAAGTAGTTGTATTTTCTTCACGTAATCTATTTTGTCCATGACGACAGTGGCATTTCCCTTGTTCGCTGGATGGACCAAAATGTCTGTATTGTTGTTTAATGTTTTTATCGCCGTTCTTTCCGCAGCTGATAGAAACAGGGGGGTTAGAATTTTGATGATCTTCGCTGTTTCATATCTTATTGTGTCAGCTTCTTCTGCTGGAAGTCTTCTAATTGTCGCTTCAACGGATGACACTGTCTTCTATGGGTATGTCCTTTGGTATAATAGCGAAGATTTGACCTTTAGAGAAGACGGATTGTTCTGCTTCAGTAAGGACTTTAGAAGATAAATTTATAACTGTGTCCTGTGGCGGTTTTAGTGGTTTTTGGCTGTCCAGCAGTCCTTCGAACTTTTTTTGTTGCCTAGTGGTAACTGCTTGAGGTATCCTTTCTGCTTGCGCATTGGTAATGTCATCGGGAGTTCTAAATGTTTGATGTTCAAGTATAAAAGGTAATTTTAAATGAATATTTAATAACTTATGAGCATTTATATCCAAATCACGTCGAGTAGCTTTTATCCTTTGTCGTACCAATGCCATACTGGCTCGTTTGTAGATGTTCATTGTACTTTTAGATGATATGTGGTGTGTCATCTGTAACTGCCTTTTCAAACAGAAGGAGTATATGCAATTCCTTGTTCCTGTGGTGATGTCTATATTGGAGAAACTGGACGATCCATATCGACTAGGCTTAAGGAACATGAACGATGTATCAGAAAGAAACAAATTGCACAATCTGCTGTATCTGAACACCAACATTCCACTGGACACATGGTCATAAACGTAAAAGAAACCAAAGTTCTTGCATCGGTTTCAGGATTCTATAAACGGCCTGGGTCTCTCCGAGCTCATTCAGTGTTCCGATCTCGTGAAGTGAAGATCCCTGAAGATGCCTCGTGCAATCGAAGGCGAAACGTCGGAAAGTGATTCCATTTTGACACGGTCTAGTCCCAAGAACCATGATTTCTTAATTGACCACATCCGTGAAAGCTTTCGTTCTATGTTATTTTTAAGGTGGTTCTAATACTGTAATGATAGCCTCGGAAGTATATTTATTTATATATAATTATTATTAACAAATAATTATTCAAATTTACAAAATTAGTCAACACTTAAGCGCTTGTTTTATGGCGAATTTTGTGAGTTTTTGGGATGTTTTCTGTAACTTTTGTGCGAGTTCTTGGGCATTATGCTGCATAATTGCGAAGTGGGCAAAAATGTGTACCATTTATTATTACTTAATCATTTATTCCCGAGAAAACATTGTTTATAGTAGGGAACAAATTAACAATTAATATAAAAGTGTATACACTTTATTATAAATTGCAAATAAATTAAAAACTGTAAACATTAAAAAAATATATCAAACGTGATAGATATTAATTCTGCAAAAAAATGTTTAAGTGTTTTTTAAAAATATCAATTTTGTTAATATCTTTTAATCGTTTTGGTAGATTATTGTAATAATTAACCCCACTGTATAAGATAGATTGTTGGCCAAAATTACTGTTAAATTTTATGATGGAGAAACAATCAGTTTGTCTTGTATTACGGTCAGGGATGTTATTATTTCTAATAAAATTTATGAAAAATATGTATTGATCAAAAAACAAGACATTCTGATTTTCTAAAAATTGTTCAACTTTATCGTAGATAAATCTAATTAATTTAAGGTCTACATTTTTTGCAACATAATATTTTAAAATACTGAGAAGTAGGTACCTTTCAGTCAGAACAAAATAAACAATAATAAACGGGCTTAGATATACAGGGTTATTCACGCAACCCGTTCATTAAAAGTTTTTGATGATGCCATTTAGATAAAAATTTCAAATTTTGGGATTAACGTAAAGTCAAGGGGTACTTCTTTTTTGAAATATTTTCAACTTCCTGTCACTTCCGGTTTAACCGGAAGTTGGTATCAACTTGTTTATTTTAAATGGAATACCCTGTATTTTATGATATTTTTGGATTCTACGGAAAATTTTAATGCCATTTTATGTAGCATGTCCTATACCTAGGTTCAAGCGTTCTTAAGATATTTGACCTTGAACCGAAAATGAGCCTTCGGGGTACCAAATTTTAAAATCTCATATTTTTGTAAGTTTTGAAGATATAATCTTCATATTTTGCAGACGAGCGGTAAATAATCTTACGTTTCTATTTTTTTTATTGAATTTGTCTATTTTTTATACAGGGTGTCCTAAATTCAGCGGCAAACATTCACATTTTCAAATCCGCTAAAGTCCGTTTTTTTTAAATGGGACACCCTATAACTTTATGCACTATCAAATGTAGAATTTCATTTTCTATCGAACTGTATTAAGGTTCCCTATACCTATTCGTAACCATTTTCGAAATAATTGGGTTTTATAAAAATATCGTATGTATTTGCTTAAATGTTTACATGTTCCAATGGTGAGCCATGGAAAAACAATTGAGATCCAATATCCAATATGACAGATGATTAGTATGCGTTATTTATCGAAAGCTGTCAGTGATAAACTAAATCTTCTAAATCGAAATGGAAGAATACTCAAACGCTGATATTCTCAATCTATTTTATATTCATGGAGAATGTTGGAGAGAACGTGTCGTGTGTTTAATGAATGCCACCCTGATTTGCTGCCAATGAACAAGTCAAAATTCAAGAGGATTGAAATGAACTTTTTACGTTTTGGCAAGGTTAAAGTTACAAAAAATGTTCCGAAACCAGTGACAAATACCGAGGATATCGTAATAAACACATTAGCTTATTTCCACGCAAACTCGCAAAGTTCAACACCGTCTGCAGAAAACGATTTGGGAATTTCTTCTTCATCTGTCCAAAGAATCTTGAACAAACATCATATGCACCCTTATTCCTTCCAAACCGTGCAAGCCTTGAGACCTGGTGATGACGTCCGACGAGAAGAATTTTGCGAATTCATGTTTTTGAAAATTCAAGAGGACCCTCAATTCCTTTCAAAAATATTTCGGACCGATGAAGCGAAATTTTCTAGAGAAGGAATAACAAATAGAAGCAACGAACATTTCTGGGCAGCAGAATATCTGCACGCTTTACGCGAAAAGCGTTCTCAAGAGAGGTTTAGCTTCAATGTTTTCGGTATAGTATTAAATGATCAGGTGCGGTACCGTATTTATGAAGACAATTTAAACAGTGATAAGTATTTGGAAATTCTACGAGAGACGGTTTCTGAATTTATAGAAGAAATTCCTATTGGTGAGATGCAAAATTATCTCGAATTTTTGAAGAGCGCTGGATTGGTCCCAATGGCCCTTGGAGATGGCCTCCGCGATCGCCTGATTTAACACCCCTAGACTTTTATTTATGGGGATTTATCAAAGGTAAAGTCTATGCTTCCCCAGTAAATAACCAACAAGATTTACTGGACAGGATACGAACAGCTTTTGCCGAATTAGAAAACGGACAAATTCAACGGGCTACAGCAACCGTACAAAGAAGAATTGAAATGTCTCTTCAAAAAAACGGACAGCATATAGAACATTTGTTATAATTCAATTTTATTATTTTATTTATTTATTGTTGATTGTTAGATTGCTATAATTTTTAAGTTCACTAAAACAAGTTTAGTCTCGAACTTAGTAAATATGGTTAAAAATAATGTAAACAATTTATTACATTTTTTATAACTTTAACTTTTCCGAAACGAAAAAATTTCGTTTCAATCCTCGTCAATTTTCTCTTGTTCATTGGCGATAAATGAGGATGTTTTTCATTAAAAACATGGCACGTTCTCTCCAATATTTTGTAACATTCTCCGCGAATATAAAATAAATTGAGAATATCAGCTTTTGAGTGTTATTTTATTTTAATTTAAAAGTTTCAAATCAGCTGTCATGTTGAATAGAAAAGCACAATTGTTTTTCCATGGCTTACAACGGGAAGGTGTAAGCAAATACATATGATAGTTTAATAAAAACCTGATTATTTCGAAAAAGGTTACGAATAGGTATAGGGAACCTTAATACAGTTCGATAGAAAATGAAATTCTACATTTGATAGTGCATAAAGTTATAGGGTGTCCCATTTAAAAAAACGGACTTTAGCGGCTTTGAAAATGTGACTGTTTGCCGCTGAATTTAGGACACCCTGTATAAAACAAAAAAATAGAAACCTAAGATTATTTACCGATCGTCTGCAAAATATGAAGATTATATCTTCAAAACTTACAAAAATATGAGATTTTAAAATTTGGTACCCCGAAGGCTCATTTTTGGTTCAAGGTCAAGTATCTTAAGAACGCTTGAACCTAAGTATAGGACATGCTTCATAAAATAGCATTAAAATTCTCTGTAGAATCCAAAAATATCATAAAATACAGGGTGCTCCATTTAAAATAAGCAAGTTGATACCAGCTTCCGGTTAAACCGGAAGTGACAGGAAGTTGAAAATATTTCAAAAAAGAAGTACCCCTTGACCTTACCTTAATCCCAAAATTTGAAATTTTTATCTAAATGGCATCATCAAAAACTTTTAATGAACGGGTTGCGTGAATAACCCTGTATGTCTTTAAGCATAATGTAAAAAAATAGATTAGGTATGTTATTATGTCCGCATTGATGATAGATTTTAATTTTGATTGGCTGTTAAATGATTATTATACAAATGGGTTAAGGAATATTACTAATATTATGCTTATATCAACTTACATTTATCCTCAATATAACTTTACAGCTTTGCTTCAACTTAGGCAAGACTGACAAAGAGGATAGATATCTTTTCTTGCCACACGCTTGCAGTGTATGATTTTATTAAAAAAACTGTCTATATGTAAATTTACCAATTTCCATTTACCGCAGGTATCCCCCCACAAGCCTATGTACCACCGCAGGCCTACACACCGCAGCCCACCTACGCGCCCCAAATGCCCTATCAGGGCGGCTATCCGGGTTCCATGTAGGGCGCGGCCCCCCTCTTCGGGGTCTCCCCTCTCCCTCCGCAGCAGCAGCAGCAGCAACGTAGGAAATACTATTAGCGCGGCCCCTGGCGGACGGCCGTAGCGTTAATGCAGCATAACGAATTTCAGTGTCGGCGCTAAGGAGCGGTAGATGTCGATTAGTTTAAACTTTTTTCGGCTCCATTTTTTAACTGTGGGAGCTTATATTTTGGCATTACACATGCTTAATATGGGATTTCTGTTATATATTTACTATAAAATGGCCCAAATCAACTAAAATAAAATTCAATTTGCTTTAATTTTAGAAACTGTATAGTTAGAAACTTGAATTTACAATTAAAAGTTGGTTCTAATCTCCAATAATCGAATGCATGTCAGAATATCCACTTTTTCAAAAAATTAGCACCATTTTAATTTTTTTTTTGCTTTGTTCTGATTTACCCGCAGATGGCCTAAATCAGACAAAGTGTGCTTTTTACATTTTAAACCTGTTTCAGGGAATACAGTGCCAAATCAGAACAAGAAAGGTAAATAAAATGTATTATGAAGTTTCAGTTGCACACCTAATATTTTTTAAATCTTTTTTTTTATTGGAAAGTAATAATGCCTCAGCAACGATAGTACCAATAAATACAATATAAACGCTCTGTGATAACAAAAAATGTATCTTTAAATTTAAACAACTAGAGAGACTTTAAAGTTCACATCAAATCTTAATCCTAAGCGCGTTTCTTTGGGGGTTTCTAGCTTCCCTATAACGGCATCGAATTCAAATTCACATATGTCTTTTACAGGAGGCCAAATGTACCAATACCCAAATTCATTTTTGGTGAATTTGTTTCTCAAAAAAGAACCTATAACTATCTTTGATTTTAATTCTCTTTCTATTCCAATATAATTTTTTTCTAGACCTTTTTCTGTCATAAAAGCTACGAGAATCCAATCGCTAACGTGTACATTACATAAGGCATTTACAAGTTTGACATTAAAAAAAAATGTATTGCCTCGTTTGACAAAAACTGTTGACAGTTTATTGCTATTTTCACTTTTTTTCAATAATTCAGCCAAGGTCATATTGTCACTATCACTAAATAATTCATCAGTCTCCAATAGATCAGTCTTTAGGTTATTAATAAAGCGCCTTCTTCGAGGTCATCATCACTATGCTCTGTCTCTGCCTCAGTCTCCATAAGGTCTTCGATATCATCGGGATTTTCAACGAACCCTGTAGCCGAGCCAGCGACACTCCTTCCAGATTCTACATTTCTTTTCATATCTCATTTCCTACCTTCACCCTTTGTATATTTTAGTAGAATATGCCTCCAATGCTCCTTGAGAGAACGAAAGAAGCTAACGTCAAAAGATTGCGTTAAATGTGTGGAATTTGCGGGTAAAAATACAAAGGATACATTCTCTTCGTGACATTTTTGTATTAGATCTATCGATGGGTGAGACGATGAATTATCACCTATCAAATTCAAATTCTTTTATTTCCCAAAGATCACAAAATAGGATATAGGACAAGTCAAGATCATTTTGTCATAATTAAAATATTCAATATAAATTAAGACTTAACACAATAATACAAACTAGTATAAAATAATTAATAGGTACATAATATAAGAAACTTGATACAAATGAAAAATATTAGTTACTAAAACCTACATATAAATTTACAGTAAAGTCAAACAAACAAAAAATAAAGGGTATCAAGAAGGTATATACATAAATGGATCTATAAAAATAATCGTAACATCCCAATATGAAACAATTTATGTTCCACATAGTCAAGGTTCAGTGTATCGAAAGCTATTGACAGATCGAAGAAAATTCCCGCAACAGCGTGACCGTGTTCCAATTCCTGATGAATAAAGTTCACCAACTCAGTGGTGAACACTGGAATTTCATCAGTACCAGCAGACTTTTTGTTTTTTAGAATGTGGAGGATATCCAGTATCTCCTTGTTTGTTGCTGCCTCCAAGAAAATTGAGTTTGGTCTCAGGTCTGACACCGTTGGTGATCGATTGCTTGGTGCCTGGCCAAAATGTGCTTCAAGTATTCTGCCTGCCACTGTTGTGATGAATATCCCAAACTCATCAGCCACTCTCTGCTGGTCCGTTATGTTTTCATTGTTCACAATAAGATTTATTGGTTTATGTTCTTTGTATTTTCCCATCTCCGCGTTTATGATAGACCATACTTGCTTGGATTTGTTAGTTGCCTCCTGGATTTTTCTATGGTTGAAATCTATCTTAGCTGTCTTTACGAGTTTTCTGTCTTTTCCTCTTTATAAAGGTTATGTAAGTCACTATACCCTGATCTCATTCCCAGCTTACCAGTAAACCAATTATTCCGGCAAGTACCCCTAATACTCCTCTTTGGACAAGCCACATCAAAGTACCAGGTAAATGTCTCTCCCAGTCCTCTGAAGCAAGCATTTCCAAGCATCAATACTTGTTTCCCAATACATTTACAGAAATATGGCAATGCAATTTTCTCAACCCAATCTCTAAAGGATTCTGCATCAAACCATCCTGATTAGGTTTTCTCATAATAAGCACTCTTTGGTCCTCGTTCTGTCCACGTATCCACCACCTGATGAATATCTTCTCTAACAGTTATAAGCTCAGTTAGATATTGGGGTTCTTTGATCTTAATTGCCTTATAAATGATACAACTCAGGTGAATGTATCGCCTCTGTGCGCCATATTACACTTAAATACCTCATTGACATGATGACTAACGTGATCCCTCATGGTAAGATTTCGCACAAACCTAACACAGGAATTCTGCAATTTATGTATTCGATATTTATTGAAGTTAGTAAGAAAAGGACATCAAGGTAATTGGGTATTGAAAGAACCAGGCTCTCAGTTAATATTTTTTTAGCTTTAGAAGGAAGAACAGTAAGATATTCATATAATGATTTGAGCCTCAAATAAGATTTTTGACAAGTAATATTAACATGTTTATTAAATGTAAGCTTGTTGTCCATAATTAACCCAAGATTTTTTACTTCGTTGGACCATTCTACCGTTCTATGACCCAATTTAATGTTCAGATTAGATTTGTCTTGCTGCTCTTGACCTTTTAATGTTTTGACACTCGGAAGATCTTTGTTAATTAAATCCACTCCTTCCTGTTTTACCCAATCTATCCAAATAATTTTTTACGATCAATCGCAAATCACACTCATCTAATGGATATCCCCACTCAGCACAAATGTTTATTTTGTCAATTAATAAATTTTCTGTTTTATTATCCAGAACTGTTGGTCGACCTATTTTTTACGTGTTTGGTTTTTTTTAAATGCCGATGTATTACCTACCGAAGCAGTTATTCCATGTTTTTTCTCTGCTGTCTTGTAGACCATCCCTCGAACAGCTTGTTGAATTGACTCCTTCGAATAAGCTTTATGAAACAATACAATTAAATTTAATTTATTTTGCAAAAATATTTATAATTTCTATTAAACATTTTATTTTTATAGATATAATGTAAAAAATAACCAAAAAATCAAAAACATGCTTCTGTGGTAGAAAATTTCTTTAGCCCCACTTAAAAAAATAACTTCTGTCTTTTTTATAGTTATATAACAGAAATCCTATATTAGGTATGCCATCTCCTTTCTTTTGATTGATTATTCTTGGAAGCATGTGCACTTAATTCTCAGAAGCAACCAGAAATTAATATTCAGCTAAATGAACATTTAAAATCAAACTGTAAGAAACTATTTTCTTTTTACAGGGTGCCCCAAATTCAGTGGCCTATTAGAAGTATCTGGAGAACCAATAAATAGTTTACTTTGAAAACTGATGATCATGACCTCGACTTTTTTTAAAATATTTGACATTTCCTGTCAAAGTAGAAATTGGTGTTGGGAGTTAAGAGCTTCAAAGAATCAAAAATGTTCAAGGCGATAACGTACATGGCATTCCATTTAGAAAACGGATGTTGCAACCTCTTTAAGGTAGAAGCGAGAACACCGCACAATTTAAATAATTTTAAAAGAGAGTTCATGTATGTCCAGGTCCAAATTTTCAAAGTAATCTATTCATTGGTTTTCCATATAATTTTAATAAGTCACTAAGTTTGGGAAACATTATATTTTATTGATGTATAGTATTGTCCAGTTTGTAGAGGAAAACCCTGTTAGCTAATCGATATTTACCAATTTAATAAGAAACTTGTATAAATTAATAGAGAGTTAAATCGACCTTCTATCCGTTTTGTTCCCCCTGTAATTAACAAAGATATATATTGTATTCTTGCACAGAAATTATAGTTCTGTTAAACGTACGTACTATTAGTTGTTAAAAAAGGTTCACTAGCATGACCGAAGGACTTTTGGGTAGGTGAAATGGAACAGAAAACTCACTAGGAGGCGAGTCTGTTTTAATTCGTGTATTTAATGAAGCAGGAGTTGACAATTAAGCCACTGTAGCTTGATGTAAAATGACTAGAGTAATCAGCAATAAATTTTCTAGACTTTTGACAAGGTTTTGATAGTTTATTTTGTTAAAAAGCGTTTGAAAAATCCATATAACCTCCAACAACCTCTATGAAGAGATTTCTTGAGGTTAACTTAAACTGTAAAAAAATATCTCAGATGCATTAAGTTTGGAAGTTAGCTTGAGAATAATTGACCTTAAAAATAGATTTTATTTTTAAGAAGTGGCTTTTTTATCTAAATCGTGTTCAAATTGTTCTGGGCTATCCAAAAGTAATTCGTGGTCATGTTTAGGTTCAGAATATAATCGCTTTAAAAATTTGTACATATTAATGTGCTAAAGTGACGGGAATTTAGGGAATTTTTTGGCGCTGGTAGGAATTCCCCCCAAGAGAAGGTTGTTTTTTTTTTAAATTGGGTGGAATACCTGCCCAGTATTTGTAATGTATATAATATTTTTGTTTTGCTTTCAAAGTCTTTACGAGTAGGTAAATTGCGTTTTATAATAATCATTCCTGAGTTTTTTTTTACTAGAAACATTATGTCTAATTATATTGTATATGATATGCTGTTTTTAACTTATTTCTAGTTGATTCTTTTTTTTAATTATTAGTATCCACTATAAATATTTGTTTTCGCACTCCTTTGACTTTATTATAGTATTGGCAAGATTCTAAGTTATGTTTTCACTTTTACAATTACATATTATGATTATTAATTTGAGTTATATAGTTATTTTTCCTATATTTAATGAGCTAAATAAACAAATTCTTGAATTATGTCTGATTTTTTTTTTCGTTATGTAGAATTTAGGTAAGTAAAAAGAACCAGAGGCACAGACAGGGGATGCAGGTGATGGAAATATTCGGGACCCAGGCATGCTATGGGACCGCACTGCCTTTATAGATTTAGTAGCCTAAGACATGTTTTAATCTAACGAACTTGACATAAAGCTGATTGTTCCATTCGGTTAACCAAGCCAACCAAAAAAGGGAGCCTCGTGATTAATATAACACGATTTCAGAAAAAAAAATCGCTGAACCAGTTGCGTAGCTACCAGGGGCGTGCAGTCCATGGAAACAAGGGAAGCAGTGCTTCCCCAAAAAAAAATTACAAAACATCTCAAATGTAATTTTTGAAATAGGAAACTATTAATTTAGTTTATATTAAAAATGTTAATTATATATCTTAATCATCAACTGTTTGTGGTTCCATTGTCCACAAACGATTGCCCAAAGTAGGTCCTACCAGGTGGAACTATAATGGAAGACTTGTGTTAACAGTATCTGAAAATCGTGAATTACTGATTGAACTATTTGAGAATTTAATAGAAAATAATGAAACGTAGGACTCAGAAGCAATAAATAGTTCGAGGGGGTTTTTGGACTGTTTAAAACGAGATTTTAATTTTAATTATTTGTTGAACATATTTTCAGAAATATTTCCATTCTCGGACAATATTACAAACTAAAACAAATGATATTTCTTTTTGCCTAAAAAAAGTGAATGATTTTAAGTCCATGTTAAGCCAAAAAAGAGACGACTGACCTATTTTCGGAGAAAACGATGACGTTAAATGTAGGGCCACAAGCCAAGCGTATTCGAACAAACAAGGTGGGAGAAGTTCAAACATCATACAGATGCCTCTTATGAAATAATCGATGAAATTCAGCAACAAATAAACTATAGATTTAACGATTTAAATGAATTTAAATTCCTCGAGCTCTGCAATTTTGATGCATTTAAAGGAAAAATATTTCCAGAAGATGCGTTTAAATCTCTTCTCTTCTTCATTATGGCCAGTTCTTCGACCGAGTTTTACTGCAATCTAAACTAAAAGTGATTTACGAAACTGATGAGATTAGCGCAAAAAATAACGCTAACGAACTAATGCAATTTTTAAAAGACAAGGAGCTGGAAGATGCCTACACCAAAGTGTCGAAATTGTGTGAATTAGTATTGACAATACCTCAGTGGCGTTCGTCAGGGTAGGCCTCTGAGGCCGCGCCTCACCCCCAAAATAAAGGAAAAGAGAATTTTTTTATATAACTTTTTATCTATTACCAATTAGAAATATACTTTTTAACAGTTTTACAACATAATAACATTAAAAAAAAAAACAAAATATAATCCCATAATAAATATTTTAGAAAATAAATTCTGACCACATCAAAAAACCGACCGTGCAATCCGTGCAAACCCATTCCTAAAGAAAGTGCTCTCGAATGAGGCGAAATAATTTTAGCTTGGAAAGTTTCGACTTCTGACCTATTTATCAACGGCCGGTGCCGATGCCGGCGAGTCACCTGATTACGACAGAGCGGGATGGCGATTGCCGATGCACGCGTTTTCTATTGCATTCTTGAGGTGATAAATCTGTAGCTTGGATATGCTTTTATTGGTTATTTAAATCACATGACTAGCGAAATATTCCAACGGCTTCTTTTTACGTGGTGCGTGCGGCTGAGAAAGAAATAGGAAATAGATTGCGATAATCGCTGATTGAGGGCGTTCTGTCTTTTAAAGTGAATAAATACGCGAAGGTAAGTTTTTGTTTTGTTTTGATTTGGTAAGTTGGACCGTTCCATTTTTTGTATTTGCTTTTTGCTTTTGAAATGAATCCTATTCACGACATTATTGCTTCATTAATTGAAACGCCTTTTTTAAGAAGAAGCGAAACTGAAAAGAAACAGATATTAGGTAGCCGTCCGACGCCGAAAATTTTAGCAATATTTAACGATAAGAGGCAAGGTAAAAAATATTCAAGAACTTTTCAAATATCTTGGTACGATACTTATAGGTGGCTATGCGGAAGTATTTATAAAGAAAGCTTATATTGTTGGCCTTGTATTTTATTAGGTTGCGTCAAAAATAATTGGAGTTCAGGGGGCGGATATTCGGATTTAAAAAATTTTTCACGAGCAGTAAAATCGCATGAAAGTTCAAGAGAGCATATTAAAAATTCGGTAGCACTTACAAGACTGGAGCAAAATAGGGCGACTATTGCGGATGCACGACAAGAAAATGCAAGTCTACTTTGGGTAAACAGGACTTCGCATTTCGAGGTCATAATGAAACAACAGATTCTTTTAACCGTGGCAATTTTAAGGAAATATTTGCATGCTTAATAAAAAGAAATGCCGAACTTACTGAACATTGTGCTAAATTAAGTAATATTTTTACGGGACAATCTAAGACTATACAAAATGAACTAATTGGTTGCATACATGACTATATTCAAGAATATATAAAAAAAGAAATCAATGACACCGATTGTTGTTTTTTTAACGTAATTGCGGATGATAGTACTGATATAACAGAAAAATCACAGTGTTGGATAACAGTTAGGTATGTGACCAACGGATCTTTAAAAGAAAGATTTTTAGGATTTTTTGACGTTAGCGATAATAGAACAGCAGAGAGCCTTTTTCATTTAATACAAAACAGCTTAGAGCCTTATGACTTTAAAAATAAATTGGTCGCGCAGTGTTACGATGGGGCTAGTGTTATGGCAGGTGAAATAAATGGGCTTCAAACAAAAGTTAGATCTATTGCTCCTTTAGCTATGTTTACTCATTGTTGCGCCCACACATTAAATCTAGGAACAAAACTGATTACCCAAAGTCGTATATTTTTTGCCACTTTATTAGGAATACCAAATTATTTCCACCAATCACCAAAACGGTCTTTTGTGCTTAATCAGATAGTAGGTAAAAGAATTCCGCGAGCTGTAGAAACGCGATGGTATACACGGTCTAAAATTTTAAACTTAGTGGCTAATGAATGGGACAATTTAATTATAGTATTTGAAACTATTATTAATGACTTAAGTTCTGGAACAGAAGCTATTAATGGTGCAAAAGGATTTCTAAAGCATTTTAATGATTTCGAATTTTGCCTTTTAATGCATATTTATAAACAAATTTTTAGTTGCACTGATGTACTGTTTCAAATATTACAGTTAAAGCATTTAGATATAAATTACTGCATTTCGCAAATAAACCTTGCCAAGCAACGAATTATTGAATTTAGAAACGAGGACCATTTCAAAAAACTTTTCAATATTGCTAAAAAAGCCACTATTCTGCCAACTAACACACGTCGAGGGCAATGTTCTAGCGACTTTGATATTTTTACTAAATATAAAATATTATATTTCGAAATAATAGATTGTATAATTCTTCAATTAGGGACGCGATTTGAAAATTTAAATAATTTAAATTTCTTTGCTTTAGTCGATTGCACAAAATATTTGGAATATGTTAAATGCTTTCCAGACGACTTATTAAATAACTTATTAAAAAATTATCCAAACATTTTTGACAGAGATAGATTAAAGACTAAGCTTTCTGTATTGTATAGGGATGAACAATTTTCAAATTTAGATGTCGAAAAAAGTCTAGCTTTGTTTGTTTAAAGATTTTAAAGCAATTTTTGCGGAAGCATATAAGCTTTTTAATTTAGTTTTAACTATTCCCGCAACAATTGTATCGGCCGAACGAAATTTTTCATGTCTTAAACGGATCAAGACCTACCTAAGAAACACAATGACACAAGAACGGCTTTCGGGTTTAGCAATGATGTCAATAGAGCAGGAATTACTGTCAGAACTTAGTGAAGACCAAAACTTTTACGACCAAATTATAGATAAATTTGCAACCTTAAAAGACGTATAGATTTAATGTACAAAAAGTAGTTTTTTTATCTTATTTCATACAACTATTTATTTTAAGTTTTAATAAACTAAATTATGTTTTTATTATCGCAATCACCGCTATATTTTAGTGATAGGTGTACATATTTTACTTGTTTTGTTTACTTTTTATTTACTTTTTTTAGAGTTTATTTTTTTAGTTTTTAATGGTTTAGTAGGGCTATTGGCGATGACCTCCATTAAAAAAAAGGTCAACGCGTCGCAGAATAATACCTCATGGGTGACGTGGAAATTTATTCACATTTAAACAAAATTAACCTCATGTAGCCTCACCCTTCAATATACTCACGAGCCGCCACTGCAATACCTGCCACAAGTTCATCAGTAGAACGCAATTTTTCAACACAAACCTATAAAAAATTTCCTGAGAAATTCAACGGAGCAGGAGAGACTTTCGCATACATCGCTGTTGTCCCTTGAAAATAAACTTCTCCAAAATGTGTCGGAGCATCGACGTTTTTATGATGACGTCATTGGCGAATTTGCAAAAAATGATAGAAGAATCGAGGTACATTACAAATAGTTGTTTCTAAAACTTGCTTCGCTTTCTTAAAATTTCACCGCACGCCCCTGGTAGCTACCATCACCAAGAATGAAATGAACTCCAAGAATGTTTGTGCCATAAATAGTATGTGTATATTCTAAACGAATAATCGGTAGTAATTGTTCCCATTTCTTTGCCACATGGGTAAACAATCGATAGATTGGAAACTCAGTTTAAGAAATCGATTTAAAAAAAAGTAAATTCCATTTTGAACATAAAATTCATTGGATAATTTTGATTCCAATTTTGGTGTCTTTTGCACAAGAATCTAGGAAGCCCGTGCAACTTTTGTTCTTTACTTTTAAAGTATTGTATATGGTATATATTTGGTAATTTCTATCGTCAAAGTTTACCAATATTTACAGAAAAAGGTAAAAATCTCAAGTGGCGCTTCTGAAACGTACACTACATAATGCTAAACATTCCAAATGGTACGAATTCGCAAATAACGTCAAAAAAGTATAAAGTCAAATAACCCCGGGCCAAACAGGTAAATGAAAAAGAGAATATACAATGATTAAACGATTTCAGGTCGAAAAGTAACATAATACATAAATATAACAAAAATTACAAAGAATCGACGTGAACAAGGACAAACAGAAAACATCACAAAACCAATCTGCTTAATTGCCTTTTTAGCTGCAAAGTGCTGAGCTTAAAAATGTCATACTCCGGGAAGTGACAATTGCAGTTGCATACTAGCCGGTCAATAAATGCGCTTAGACCATAATTTGTACGGTGGTATCTTTCTAAAAATAGTTGAGATTGTCTCGTTCTCCTAATAGGAACCAAAAATTACACTGACTCTAGCAATATTTCACAATCAATCCCTCCACTGAACAATTTGTGTAAAGAAATAAGAAGTGCCTTCTTTCTTCGAAACTCTAGGGTTATTATATGTCAGACCTTGATATGGAAAATTAAATTTATATAAGAGGTATTTTGTACTTTTTCGATTCTGTCAATGTGACACTGATATGAAGGACTCCATATTGCAGAACAGTATTCCAAAACGCCCCTAATCAATGAGTTATAAAGACACCCAATTGCTTTGGTATCAGTCACATGCTTTGTAAGTCGTTTTATAAAGCCCAGCAATCTAAAACCCTTAAGTACAATGCTATCAATATGCAGATTAAAAGTTAAATCTTCATCAAAAATAACACCCAGATCGGTGAAAGAAGTAACAACCTCAAGATGTACATCATCTATGAGGTAAGTGAAGTGCATGGGATTAATATGTTTATGGAAATGAAGCACTTTACATTTAGAAATGTTAAAATGCAGATAATTAGTGTGCCACTATTTGACGAGTCTTTCAATGTCAGACTGCAGTGGATTAGAGTCAGAGGAAACCAGTGAAAAGGATTTTAAGTCATCTGCATATAATAGACATTTTAAAACAAGACACTATATCGCTTATAAAGAGTAAAAATAAAATTGGTCCAATACAACAACCTCCCTGAAAGCTGAGCCAAGACAAAAACCAATTTGCTGCAATTTCCATAATAGAAGCTGATGGCAAACACTGTCAAAAGCCTTAGATATGTCAGTGTAAATGACATCAATCTGTTGGACAGCCTCAACCGATGTCATTAAGTAGTTCTGAAATATTTATTTATTTTTTTATTTATTCACACAATACATACAGAGTAATAACTCCAAATTGTACATAAAAAAAAAGTTTTAACTAAAGATAATCAAAATCAATCCTTGGTGCTTCTAACTAACGCCGATCTTTAATTCTACATTTAAATACCTCAAAGCTGGACTTAAAAAGATCTATTTCTCTAAAATTATCGTTATAGTTCCTCATAAGCCTATCAGTAAAGCACTGGTGCATGCCATAATTAGTTCGATGATATATATTTTGAAAGAGGTTCCTAGATCTTGTTCGCCTTTGAGGTATGCGAAAATATATTTTAGACAGTAGATGGCTGCAACCAATTGTACCATTTAGGAACTTATGCAAAAAGCATGCTAAAGCATTATGCCTTCGTTTTTGTAGGCTTTCAATTTCAGCAAGTTGAATGCGTGTTGCATAAGTTAGGTCCTTGTATGGAAATCTTAACTTAAATAAAAGAAACTTAACATATTTATTTTGGAGCATTTCCAATCGCTGTATGTGACAGTTATAACTAGGACACCAAATAACACTGTTATACTCTAAAACTCTAAAATGACTTAATGGCCCTAACATCACAGATCTTGAAACATGCACGACGAACAAAACCCAACATCCTAGAAGCTTTCATTAAAATTGTGTCAATGTGTTTGTTAAAGCTAAGATCCCTATTAAAAGTAACACCCAAATCGTTAAAACTATGTACAGATTCCAGGACAGTATTTCTAATGGAATATGGATATTCTAATGGACATTTACGCATGTAAAAACGCATAATCTTACACTTAGACACACTAATTTGTAAAAAATTTAAGTCGCACCATATAGCTAAATTATTGAGGTTATTTAGGACAGCCACACACTCCTCAAAGCTTCTCACAGCCTAAAACAACTCTACGTCGTCGGCATATAAATGATACTCACACTTCTCAAAGACAGATTCCACGATAATTCTGAATTTCCTTTTTCTACCCAGACTTAAAAATAGGAACCACCCAAGAATGCTTCCATAGGGCTGGAAATTTTCCCTGATCGAATGAAGCCTGAAAAACCATGCTCAAAGGAGTAGCCAATGATGTGCAGCAGCTCTTCAAAAATTCTGGCGGTATTCCATCCGACCCACTGCTTCTTCAGATGTAAAATGGTGATCAACGAGCACAGCAGCCTCCCGTGAAGGCCAAACACCTATCGGCCGACCCGAGTAGTCGTCATAGCAGGTTGTTTTTGTCTCGTTGAATTCCATTATTTTGGGGATCCCGTGATCTTTTTTTAGAGACTTTACAAAAGACCAGAAATATTTAATATTTTTAGGAACCATCAACTCAGTATTGGACACGTAGAGGAGGTAGCTTAGCTCAATCAAATACTTTGACTCTTTCCGAAGTCCAGAGTAGTGTGCGTAGTCTTCTGGACTTCTTGAAGACTTGTATTTTTGATAAGCCTTATTTTTCTTTTTCAGAGTTCGTCTAGTCTCCTCTGTATACCATGCAGGATATTTATTCCTCCTATTACATCTCTTAGGAACAAATCTATCAATTCCCCCAAGTAAAATCCGGTAAAATTGGTCAACCATACTGTCAACGTCGATACGGGCCTCCAAGCATTTCCGGTCGACCTCAGAAAAGTAATTGTTAAGGTCTTGGTATTTTGCTTTACTAAAATTATAGACAACCTCACTGTCATTCTCTAAGACAGGCATAGTTAACAGGGAGAATTGGACTTCAGTTGGGATATACTGTCTTAATAAGAGGCATCTGAGCCAAATTTACTGTTATATCCGAAAATCCGTTGCAGAACACCAGATCCAGATATCGGTTAAACTCGTTAGGAAAATCGTTGACCTGTTGCAGTTCATTGATAAACATTCCCGTTACCAAGCAATCGGCCACGGGTGATGATAGATCGTTTGGAACAAGAGTACCTGCATCACTTCGCCAGCTCACGGTTGGCATATTGAAGTCACCCAAAATCATAACCTTAGCGTTTTTATGCTTGCCCCTCTCTTCTCTAAATGACTTATAAAGTTCACATATGACTGGGTGCTAGTATTTGATGGTATGTAGACGCATCCGACGATTACAATATTGCAAGATTTGTAGGCGTTGAGCGACTTCGATAGAAACCCGTAGTGTTTTAATGATTTATTTATTTATTACAGCATCAACAGCCAAGGCCAATTACGGACACCATATAAGTAGTACACAAAATAAAAGTATACATAATAATAAAACATAAGTCCTACCTAGACCTGGGTGTGAGATTCATATAATCTATCTTCCATCAGTTTTGTAAAACCTTTTAAATTAATTAAGTCTAAATCCAAGTCACTAACATAAATATTAAAGTAATTACACATTTTATAAATTGGTGAGCTCTTATAAATGTTTGTCCTAGGAAAATCCAAATTAAAAATCTTTCTTTGTCTTGTATTTCCAACATTCACAAAGAGTGGAAGCATCGAAAGAATTTCTGGTGAATTAATTTTATTTGTTAAAATTTTTCCATTTCAAGGCTGAATTGTCAGTAAAAAAAACAAGATTTTCAATTTTTTTGTTCACTTTTTTTTATAAATAAAAGTTAACCTTAAAAAATAATGCGTAAAACCATATACACATTTAATCGAATAGAGCGAAGCCCATGTCATCATCCTCTGATTCGGATTCTTCTTTCTTTTCTTCCTTCTTGGCTTCTGAAAAATAAATACAAACCAGTTAATAAAGCATGAAATAAACACTTTCAAAAATCAATTAAAGCTAAAGTGGTTCGTCAGATAAGAATTATGCATCAAAACTTTCAGTCGAAAGATGGTGATTGAATTAAATTCATCATGAAAATGTGGTGGCACACAGCTATTATGAAATACAAAAAAAAAAGGTGATATATGTTAATATGTAAGATTATGCTAATGTAAACAACTGTAATTTTAAGAGGTTTTGTTTGTGAAATGATACAAAGTAAAGTAAAAATGCTAAATATAAAAAAAATTGGGATTTTTATGAAGAATTGAAATTTATTTTTTAATTCAATTAAATATATCAAAATTTTTCTTATATAGAGTAGAATATAATTAGATTGAAAATATTCATTTATTTTAGTATTTATTTATGTGAGATTTCATCATTTGATATTAAAGGTATATAGCATGTGTGTGGATTTGGGCACCATATGGACATCTATTTTTGCTAAAGCTAGAGCTAGTTTTCTAAGACAGGTGAAATAAAGAGCACTAAAAATATAAGTTAAAGGTTATTTAATGTTGAAAGTGGGTAACAATAGAAAAATTATTCCTCTAAGTTTTGCTTATCTAAAAAAACAAGATTAATTTAAAAAAGAGTGACATTTTATACACAGGGTTTGAAATAAATAAAAACAAATGTAAAAAACTTGCAAAACAAAAAAAAAATTGAAATTAGATTTGAGACAACTAAATGTAAACAGCCTGCAAATACAAGTAAAAGTTTTTTGATAATAGAATAATTTTTGAGTTAATTAAAGGTAAATATTTAAAAAATACATAATTTTGACATATTCACCATTCATTTCCTCAAAAACTCTCAAAATGAAGTTGAGAACAATTGTTGATAATAAAAACTTCTAAGAAACAACATTTGTGTACCTACTATAAAATATTAAAACCTATGTTTAGTTTATATAGTTTACCTTTCTTTTCTTCAGCTGCAGGGGCAGCTCCACCAGCAGCTGCGACAGGAGCAGCACTGCCACCAGCTGGCATAGAACTTAACTTTTCTCGTCCTGAAATAAGTAGGAAATTTTTAGCTACACATAGGCGAATATTATCAATCTTAATCAATTATTTAATAACATATTGTTCAGTCTTGAAGTTATACATCACTGCTTTCTCAGTCGAAAGATGGTGATTGATGTTAATCATCATAAAAATGTCTTTCCTAAATGGGGAAAAAAAATTAATTAAAAATCTAATGTTTTTACATTTGCTCTACACGGGGCTCACTAGCCTGTGGATCAAAATTGTGACCTTTTTTAATATGACACCATAACAGAATCTGCACGCATAATTTCTTTTCTTGGTGTGACTAGTGAAAGCTCTGGGATTATTATATTATTCCAAATGTTCTTCACGAATATTGATATTAAGTTATGGGAATGAAAGACTATATAACAGTCATTTTAGATATAACACACAACACATCCTTTTGTTACAGAGCTACAGCATGCTCAAGTAACTGTCTTTATCATGATTAAATCCAGATATTTGTTGCTCTTTCTAGCGTTATTGCCACAAATTTAATTAGATCTTTGTGAACTTTTTTTAATTAAATTAAAACTTAACACACTAGACAATCATACAAAGATTTTACGGCTTGGATATCACAGATGTTTGAACAATTATGTCAAAGAAAGCTCGACATTCTTGATACGTTTAAAGTTACATCATCTATATCAGGGGTGCCCAAACGGTCGTCGATCGCGAGTGCTTTTTGAGTAGATATCGAGAAGAAAAATTTAAGTAGGTACTAAACTAAACTACAAAAATTTATTATGTAATAAAATAACACTCTGCTAGCGGCAAATGCCAGCTTTATCAAAGGAACGCGCGGTACTTGTCAAAGAAAAGCCGCGTTTTTTATTCTTGCCGTATTTCTAGAAATTTCGGGCGGCGCGTTTGACGGGAACATTCGAGACTTTCGTTCACGCCGATATAAATGTTGCGCCTGCAGGAATTTGAGTCATTCTGAATTGCAACTTGAAGGCAATTCTACGTCGATACAAAGTTTATTATTAAATAGTACAAAATGAGTGCAGCGAAGAAATCTAAAACATATCATTTTAATAACGATTGCGAGGAAGAATTTTTGTTTTGTATGGTGAAGGATAAGTGCATTTGTCTTATTTGTCGTGCGTCAGTTGCAATACCTAAGCGTGGTAACTTAGAGGCATCACAAAACGGTTCATAAAAACTATGAAAAGGATTTTCCGCCACAGAGTGAATTAAGAAAACAAAAAGTACGTGATTTGATACCTTGTTTGAAAAAAGAACAAACCATGTTTACAAGACCAGCCCAACAATCAAAAGCTGCTACGATCGCGTCATTTAAAATATCTCATATATTGGCAAAACACAAGAAACCATTCGAGGATGGATCGGTTGTGAAGGAAGCACTTATTGAAGCGGGTGAGACTTTATTTGGAGATTTTAAAAATAAAACAGAAATCATGTCTGCTATTAGAGAACTTCAGTTATCTCGCCCGACTGTCACAAGGCGTATTGAAGTCATGAGTCAGGACATGGCAGATAAACTAAAAAATTATATCATGGAATGTACATACTTTTCTTTACAGTTCGACGAATCCACCGATATGACAGACACTGCCCAACTGTGTATTTTTATTCGAATGGTATTCAATGACATGTTGGCTAAGGAAGAATTTTTGACAATCATTCCTCTGAAGGGGAAGACCCGTGGCGAAGATATATATAATGTTTTCTTCAATTTTGTAAAAAACTACAAGCCAATATATAAATTAGTGTGCATTACAACCGATGGAGCACAAGCAATGACTGGAAACAAAAACGGTTTTGTGGCATTGTGTCGAGCTAATGAAGATTTTCCTTCATTTTTTTCAATCCATTGCATTATACATCAACAAGTTTTGTGTTCAAAAGTTTTAAACACAGAGGAAATTATGGGCATTGCAACAAAAATTGTGAATTCCATCCGTGCACGTAGCTTGCAACGGCGGCTCTTTGCAGTTAGAAGATAGGGAGTCAGCTGAACACACTGATTTAGGTCTTCACACGGACGTCAGGTGGTTGAGTCGCGGAAAATTCCTAGAAATAACAGCTTTTCTAGACGAAAGAGGTGATAACACTCAGATGTTGAAAAACGAAAAATGGCTGACTGATTTGGCACTTAAACACCATTAACTTGGAGCTTCAAGGTAAAGGAAACACTGTTATTGAGATGATTAGCGCAGTAAACGCATTCAAAAGTAAATTGCAACTTACGATAGATCAACTGAAAAGAAAGGATCTGAAACATTTTCCGTTTCGTTTTTTATGCGTTTTTATGATTGTTGTAAATTGGCATTGAGGACTTAGCTACTGAAATAGCAAGTCAGTTTAATATGAACTCATGTTCTGTTGAAAATGAGTTGGTGCAGATTATATCAAATATACATCTCAAAGATACAGAATCTGATACAAATTTCTGGTGTTTTATATCTGAAGATAAATATCCGAATCTAAGGCAAATCGCCCTTCAACTGACAGCAATGTTTGGGTCAACTTACTTGTGCTAGTCTGCATTTTCTGAAATGAAGATAATTAAGCCAAAATATCGCAATCGACTAATTGACGATCATATGTCATCATGCTTGCGATTAGCACTCAGTGGTTACGTACCATCTTATGAAAAGTATGCTGAGGACATGCACTCCTTAGTTAAGTTTAACAAACATGAGACTTTTGTTTTGTAACAATCAATAAACTCGCAATTTGGAATAACTATGAGTTGATATTGTAGAGAAGAACCTAACTAAACCTAACCCAAACCTTGACTAAAACAATGTATATTATGCGGAAAGCTAATATCTATATATGCTACGATACACCCTACCTAGGTAGGTAGGGTGTATGTACGACAACCCTGCATCACACATACTTGCAGCCTCTCAGAGTTGATCGTAAATAGTCTAAAAATATTGAGGTAGATCGCCAGCAGTTCAAGTTTCAGGACCCCTGATCTTTACATATTCTCTTGTACCACTTTTAATTACATATTAACTAGTACCGCTTTTAATTACGTAGCCATATTCTAAAATATTTTCTAGTTGGTGAAAATTTATAATTCTACCTTACTTTCCTTAGTCTACATTATTTTAGTTCAGATTTTTGGTTTCCCTCTAAACATTACATTTGATAATGTTCATTTCCATACAGTTAACTCACACCAGCCTAAGAAGTAATAAATCTCTTTGTAAAGCTAATCAGTCATCTATTGATCTGAAGACAGAAAATACTTTTGATTGTCTGCATTTAACTGATATTTTTACATTTCTTAAACATAGACATTACACCATTAATAAAAAATAATGCTTGGCTTTGAACAAAAGCCTGAGACCCGCGCGTCTGATTTTTTTAACTAGTTTAAAAGTTTTTATGTATTTAAGTTAAAATGGATTACCTTGAGCGATGACTTCCTCAATGGACTTGCCATTTAATTCGGCGATGACTTTTTTCAATCTTTCTCCATCGGATTCAATACCCACAGACCCAAGGATCTTTTCGATGTCTGCGGAATTGGGGGAAGCTTTTCCACCCAAGACAGCCACCAGGTAAGCAGCCACGTAACGCATCTAGAAAAACGAGACATTTTTAGAAAAAATTCGTAAACATAAATACAACACTAACCTATAAAAACATAAATCTCAAAATATTTCTACAATCATTGACGAATTTTTGAATGTTTATTTAGAAAATGTAATAATGATGTTAGAAATGAAAGAAAGATACAATATTTTCTAAATAAAATAATAAAATTACTCACTTTTTAAGTCGTAAGACACGAAACGAGTCTACTCACTCCAAAAACGTTTTTGAAAAGAGACTAATAAAGAGTGACAGATGACAGACTACTCACAGATGTTAAAAATTGACATATCATTGACCTTTAGAGCCGAGACTATCACGTGCTTTTATTATCTCAAACAGCTGAGGCTAAATCTAAATATGAATTTTTTATATTTAAATTATTGTTTCATAAGGCTTTTAATTAACCAATAAATGCCACTTTATGTACAATATTTGTACCTTTCACTGTTAATAGATATTATTCTTCAAACAACGATATTATAGTCTAGTAATCACGGGGTTGTGGAAGTGACGGCTTGTCATAAGAGGCCGAAAAATTAGATTAAATAGTTTTAATTTCAATAATTTTCGGATCAAATGACTAAACAATAATACATATTCTTATTATGTAGTTTGGTCCCGACGAAAAAAACACGCGTTGTACCTATTATGCCATCGCTAAACGACCCTGCTGGAATATATTGGAAAAGATTACGCGGGGTCACGCCGTGCATGCAGAAATCACTGTGAAAATTCATGGGGTTGCCTGATTGAGTGGCTCGGTAAGGTTTTGCATATTTTATTTTAGTGAGATGTTGGCGTTCCGCGTAATTGCATGGCGGCAGGCCGGTACACATAAACACAACATTTTGCGAGTTTTTTAAACATTAATTCATTTAATTAAATACCTATGTATCTATTGTTTCCAATTCTTTCGAGGCAAAATTAATAAAATAAACAGTCTATTGGTGAAACCTTTTTCTACGCGACCGCTCAAGGAAAAAATTGAAATCAAGAAGCTTGGAAGACCTCTCCCCGATTTAGATCTAACCAAAGCGCAGAAGGCTTCCACCTCTAGTTCATCAAGCTTCAAAGGCCGTATAAGGAAGTTTAATCGAAATATGTATTCGAAAAATAATTGGATTTGTAGATGCGATCGAAAAAATGCATTTTTTTGTTTTGTTTGGTGGTGATTCTACATGGACAAGGCATGGGGTTACTGATTTAGTGCATATTTATGAGAAACATAAAACGCATAAAAACAGCAAAGTACATGTAAATAATATTTTTAGTTTCAAAATCAAGTAGAATGACTCAATTAAGTTCGGCTTATAGACAAAATATTATTACTCACAACCATCAAGTTGATAAAAACAGATATATTTTAAACATCATTATCAACTGTCAGTGGGGGCTATTTAGGCGAAGTAGGTAAAGTGCTACCCACCAGGAAAAATAAACAAGCAAACATCTAACTATATTTATTATATATCTCTTAAAATTTTAGTTTTTACATTCATTTATTCACCTAATTGGTAAAAAATAAACTGTACATCTCGAATAAATATTTTACTTGACCGTGGCGGCATGTCTTTTTAAAACTTTCAATCGAACTTTATTACAACAACTATAACAGTGGCGCAAACCGCTTTGACTTTGCTGGAGGTGCTATGTTTAGTTTACGATTTTCCTACTATGTTGCCATGACAACGCGTATTCGGTGACGTCGAGCCCAGCGCCATACAACGCTCTCGGTGAATTGCAGGCGTAGTACAGTACACCCCCGTCTCGTTCAGTTTGCGGTGGTTGTTTGGTTTTATTTTCGCGGATTTCGCTGCAAACGGTGAGATGGTTTGCAGTTAACTTGACTGTTTTGTGTTATATTTATTTATGGCGTTGTTACAACTTCAAATTCAAAGCTAGTAAATGTGATAGTTCAAGACTAGAATAAATTAAAAGACGTCTTTGAATGTATTACAAACTGTGACAAATCTAATGAAAAATCAATCCGTCTTGCGAAAGGATTTTTAGGTGAGTTGAACGATTTTGAATTCACGTTTCTGGTATTAGTATTTAATGACATTTTCTCAATCACGGACATACTATTTGACGTTCTTCAAAAAAAATCGCTTGACATTTGTTTTTGCATATCCAATCTAAAACGCTATCATGAGGCGCTCTATAAAAAAAGAAATGAAAATTTTTTTGATAAAGCCAATTCTATTACAGAAATAAATCATTACAAATGTGAGCTTGCTAAGCTTTCACCCGAAGAAATTAGGGCTAAGTATAGAACCCTTTTTTATGAAATATTGGACCATATTTTAATGGAAATGACACTTCAAGACTGCGAAAAACTTACATTTTCATGTTTGGCAGGTTCTGCTAAATTTTCTGAATATGGTTTAAATTTTCCGACTGGCCCGTTTGAAAATTTGTTATAGTTATATGTGGAAATATTTTCAAAAAGTCAACGATATAAAAATGGGCTTGGTCTTACTTTTGCCGATGAGAGTAATTGAAACATATCGCTGCAAGAGCAAGTGAAAAAAATTAATAAAAATGAATATATTTTCACCGAAACATATAAATTGTTTAATACCATCGACAAGTGCTTCAGTGGAAAGAAGTTTTTCCTGCTTCAAATGTGTAAAAACTTATTTAAGAAATACAATATCTCAAGAAAGACTTACTTCTCTTGGCAAAATTTAAGTTCAAAAGGAATTTCTTGAGCAGATTAGGGCAACCCATTCATTTTATAAATAAATTTGCTGCTATGAAGGATAGGAGAATTGATTTAGTATACAAAATTTAGGTAAGTCGTAAAAAAATATTCTACCCTCTCTACATATAAAAAAATTTTGCAAAAAAAATATTGCGATATTTTCTTGCTTCATTTACACTTTACTTACTTTTTCACTCGCGAGCCGCCACTGTCAACTGTATTAGATTTTGTGGTGCATTGGAATTGGCATTAAGAGGTCATGATGAAACCGAAGAATCTGTAAATAAAGGAGTGTTCCGAGAATTGATAGATTTTTATATGTAATAATATGTAACTAGACATAAAACGCGTATAAATTATCTCAACGAACTCAAGATTTTTATTAAATTTTGTATAATGTTTCATTTTTTAATAATTTAGCGAGTAGTATAAATGGTATATGATGGATGTAACTAGTAATTTTTTTTATTAAAAAAAAACAAAAAGGTAAAAAATTAGTCATTTTGGGGGTGGTGGACTACCAAACTCAAATCCCACGAGCCGCCACTGGGTTGAGATCATGCAAAATACTAATGTACAATAACTTTTTTACAACTATTTAATAATGTCTAAAGTGCTCACACGTAGGCCGTCTCATTCATAAAAAGATGGTCAAAAAAAGAGCAGGTTTTGTCCAGTATCTTGCAAATAGAACCAAATTGTTTTACTAAAGAATGTAGGGCAGAGTATTACCTACGGAAAAGGTTATAATGATTTTTTTCGAAAATGTAAACGTTTTCGAGATTTATTAATTTAAAGTCATCATTGAGTTTCCTCACCTCTCTTTTCTGACCAAGAGAAAAATTCTTGAATTTATTATCAAGCGCGCGTACAAATTTTGCCATAAGTCGAGTAAAAATTATTTTTTTAAATAATTCAAAATCCGTTTGGAAGAAGACATTCGTAGCTAGCTACGTAATATAACATAATCTCAAAAAACAATATTCGCAAAACTATGAACACTGCAGAAAAACATGAATACATTTTTTAAATCACATCTTTTTGTTAAACAATATCGCTCTATCTGCGATAATTTGAAAAATATTGATAAAGGCCCCTGCAGAAGTACTATTAGTGAAAAAAAAGTATACAATTATATTATTTCTGTGACAGCCTCCAATGTTGTCTCTGGAGACTGGGCTAATTAGCATCATTAGCTTTTTCAATAATGACTTTATAAAAGCTATAGCGTTGTTACTATTTTAGACGTATGTATTTATTTTCAGACATTTTTATTTGTAGCCCTATAGAAAAAATTGAAAAAAATGTAAAAAAATATTTAGTAACTATAACGTTTGTAGCATCAAGCATCCGTACGCTCAACACCGTTGCTCGTAAGATCCTAGCAGCTAAATGCTGGAAGAATTAAGACTAAGAGAGAGGGAGAGTTGAGGTTAAATGTCTAAATCAATCCGTTCTGTCACTGTCAACTGTGACATCAATTTTTTAATATAAAAATATCAACAAATGTAAAAAGCACATAATGATAAATAAAACCTTTTTTATTTTAGTTATAATTTTTATATTTAATTGTGCACTGGGATGTAAGCTCCTTTTATATACAATTTATATAATAGCATTTTCGTGTTTACTTGAGCATTTTATAGTCCAAATTTTCAATACCTAGTAATGATTCATTAAAAGATTACAGAAAAATAATAAATTGATGTTTATTGTACCAAAAATAACTCTTTAACATTTTCTTTTAGGTAATGGAGACAGAGTAAAAGATCAAATGTATATAAAAATCAGTGGTTCTGTAGCATGTTATCGACGGATGAATTCAACTCACCAAATTGGATGTTCTTGTATGTGATTTTTTTTGTGTGTAGACATTGTTAAATAACTGAAATTAAAGTTTCAATGTTTTTCATCAAATAATGTGTATTTTTAGCTGAAAGAGGGGGATCGATAGGAATAATACATTACTGTGATACTTCATCTGACTTAGATTTCATTTTGAACAATGGCTCTGCCGGAAGATATATTCCAATTCTACCCACATCATTATTCAATCTAGAGGTAGTTTCTAAACTAATTACAAATAAAGAAAAAGTGGCAGGATTAGTTCTGCATCCTAATAATGAAAAACTGTCCAGCTTTTCTCATGAAAATACATGTCCAAATAATGCTTTCAATGTGGAAGGTACCTGTTCAAAATATGACTGGAATCCTTGGGGTGAGTTACTTTTCATTTATTTTTTATTAAACAAGAAGTTGTTTGGAGGTGTCAATTTTTTTTTTAATTTTAGGTACTGGTTTGCTTTATTCTGACATGCCATTTCCAATGTTTTATATAGAAGATGAAGACGATATTAATACAATAAGGGAGTGCTTTCAAAAGTTCAACAATTTTTCTTACTCCACCCAAAGTGGTAGGTCATTGTGCTCTTTGGAGCTAAGTGCTTTTATGTATGCAACAAGCAATACTCAGACTTGTAGACGGTAAGGAAAATAGACTCTGTTTTAGTTCATTAAAAGAATAACAAAAAGGCATGTTAAGACCTGAGTGCATTAATCTTAAATTTGATATTTTGGGAGTCAATGTGCATTTTTTTTGTTTTTAGTCGATCCAATATACCTACCAATCTAAACCCGGTCAAGTTGTGTGATCCATTAGGTGATAGCAATATTTGGGCCTCTCTTTTTCCACTTGTCGAGGCTCAGGGAAATGATACCAAACCAGTTAAAGATCACAAGTATATTGTGATAGCCGCTCGAATAGACACAACATCACTTTTTGAAAAAACATCTGGAGCAGAGAGCCCCGTCACTGGTGCTGTTACACTGTTGACTGTTGCCAGGTTACTTAAGGCTATGTTGCCAAGTAGAGAGGAAAATGGTAAGTTAAAGTTTTACTATTATTATTATTATTATTATTGAAGCCAAACATGCATTTATTTTTAGTTAAAAAAAATGTTTTATTCATTTTACTTAATGGAGAAACCTATGACTATATTGGGTCTCAAAGATTGCTGTATGACATGGAACGAGGTGAATTCCCAACTGATTTACCTCCTGACAATGATATACTACCTACGATATATCCAGAAAACATAACCTTGTTTATTGAACTTTCTCAGCTAGCTCCAGGAAAAGCTACTTATGTCCATTATTTGCATGCCAGCAATTTGGTAAGATCATACTTATTTTATAGTGTATATCTCTATAGTCATTGCTTAATAATAGAATTTATTTAGAACTTTAGTGAGGGCTTATGCAAAAAGCATTATCTTTTTCTTTAATTTTATGTCTAATGTTTATTTATTGATTTATTTATTCAGCACCAGCATAGTAATGCAATTTTTTTTAACTTTGGTGATTTTAATCTCCCATTTATATAATGGCTAATACCAACAATGATGTGCCAATACCTAGGAATGTAAACTCTGTTAAAAATAGCATAGATAGGATACTTTATGTAGTCTTTGTGAGTGATAAGGACCTTTGGAGAATCAAGCAATATGATGACCCTTTTACTAGGGTGGATTCCTATCACCATATACCAACTATGAAATCTAATGAAAAAAAAAACTCATTTTAAGTTTTTTTTTACAGCTGATTATGCAGGTCTGAATCATTTTTATAAACAGATTGAAGACATCTGCCAATGTTGACAGTATGATCTCTCAGTTTTAGGAAGAATTGTTTATCCTTACGTAAACTGCTAATGTATGACCAAAAATATTAAATATTTCCAGGAATCATATGCTGTGTGTTTCTTACATATATTAAATAGCATAGATAAGAGTTTGGGTTCCTTTAAATTTTTTATAGCAATGATTTATTTATTGGTAAGTGATTTCACTTTGGGGCTGTACCATTTTGGATATTTGTGTTCAGGTATCTATGAAATCTCAGTTACTATTGCCTAAAAATGACTTGATCTCTGTGTAATTGGCCCTAACAAATAAATGTATTTTACATTCTTTTTGGTTTGTAAAAGAGGTGGACTGTCCAAGTTGAATCTGATCTCCAAAGCTGCATAAATCGTATGCAAGTATTAAATCTAATCATTTGTTTTGATGATTTTTTATATTGTTGAGTTGTTTTAGCTCAGAGCAAAACATATGCCCCCTAGTACTTCTGCTGCTTCATTGTGGAATTCTGAGGGTACCAATATACCATCCTCCCATTCGCAATTTAGTATTGGGAGGTTGAAGTCACATGATATAATTTCATTAGCAATAGGGTAGTCATTACTAATATTTTCAATAGAGTAAACGAATGTTTTTGTAGTGAGTTTGGGCAGATGCATACCACTCCTAAGATTATATTATTAGAATCCGCTTTTAGAAAAACAAGAAATGCCTTAAATGTAACTGAAAAACAAATTGACAAACAATTATGTTCATTTTCTTATTTTTTTTTAGGTTACAAAATTTGCTGAAGCTCTCATAAACAACAATCCAATACCCTCCACGCGTCAAGTAGTTTCCATCCCTGATAGTTTACCTCCATCTTCCCTCCACACATTTATTAGGGGTAATACATCCATTGAAGGTCTTGTGTTAACGAATCACGAAAAAGAATATAGGAATCACTTCTATAACTCCTTGTATGATAATGCTTCAAACATTGGCTATGAATATTTCAATGGTAGTGAGATAGTAGGGGACACAGTGCAGAAGTATGTAGGCGATGTGGCAACGATGGTTGCCAAAAGTGTCTACGAAGAGGTTACTGGACAGAACTATAGTGGAGAGGCGACTGTTAATTTGGCTTTGGTGAGTTGAGTTACTTAATTTTATGACAAATAAACTTAATCAGTGTTTTTTTGATTTTAAGTATTTAAATATGCATAAGGAATATATTTATTATTTCATACTAGAGAAATAATCATTTCGTCATTTGCCTCTTTTTCACAGTAGTAAATATTAATATGCAATATTTAGAGTAGAAATCAATTTTACTATTAGCAGCTCAGACCTATAAGAGTTAGAAAACAATTTATTTTAATGTATTTTCTGTTTTTTGGAAGGACCACCTAATTAATTAAAAATTAATCAGGAATAGATAGCACTGATAATTTACCTACCTGCCCTTCATGTATGGGAAAGTTGTACTTTATAAGTGGTTTAAATACATATAACCTAGTCAAAGTCAAAGGCAAACATGCTTTATTATCAAAAGATGTAGATCTCATTGACAAAATGAAAAAACTGTAGAGAAAAATTAAATTAAGACTACTTATTATCTAATTGAGAATAAAAAACACACATACAAAAAAGTAGTAATAAATAAAAATGATTTTATTATTATTATTATTATTATTAATAAAGTCAGGCAGTAGACGGCAAAGCCGGTAAGACTGCACATTTCTTTAATATATACACTATTTACACATGCTTTGGTTTTTATTGCACTTTTATAGTTAGCGTTTTAGAAAACTGTCTAGTCTGTTTTTAAAACTATTCACACTGGGTGCGGTCACAATGTCCTCGGGCAAGCTATTCCATTGGGTCACCACACGGTTTGTAATAAACTCTTTTCTTGAGAGTCTATGACACCTCTCTGAACACAGTTTTAGGCAATGTCCCCTTAAATTGGTATTAGTGTTTCGATGGAAAAAATCTATCTCACAAGAGTAGTGGCCATGTATTACTTTATAGCATTCTATGAGATCTCCCCGGCTCTGTCTCTCCTCCAATGTTGTCAAACCAAGACGTTTTAACCTCTCTTCGTAAGGAAGATTCCTTAGGGTTGGTGGGATCTTAGTTGCACGTCTTTGTACTCGCTCCAAAAGGTCTATATCCTTGCGAAAGTATGGGGACCATGCCACCACAGCGTGTTCTAAAATTGGTCTAATGTAGGTCTTATATGCTTGTAGCAGGGTTTCCTGGGACATCTCACGGAATGCACGGCGAATCATGTATACCAGCATGTTGGCTCGTTTTACCACCTTTGCCACCTGACTCTCCCATTTCAAGCATTCCGATAGGGTTACGCCCAGGTCATTCTGTTCACCCACGGATATTAACGTAGTGCCATTAATGCTGTACTCCAGTCTTGGGTTATTATAGCCTATATGCAGTGTTGTACATTTGTCGGTGTTAAGACGTAACAACCAGTCATTTGTCCAACTTTCCAGCTTGGCTAGGTCTTCTACCAGATCTCCATGCTCTATGGTTGGATCACAGAAGATTTTTGTGTCGTCGGCGAACATACTCACATTGCACATCATTTTCTCTGATAGGTCGGACACATATACCAAGAACAGCAGGGGACCCAGAACTGAACCCTGAGGCACACCACTTAGCACTTTGTAGTTTGAAGACAGGCACCCATTTACCCGGACTTGAAATGTCCGACCAGTTATGTACTGCCTGATCCACTCCAGCAGTTTTCCTCTCACGCCATAGTGCTGCAATTTTGAAATTAGTCTTGCAAATGGCACTGTGTCAAAGGCTTTTTCAAAGTCCAGATATATTATGTCTACTGGATATCCAGCATCCTGCGCTTTGGTCCACAGTTCCAAATTAGCAACAAGGTTGGAACTAACAGAGCGTCGAGGCAAGAAACCATGCTGATTTGCCAGGAGGTTTTGGTGGTTGGTCATTAGGAATTCTGTTAGTTCCCAAGCGATGATCTTTTCCATTACTTTGCAGGGGATTGATGTCAAGCTAATAGGACGGTAATTACTGGCCAGGCACTTATTTCCTTTCTTATATATAGGAATAACAATAGCTTTCTTCCAGCTAGGGGCCAGTTCTGAGGTTTGCATAGAGCTATTCATAATTTGGGACAGTAGTCTGCTTAATGCTGACTTACAGTTCTTCAGCAGCACTGGCGAAACACCATCAGGACCAGGGCTTGCTTGCAATTTTAGGTGACCAAGGGCTTTTTCAACCTTTTCCTCAGTAAAGTGAATGTCTGTTATCGAGACTATTGAATTAGTTCCAGGTGTTAATGCAGGGAGTGAACCGTTGTTCTCTTTGACATAGACTGTGAAAAACTGTTCAGCAAATATCTCCGAAATCTTGTAGGGGTCAGTTACTGTCTCACCATTGCTATTGGATAGTGCAAAGTTTACATGCCTTGATTCCAGTGAGTTGTTTAAGTACTGGTAAAATTTTTTCGGTCCTTGGTTGACTAGGTTGTTCTCGTACTGCACTCGCGCTTCTCGAAGGTGTTGAGTTATGTCATTCCTTAGACTATTGTACAAGATTTGATATCTGTTTTTCTCTTGCTCATCCTTGCTAGACTTGAAACGGTGCCAGAGTGTTCTCTTTTTGTTTATTAGTTTAATATGTTGTTCTGTGACCCATGGCTTCTTTGACACCTTTTTATGTTGTTGTAGGGGGACATGATGTGTGTCTACATGCAATACCACTGCCTCAAAGTCTTCATAGCAGCCTTCCCTTCCAAGATCACCCAAGTGCTCAGAAATGTATCTGTTAATTTGCTCGTAGTCGGCTTTCCAGTAATTTTTGTGTTTTCCCTTGATTATTGGTTTAAAATCCAGGCACACTTGGATGTGGGCCAGAATAACCACATGGTCACTCTTTCCGACTGGTGGCTGTGAAGTAATGTCTGTAACCAATTTTTCATCAGATACCAACAGCAAGTCTAGGAGAGATGGATTGGTGTCTAGTCGATGTCTTGTCGGAAAGTCTATAAGCTGATATAGGCTGGTGTCATGATAGGTAAACAGGAATTCCTCTGCAGCATGACTCGCCTGTGTTACTTGTTTGGTTCGCCAATCAATCTCTGGGTAATTAAAATCCCCAAAGATCATTTTGGATATTTCTCTCTCGCTCACTCTTCCCAGTGCCTCACAAAATTTTACGTTGTCAGTAGTTGAGCAGGACGGTGGTCTATATATACATCCCAGCAGCAGGTCAAGTGATGATATCTTGAGGTTTACCCATACAGAGTCCAACTCGCTGATATCTCTGAGTTGGTTGTCTACCCTTGAACATGCCACTCTGTGCCCCTGAATAGTGCTTTTTATGTAAATGCAAACTCCTCCACCCCTTTTTGTTTTGCCATCTTCTCTTATTGCATTTCTATCTTCTCTAAAAAGTGAGTAACCAGGTATTGTAACCATTGCATCAGTAATATCAGCTTGTAGCCAAGTTTCAGTGAAAACTACTATATCCGGACTGTTACATTTTATTTCTACTAAGAGCTCATCAAACTTTGCAACAAGTGATCCTATGTTAGTGTAGAAAAAAGAGATGGTAGAGTATTCATTACTTAGTTTTTTGGAGTAGTTTTAGGTTTTATAATTTTTGGGATGCCACTAAAATACTTTATGATAAGAGATGGCTCCTCCTTCTTACGGTCTTCTAACTCCTTTTGCACTTCCCTTAGAAATTGTAGTTGTGCTCTAGTCTGATCATATTTAATATATACCTCTTTGTCTGTTAGTTTTGTCTTATTTCTCAGGATTTTTGCTGCATCTTCAGTGGATTCGAGAACTATTCTTATTGGACGTTTTTTAGTACCATCATAAATACCCATTCTTCTGACCTTAATATTGTCAAGTTTTATGTTGGCATCAATTTTTGAGAGAACTTGCTTGGCCATGTCTGCTTCATCCTTAGTTCTTTCCTCAAATGTAGTTTTGGAGGATTCTTTAATTCCGAATATCAAAACATTTTGCTTTCGTTTCTCTCTCTCATTAAGTTCTTCGATGGTCATCTCGACTGCTTGGGGCCGAATGTTGTTTGGCAAGACTGTAGGTTGGCTTTTTACTGACTCCTTTAGTTCCTCAACTTGATCTTTTAAGCATTTTGTGTCTGCTACCACTTGTGCATAGCTTGGGGTGGTGTTTGAGGCGTTGTTTAATTTATCTTTTAGTTCTTGTGTTTCCGAGCTTAAATTATCAACCTGCTGCTTGATTTTAACAAGATCACTCAACATACTATGTATAGATTCCAGGCATTCTGAGCAGTGATTGGAAAGCATCCTGTTTTGGGTAGTCAGGACCCTGATTTCATTTGACGAAATTTTTTTGCAATTTCTACAGAACACCTTTTTGCAATAATCACAGGGTGCACCAAACAGCTCTTTAATCTCTTTGTTCTTAGAAGTGTCTATGAAATAACACAGAGATTTGCATTTTGAGCAAGTAAGCTCATTTGAGGTTAAGTCCAATTTCGAAGCCATTTATTTCACTATCAGAATGGATTTTGTACAAGTTTTTTTTTCTTTTTTTTTTTTTCTTTTCTTTTCACTATATTAGGTAAAATAGGCACTCTTTAAGAGGTTTTGATAAGTTGTAGCAATAATGTGCGACCCTGAATTACAATAGTTCGAGGACGCTTAATCACCTCGCCAACTTGGCAACGTCGGAACCAGGTCTTTCAATTACCCAGTGGTAACATTGTTTGGCAACGTTGTTGGAAACTTTGAGAGTGGACAATGACAGTGTTGACGGTTGACAGGAAAATCACATGTGATGATTTGTAGGTTATGGTTGCCCTTGAAAATGAAAACTTTACAAACGATTTACTTCAAAAATATCCAAAACCAGGGCTTGCAAACACTTTCAAAGGTATTTCGAACCCTATAAAACACGTCTAGCACGAATTACTGAAACAACTCACAATTTAACAATAAAAAAAAAAAAAAAAAAAAAAAATACGCAAGTAAACACATCAAACTTTTACGCAAGTCAGTTTTTTATCACATAGGATTTTCAATCCTATTTACATGTTTGCAGTTCAATGACAAATTTGGAAACCTGAATTTGTCATTGGCATATCTTTTCTTATTCAAAATGTCATAAAGCAAGTTTTGGATTCCTTGACAATAAGGTAATGTTTCTCACACCATAAAGCAAACTTTTCCAAAATTATATTGGAAACTTTTCTCATTTCACCGACAAGTCAGCAACAACTCTGACACCAATTACAAATGCTACGCCACAACTGAACAGTCTTGTCATGTTCTACCAGAATGTCAGAGGGCTTCGCACAAAGATTGGTGAGATTTCTCTTGCAGTTTTGTCTTGCGACTATGACTTGATATGTCTCACTGAGACGTGGCTTAACGCAGATATTTCAAACAACGAAATTTTTAATAACAAATATGTAGTTTTTCGTAGAGATAGGAGTTATGAGGAACTAGGGTGTTGATTGCCGTTTCTTGTGCTTTTCATGAAACTTTGGTTACTACTCCTACTTATATGGACTTTGATGATGTTTGGGTCCTGGTGCGCGCAGGCAATGCATGTTTGATTTTGGGCTGCGTTTATTTTCCACCTAATACTAGCCAGGAGTGCTATCAGTCTTTTTGTGATACCTGCGAGTCGTTGGGAAACAGATACGATAGTCACACATTTTTTGTTTTCGGGGACTTTAATCTTTCTTTGGTGGAATGGGTTTATGAGGATAACACACTTGTTCCCAAATCTCTGCCATCTCCAGCTTCTGAAACTCTTATTGTTTCAATGAGCTTTTTTGAATTGCAGCAAATGAACTCATTGTGCAATAACATGGGCAGAATTTTGGATTTAATATTTGCCAGTGACTTTGTCAATGCCTCCATTTTAAAATCTGGTTTTCCCCTCGTAAACATTGATCCCTACCATCCAGCAATTGAGATAAATTTTAAAATTATATATGTTTCTGCAATGAAAAATTCTAATGAAGTTAGCGTTTATCAGTTTCATCAAGCGAATTTCCACAATCTAAACCTTTTTTACAATCAATCTGACTGGTCTTGATACGTCACACAAACTGAATTGCTTATCCCAGAGAATATCAGGCATTTTTGGTCTTTTGTATGTAATTTGAGAAGAGACTCTGGGCTGCCCAGTGTCATGAATTATGACGGAGAGGAAATTACTGGTTCGAATAACATCGCTAATGCCTTCGCCACTCACTTTAAGTCTTGCTATTCACTTCACCATAGTTTAGATTTTAGCAAGATTGGCCCTATAAGCTGTTCGGGAAAGTTACTATCAACCTATTGTATTACAGAGGCGGAAATCTGCAATAAAATAAAAACCCTTGTTCTTTCTAAAAAGGCTGGTCCAGATGGAGTTCCCACTATTTTATTGGAAGGTTGCTGCGAGTCGTTATCTCGGCACCTTTGTAAAGAACAACTACAAATCTTGCAATTTTCCAGAATTACTTAACAACATCGGTTGAGGCTGGTCAACAGATCGATGTTATATATACTGACATATCGAAGGCTTTTGACAGGGTTTGTCATCAGCTTCTGTCATTCAAATTGCAGCAAATTGGTTTTTCTGGAACCTATCTGCAATGGATAAAATCGTACTTATTCAATCGCCGTCAGCGAGTTAGCATATGTGGTTCAATTTCTAGAGAGGTTGTTGTGACATCTGGTGTCCCACATGGCTCTCATATTGGTCCAATTCTCTTTCTACTATTTACAAATGATATAGTATCATGTTTTAAAGTGTCTAAGTGTCTCTTATACGCAGACGATTTAAAATTCTTTTCACCAGCTTCCCCTGAATCAAATCCACTGCAATCGGACTTGGAAAAGCTTATCAAATGTTGGAACATTAACCATCTTCTTCTTGATGTTTCTAAATATAAAGTGCTCCGTTTTCATAAACGCATTAAACCCATACTCTCCTCCTACTTCATCGATAATGTGAGTCTTGAAGTTGTTAGTTCCTTTACAGACCTGGGCGTTATTTTTGTTGAGAATTTAACTTTTGGTCTGCACATTGATAGTATTGTGCTGAAGGGTTTCAGGCTGTTGGGCTTTATAAAGCGGCAAACAAAACATGTCACAGATACTAAAGCAATTGGATGTCTTTATAACTCACTTGTTCGCAGCGTTCTGGAGTATTGTTCTACAGTTTGGAGTCCATCGTATCAGTGTGACAGTGATAAAATCGAAAAAGTCCAAAATAGATTTGCCAAATACTTTTTGTATAAGTTTAATTTTCCGTACCAGGGTTTATCATATAATACCAGAGCTCTTCTGTGTGGCCTTCAAACACTTGAGTTTCGAAGAAAGAAGGCACTTCTCAGTATAGATATTGACTGTCCGATGTTGCTTGAGTCGGTCGCATTTCTGGTTCCTATTAGGAGAACAAGGCAATCTCAACTCTTTTTTGAAGGATACCATCGTACAAATTATGGGCTTAGCGCATTTGTCGATCGACTGGTACGCAATTACAAACGTCACTTCCCTGATTATGACATTTTCAGTTTAAGCACTTTACAGCTTAAAAGGCGGTTAAACGAATTGCTTTTATGATTGTTTTATATCTATATATACTTTGTATCTATTTTTATTCACTTGTATTTTAATTATTTATGTATTGTGTTGCTTTTTTGACAAACTATTGTGTGTTCTTTTTTTTTTCTTTATTTTTATTCGAGATGCCTCTTGGGGCTATTTTACTTTTTACTTTATCTATTTGACCTTGCATGCGAATTCGTACCATTTGGAATGTTTAGCATTCTATAGTGTACGTTTCAGAAGGGCCACTTGTCCGATGCGTGCATCGGCTACATCCTTATTTATTTAAATTATTTTCCAATTTCTCGAAATTATTATCAAAAATTGCTATAATACAATCATCTGCATACAGAATTATTTTTTTTTTTTTTGATATAATTTTCCAGATCATTTATAAAAAGCATAAATATTAGTGGTGAAATAACGCTTCCTTAAGGTACACCACAGTTTATATTATGTCCAGTAGCGATAACATCTCCAACCTTTATCTTACGTTCCTCTAAATAACCATTTGTTGATATCTCCGCTTATCCCCACTATAGTGGATACTTTTATGTGGAACATGATGTACAGTACCGTGCTTGTAATTAGATTAAATATGCTAGCTACTTTTGGGTGACATAAAAGATTTTTTTTTCAGATTGACGAGTTATTCCATTGTTATCTAGAAGATTCAAACTGTAAGCTGCATAAGGCTATCCAAAAAAAGGTATGAATTTTTTATAAGTAACTTGTTCGTGAATTTTAAAAACAAATGGTAGGGAGAACACTCATTTTCTCATGTAAATTGTATTTATAAGGTGTAATTTTAGACCTTTGTACTCTAGTGTAGGCAACAACTTTTAATTAAGCAGTGTCATTTGGATGAGAGAAAACTGATGAAGTTTTATTTAAGGGAGTGACAAATTAAGAATAAAGCAATAGAAAAAGGTTCTGTTCTTGAGTAATTTTTCTCTTTTGACTATATTGTATTTAAATTTTTTTTAGAGGATAATTTAAACTGATTTTGTAATATTTTTTGGAAAATTATGAGAGCCTCTTATTTTTTCAAATTGAAACTTCATTTTTATTTCAGCGGACATTAAATCAAGATACTCCTTTGTCATTTTTCATTGTTAATAAAAATTATTACTTTTTTCCTGTGTTATTATGAATTGAGATGTCGCCTTGTATAAATATATATATATATATATATATATATATATATATATATATATATATATATATATATATATATATATATATATATATATATATATATATATATATATGTATATATATATATATATATATATATATATATATATATATATATATATATATATATATATATATATATATATATATATATACTGGGTGGTGCAACCAAGATGGGGTGGACGATAGTGGGCAAACGGAGAGGAATTTGAAAAAAAAATTGGGATATGATTGATAGTCAAGAACGCTGTGTTTTAAAATTATACCCATTATACAGGGTGGTCTGAAAAGTTTGTGGTGAACCAAACTTGTGTTTTTTTAAATGGGATACCCGGTATATTATTATTTTAGTTGATTCTCCTATTCGTCGCGATCATTTTGATATAAGGTTAGTTGGGTCTAAAATTTATACCAAGGGAATGGGACGAGGTTAAAGTGGAAAAAAGGGTTATACTCCGGCCATTTTTTGAAAACAATTGAAGCAGGTATGGAAAAACCAAATATTCTATAAAATGTATTGACTCTAGGACTACAATAATCGCTTGTAAGTCGTTCAAAATTATTCACTGTTATACAGGGTGGTCAAGTTTTGCAAATTTACCTTGGATTGAATTTTTTTAAATGGAACACCCTGTATATTTTACTTTCATGTTAAAGATAACATTACTAGCTGTCAGGAAATACCATATTTGATACCTTTCTGACCAACAACTTTTCAGTAAATTAGCTGTGAAATCAAAATTTCTTCATTTTAACACGAATTACTCTGAATTCACGTTGTTAAAATTGACAATTTAATATTAGGAGGCCATGATATCATCATAAATTGAACAAAAGATTGACAGTCCTGTCAAAACAGCAAAGTATCAGAATATTATCATCAGTAAATAAATAAATATTGTTCTTTGATGATGCGATGCCAAAATAAAAACAAGATAGAAGCTTTTGCAAGTTTATCATAGAGATTTCAAGAAACAGGAAATGTTGCTTTCAAAAAAACGTAAAGTAATTAATAAACCAGTTACCAATGAAGATAATGCTTTGACAATATTAATAACAGATCTTTTTTTACAAAATAAATAAATTTAATATAAATCAACAAAAACAATGTAATTAAAACTTATAAAAGATGTTTAACTAAACCACCGTTTTGCTGAAGGCACATTTCGAGCCTATCCATAAATGAAAGTTTCACTTTTCTCAAAGTCAGGTCTGAAACTGCTTATTATTCTCAACTTCATATCTTCCACTGTGGTTGGAACCTCTTTATAAACTTCTTCTTTAACATGTCCCCATAAAAAGAAATCTAGGGGCGTTAAATCGGGTGACCTCGCAGGCCACTTAACTGGTCCACCTCGCCCAATCCAATGCTCTCCTTTCCAATTATTGAGAAAATGTCTTACATGCCTATGGTAATGCGGGGGTGCTCCATCATGTTCTTAACATTAAAGGTAAGTCTTCGAGCAATACGGGCAACTCATATTTCAAAAAATTTAAATAGACTTCTCCCTATATACCTCCCCAAACATTAATTGACCATTTATTTTGATGGTCCACCTGACGAATCCAATATGGATTTTCGGTTGAATAATAGTGCATATTATGTTTGTTAACCAAGCCGTTGCTTTTAAAAGTTGCTTCATCTGAAAACAGCACCCTATCTACAAAACCTGGATTATCCCAAATTGTATTTAAAAACCAAATTGAAAACTCTTGTCGTTGGACGTAATCGCGATCATACAGTTCTTGGTGTAATTCAATGTGGTAGGCATGATATTTATGTTGTTTCAGAATCCGTTTAATACTAGTGAGTTCAATATCAGTAGCTCTCTCAATTTCCCTGGTACTTGTGTGTGGATTTTCTTACACTGTTAATAACACTGTCAAAGCATTATCTTCATTGGTAACTGGTTTTTTAATTACTTTACGTTTCTTAAAAGCAACATTGCCTCTTTCTTGAAACCTCTCTAATAAACTTGCAAAAGCTTCAGGTCTTGGTTTTTTTTCGGCATCGAGATATCGTACCGCATAAACCCTGCTTGCTAGTAAAGGGTTTTTTTGACACTCGCCCAACATAAAAGTCATGTTTATCAACTCTGGAGTACTCAAACTCATTGTTACTTAACAATTTCTCGGCTTATCGTCAAAAAACAATGGTAATTGATGCCAATTCTCTGACACTTTGCAGTTTTGACAAGAATGTCAATCTGTCTTTTCATTTATGATTATATCATTGCCTCCTTATATTATAGGTAGTCAATTTAAGCAACGTAAATAATACCGTTTCTGTTAGAATGAGTAAATTTTGGTTTCACGGTTAATTTACTAAAAAACTGTTGGTTAGAAAGATATCAAATAGGGTATTTTCTGAAAGCTGGCGATGTTATCTTTAATATGACAGTAAAATATATGGGGTGTTCCATTTAAAAATTCAATTTCAAGGTAAATTTGCAAAACTTGACCACCCTGTATAACAGTGAATAATTTTGAACGACTTACAAGCGATTATTGTAATCCTAGATACAATACATTTTATAGAATATTTGGTTTTTGCATACCTGCTTCAATTGTTTTCAAAAAATGGCCGGAGTATAACCCTTTTTTCCACTTTAACCTCGTCCCATTCCCTTGGTATAAATTTTAGACCCAACAAACCTGATATCAAAATGATCGTAACGAATAGGAGAATCAACTAAAATAATAATATACCGGGTGTCCCATTTAAAAAAACACAAGTTTGGTTCACCACGAACTTCTCAGACCACCCTGTATAATGGGTATAATTTTAAAACACAGCATTTTTGACTATCAATCATATCCCAAAAATGTTTTTTCAAATTCCTCTCCGTTTGCCCACAATCGTCCACCCCATCTTGGTTCTGTATGTATATATATATATATATATATATATATATATATATATATATATATATATATATATATATATATATATATATATATATATATATATATATATATATATATATATCATATATATATATATATATATATATATATATATATATATATATATATATATATATAGGGCCTAGACACGACAGCTCTTTTCGCCGGCTCTGGCATGAGTTGACAACAGGCGGGGTTGTTTTAACTAATTTAATTATTAATTCTGTCCTTTTCGATAATTGAATGTATACAGGATTCTTTTCAGAAGACACGTCTTATAACACGGAGCTTAAGTAAGGTTTTTAAAAGGGCGCCATCCGCAAAAAAAAAGAAATAAATGTGCTGCCGTGTTATAAGCCGGACTTTGCGGAAAATCCTTCTTCTGTAATTATTATCTGTACCTTAACCAATAAAAAAAACCTATTTAAACAACAAATTACCAAATTTATTACAAAATAATTAAATTACACTAAGGCAAATGTTCAAAATCAACGTAGCAGGTGAATTATTTAATAATTTTAAAAAAATTAGTAATAATTAAAAGGAAAATTCTTGTGAAATAATTCGTAAAATTACGGTCACTAATATTAAATTATATGTACCCTAATTGGTCACAAACCAAAATTAACAGAAAAATAACTAGAAAAAATAAGTTTGAATCTTTAAATTATCTTTCCAATTGAGTGATAATAATATTAAATATCAATTCCCCTTGTATTTATTATGATCAACGACATGCATGCAATTATTCGTAACAAGGAAAGCCAAAATCTACACTACAGTCTACACCACGCGGTAGACGTGTCGCCTATTGGCTGCCAAATTTATACAAATACGAGATATATATATATATATATATATATATACAGGGTGGCCCATCGAAAACGTACCGCAAGGCATAACGGCCAGGGTAATTTTTTTTTCAAAAAATCCAAAAACCCGTCAATTTTGTTTGTGAGGGGGACAACTTTTGCCCTTAAAATGATCGCAAAATTTTCAACCCTCTAAGCGGGGGTGTCATCCCCCAAACTTTTTCAAATGGGAAGAGGGGTCAAGTGGTACCGCAATGAAAAGGGCTTTCTATTCTCTATACATTCCCGCTTTGGTTTTGAAAATCGGTCAAGTCATTTAGAAAATATGAAGGATTGAATTTAAAATGTTTATTTACAAATTATCAGAGTAAATGATAAGGATAAATTCCTTCGACCAATTCGCTATTTTTGTCCTGTTATTTTAGATGTTTACTGCTGATTTTAGTGATTTGACATGCCACAACGATCAGGTGCGGTAGTTGCTAGATAGCTGTTCTGTAACTTGTGCGTTTAAATTTCTCAATATCATTAAATTTTTTATCAATAATTATGGTGTACTCACTTGCAGAAAAAGTGGAAATAATCGAACTTTATTTTAAAAATAATGAATGTGGCAATCGGGTTGCGCGGTTCATTTAATGAACGACATCCTGAAAAACACCTTTCCGGCAAAATTGTTCGCGAGTTAGTAGCAAAATTTCGCGAAACTGGATCCCTTATGAATAAAAAGAGGCAGATGGAAAATCCTGTAGTAAATGAAACTATGGAGGTCTTTGTATTGGGCCAAGTTGCCATGGACAGTACGCTGAGTACAAGAAAATTAGCCAATGAGACCGGCGTGAATCGTACAAGTGTCCAAAGAATATTGAAAAAACACCATTTCCACCCGTATAAAATTCAGTTGGTACAAGAACTCAACGAAGACGATTTTGATCGCCGCTTGCAATTTTGTGAAACTATTAGTGAACGAGTGGCCAATAATAATAATTTTCTATTCAATGTGTGTTTTTCGGATGAGTGCACTTTCTTTTTGAACGGTGTAGTTAATCGGCATAACTGTCGGTACTGGGCTGAGAACAACCCCAGGGTATTTCACGAGGTGCACACACAACATCCTCAGAAATTGAACGTGTGGGCTGGTATTTTTGGAAATTCTATTGTGGGTCCTTTTTTTCTTCCTGGAACTCTAACAGGTGATATGTACTTAGATTTACTGGAAAATACCATCGACCCAGCCCTAACTGACATCATCGAAAATAATCCAGGATACGTTGAAGCGGAACTGATATTTCAACAAGACGGTGCACCTCCACATTACTCTCAAAATGTGCGTAATTATTTAAACACTAACTTTCCCGGGCGGTGGATAGGACGAAGGGGTGCCATTGAGTGGCCTCCCCGGTCACCCGACTTGACTCTTTTAGACTTTTTTCTATGGGGACACATAAAAAGTAAAGTGTATAGCACTCCACTTGCCTCATTAGAAGATCTGCGAACACGAATTATTGACGTTTGTCGCGAAGTGACCCCTCAAGTTCTTCAGAATGTTCGAGAACGATTTGAAGCTAATTTGTATTACTGTATGGAGGTCGACGGGCAACATTTTCAGCATTTGCTTCATTAATACGGTAAGTTTTTTTTTATTTAATTCAATTTATGCGTTTTTTGAAAAATGTATTTTTCAAATTTCAATCCTTCATATTTTCTAAATGACTTGACCGATTTTCAAAACCAAAGCGGGAATGTATAGAGAATAGAAAGCCCTTTTCATTGCGGTACCACTTGACCCCTCTTCCCATTTGAAAAAGTTTGGGGGATGACACCCCCGCTTAGAGGGTTGAAAATTTTGCGATCATTTTAAGGGCAAAAGTTGTCCCCCTCACAAACAAAATTGACGTGTTTTTGGATTTTTTGAAAAAAAAATTACCCTGGCCGTTATGCCTTGCGGTACGTTTTCGATGGGCCACCCTGTATATATATATATAGAGTATCCTAGAAATTATTTTTAAACATTTTAAAATACTAACTGCTGCAGATGATGTGTGAGCTTATATATGATCACAATACAAGAGTTCTAACCATACTACACCACAACTTGTTACGTTAGCATCATCAGCAGATGATATAAACTAAAGTAACTTATCCTAACCGAGAATATTTATAGGTAATTGTGGTCACACTTGGTTGCGCCCGACTGCACCGTTGTCAAGTAAACAATAGAGGGGACAATAGGGAATAGGCCCTCTGTCTTTATTTAGTGCTTTCTTACCACATTTTACTATTTCTATACTCTATTGCTTACTTGACAACGGTGCAACCAAGTGTGACCATATTTACTTATAAATAGTCTCGGTTAGGATAAGTTACTTTGATTTATATCTTCTGCTGATGATGCAAACTTGGTTAGCGAAACGCGCGTCCAGAACATAACAAGTTGTGGTGTTAAACGTTAAACATCACTCTTCTGTTGAGTTTCGAATTGAGTAGTTCTCTGTGTATCGATAAGCAAGTGTATGTGAAGACGAGAATGTCGAGTCAAACGCGCCGAAGTTGCAAAATTTCTTCTGACAAATTTTGTTATATTTGCGGAGAATTTCTGGTAAAATCACAAGTCAGGCCATTTTCCGAAAATGTAAAAAAAACCTACTTTAAATATTTTGGTGTGTTAACTGGGGATCATGATAAGCGGTGGGCTTCCCATGTGTGCTGTGTTAGTTGTAGTGTATCGTTGGTGCAGTGGATGAAAGGAAAGAGAAAAAGTATGCCTTTTGCAGTTCTAATGGTATGGCAAGAACCCACCAATCATTCTGACAATTGCTATTTTTGTCTGACAAAGACTGAAGGTTATTCCAAAAAGGCAAAGCACAATATAGAATATCCAAATTTGCAATCTGCCATACGACCTTTTCCTCATAATGCACCTTTAATTTAGCAAGCTATTGATTTGGGAGATAATGGAGATACCGCATCATCAGGCAGCTCAGAAGAACATCCCACTTTTACCATAGATCCCAGTTCCGGCGAGCCACATTTGATTGTTCAAAGTGAATTAAATACAAATACAAATACGTTTATTTCTATAAAAATCACATGACATGACATCAGAAAAGTCAAACCAAAGTAAATATATAAGTACATAAGGGAACATTAATAATGTAAATAAAGCCGAAACTGTCAATATAGTACAAACCAGAACATTACAATAAAACACTAATAACAAAACAAACAATAATATTAATAATAAATATATGCATATATGGATTATTTTAACTTAAAAACTCGTTTAAATTGTAGCACACACTGTTGAGTAAGAGGTTTTTCAAATTTTTTCGAAAAGTCGTCACATTTCTTATTGCTTTTATGTCCGTTGGTAGGTTATTGTATATCTTTACACAAGCATAATGTGGAGATTTTTCATAGTGGGAAGTTCTATGTTTTGGGATCAGAAGAGATGAGGCATTTCGTGTTGGGTAATCATGAACATTGTCATTTTTTATAAATTTCTTCTTGTTCTTAACTACATATAATGCACATTTCAGTATATATATTGAGGTAACAGTTAGGATCTTGAATTTCTTAAAGGACTCTTTGCAGGTCTCTAGAGGCCCCAGTCCAAACATCAATGGCACAATTCTTTTTTGGGATACAAAAACTCTGTTAATGTTTGTGCTCTGTCCCCACAAAAGTATGTTATAGTATATAGTAAGTAGTGTTTCTGTTGGGACTGTTTGTTTCATTTTTAATAGAGCATAGTATGCCTTGCTGAGCCCAGAGCAAACATGGTTTATTTGGTGATCCCACTTGGTTTTTTCATCAACGTATGTACCCAGAAATTTTGTCCATTTAGCAGCTCCCTCAATGTTGGCTCTTTCATTGTTTTTGTAGAAATGAATTTTCACTGTTTTTTCCTTATTAAGTATGAGCCGGTTTTTTGTACACCATTGGTTCATTTTATCAGATATTGTGGAAATGTCTTGTAAAAGTAAATCTTCATTTTTAGCTGATATCCCCACAGACGTATCATCAGCAAACTTAATTGTTTTTCCTGGAAGTGACAAATCATTAATGAAAAGGAGAAATACTAAAGGTGCCAACCCTGAGCTGCTCCTATACCGATATTATGCTGGTCAGAATTGCATCCATTCACGCTCACCACAAGCTTTCTATTTTCTAGGAAACTAATCACAAGTGACAATGCTGTTCCCCTTATTCCTAGGTTGTATAGTTTTTCCTGAACAAATGATGATTTAGTACCTGATTTGGGATTATTCAAGCAACAGTCAGAACTTCTGGGTTCCCGTCTTAAGGAATGGAACCTATTGGCCAAAAAAACAAAAATTACGAATTTCAGAGAAAGAAATGCTATGTTTTCTGAATTCTACAGTATGGAAAATTCGTTGTGCGCGTGTACTGATATAGACAGTTTAATGCAGGAACTTGATATTGAACATTCTCACCGTGAGAGGCGCTTATTCATAGACTCATCTAAATATATCTTAAAAGCTGTGTTATTGTATATATAGTTATTGTTATATTATACCAGTTGCCCACTCAGTTGCAATGAAAGAAAATTATGAAAATATACGCACGATTTTGGATAAAATAAACTACAATAGGTATAAATGGCAGATAGGTGGGGACTTAAAAGTTATAGCGATTTTAGTGGAACTTCAGGGGGGATTTACAAAATATTGCTGTTTTCTTTGTTTATGGGACAGTCGGGCAATAAATCAGCATTATGTAACAAAAATTTGGCCAGAAAGAAGCGATTTTCAACCGAGATCTCAAAATGTTAAATTTATACCTCATGTTGATCCCAAAAATGTCCTTTTGCCTCCTCTTCACATTAAACTTGGGCTGATGAAAAACTTTGTGAAGGCTTTGAGTAAAGATGGTGATGGATTTAAATAACTAAGACAAGTCTTTCTCCAGTTAAGTGATGCCAAATTAAAAGAAGGCATTTTTATTGGGCCACAAATCAGAAAATTGTTAGACGGTGTCAATTTTACGGAAAAGCTTACCAGGCAGGAACTCAGGGCATAGAATTCATTTGTTAAAGTAGTAAGAGGATTTTTAGGCAACGATATGGATGAAAATTATGAACAATTAGTTAATGAACTCTTAGATGCCTATAAAGCGCTTGGTGCCAGAATGTCATTAAAAATTCACTTTCCTTCATTCCCATCTGTCATTTTTTCCTAAAAATTTGGGAGCTGTTAGTGACGAGCAGGGTGAAAGGTTTCACCAAGATATCAGAACAATGGAAATTCTGTACCAAGGACGATGGGATCCAGCCATGATGGGTGACTACTGTTGGTTTTTGAAGAGAGAAGATAGTACAACTCATAAATGGAAAAAATAAAGTTTAATTAGTGTTTCAAGTTAATATTTTTCTCGTTTGCTTTTCTCTTAGATGTATGGTATGTTTAATAGGCGAAAACTGTAAACATAGTCAATAAACAGGGTTAAGAATTTTCTGACATCATTTTTTCTATAGATATTAAGTATCGTAACATTCGATATGATTCTACAACTCTAACAAGAAAACCCTACGTGCTACACCTCTCTATTTATCATTTTCTTATTTGGAAGGTCCATTCTATTAGATTATGCTATTCTGATTTGTGTTACAACAAAAAAATTTTTTTTTGTCGGCCAGTGTTATTTGGAGTCTGAAGAGATCCTACTGATTTTCTTATCTTAATTGTAAGGACGTAGCCGATGCACGCATCGGACAAGTGGCCCTTCTGAAACGTACTCTACAGAATGCTAAACATTCCAAATGGTACGAATTCGCATGCAAGGTCAAATAGATAAAGTAAAAAGTAAAATAGCCCCAAGAGGCATGTCGAATAGAAATAAAGAAAAAAAAAAGAACACACAATAGTTCGTCAAAAAAGCAACACAATACATAAATAATTAAAATACAAGTGAATAAAAATAGATACAAAGTATATATAGATATAAAACAATCATAAAAGCAATTCGTTTAACCGCCTTTTAAGCTGTAAAGTGCTTAAACTGAAAATGTCATAATCAGGGAGTAATTGCGTACCAGTCGATCGACAAATGCGCTAAGCCCATAATTTGTACGATGGTATCCTTCAAAAAAGAGTTGAGATTGCCTTGTTCTCCTAATAGGAACCAGAAATGCGACCGACTCAAGCAACATCGGACAAATCAAATCAAAATGTACTTTATTGTCAAGAATATAAATGATTCTATTGACAAAGCATGTTAATTCTAGCAAATAAAATCTAAAATAACAATAAAGAAAGAAAAAAAAAACAAATAAAATAACAACAAACCAGCATGAGTTAGAACCCATGTTGAAATAAACAAATCATTGCATTCATGGGTGTCAAATTATAAAAATACAAAAAATAAAAAAAAACAGTCAAGGTAAACACACAATAAATAAAAACATAAAAAGACACATTAAAACATCTACGTAGGTTCAATATATGAAAGTTAATAAGTTATATAATTAAAATTAGACATTTAAAGAATGCAGGAAAATCAGCAGTCAAACCAACCCAAACAAAAAAAAAACAATTGACATCTTTTAAATTAGCCTATCTGCATAAAACTCACCCAGGTTATAATAGACTTTTTTTAGAAGTACGTTCTTTAAGGTTCTTCTGAAAATTCTAAGTGAGCTGGCATTTCTAATGTGAATTGGCAGATGGTTGAATATTTTTTTACCCTCATAGATAAAAGACCTTTTTGTAAATTCCCTAGTTGGTATAGGAAGGGTAAGATGAGAGGCTTGCCTAGTATCGGGTCTAGATGACGGGATTTGAACGTTATTCCTGTTTTTAAATACCAGGGTAGAAATTTCAAGTATGAATAGAGAGGTGAGTGTGAGAATTCTCAGCGATTGAAAATGAGGTCTGCACGACTCAATATCTCCACTGAGCAATTTGTGAAGAAAATCTAGAAGTGCCTTCGTTCTTCGAAACTCAAGTGTTTGAAGGCCACACAGAAGAGCTCTGGTATTATATGATATACCCTGGTACGGAAAATTAAACTTATACAAAAGGTATTTGGCAAATCTATTTTGGACTTTTTCCGATTTTATCGATGTGGCACTGATACGATGGACTCCAAACTGTAGAACAATACTCCAGAACGCTATGAACAAGTGAGTTATAAAGACATCCAATTGCTTTAGTATCTGTGACATGTTTCGTTTGCCGCTTTATAAAGCCCAACAGCCTGAAACCCTTCAGTACAATACTATCAATGTGCAGACCAAAAGTTAAATTCTCATCAAAAATAAGGCCCAGGTCTGTAAAGGAACTAACAACTTCATGACTCACGTTATCTATGAAGTAGGAGGAGAGTATGGGTTTAATGCGTTTATGAAAACGGAGCACTTTACATTTAGAAACATTAAGAAGAAGATGGTTAATGTTGCACCATTTGATAAGCTTTTCCAAGTCCGATTGCAGTGGATTTGATTCAGGGGAAACTGGTGAAAAGAATTTTAAATCGTCTGCGTATAAGAGACACTTAGACACTTTAAAGCATGATACTATATCATTTATAAATAGTAGAAAGAGAACTGGACCAATATGAGAGCCCTGTGATGTGTTTATAGATTTAATTCTCCATCTCTTATAGATGTTAGTGATTATGAACCTTTACTTTTATGTTTTTAGCGTTTACCTAAACCACCTCTTAGTTTGTACGTTGGCGTAAGCATAGTTGACAACTTTATCACAGGTTTGGCAGCCCTGACACTCGCATGGTTCACAGGAGATCTGCTGGGACCGTCTGGGCCGAACTGCACGAATTTACACAAAAATAATGTGAGTGTTTTATTCTCTGGACAGTTTTCGTTATTATAATTATCACATAAATAGTAAAAAATAAAAGAAAGATAATCTATGTGAACAAAGAAACTATATATATTTACGTTGTTTCTTTGGTTTTAGGTTTATAGATACTACAATATGGCGATTAGTATGGATCAACTCGACGATATGCAGTGCTATAGGGCTACCGTTAATATCACAGATGCCGTGAGTCCAGCTTTTATTATAGAAGGTAAGGTTTATACTAGTGTTTTTAATATGTTCACGAGTTGTGAAATTTTATTATATGACTACATCATAAATAGAGATCAGCTGCTTTCAGTCCAACAGCATTGCATGTTTTACAAATAATATAGGACACATTCTTGCTCATATGGGTAAGCTTGACATGATGTTAACAGATTTCTCAAAGGCCTTTGACAGAATTGACCATAAACTGATACTGATTAAACTTTAAATATAAGCTTCATTCAACAGTGGTATATAAAAAATAAATTGCTTCTTAAGACAAGAATAAACAGATTATTAAAAATGTGACTGCTCTATTGTCTTTAGCTGAAGCAATAAAACGACATGTATAATTCCCAAAATTATACATAAATTGTCTAAATTTTAAATAGGACAAAAATTTAATAATTTCAGTATATATACTTTAAACACATGTTTCATCAAAACACTGACCTTGCCGCAGTCATGCCTATACAGTCTTGAACAAGAAGAAATATGAAAACAAATTGTTATAGATAGCCTGATCATTACAATTGAATAATAATTATTTTCTTTAGTTAACTAGTTGATATTGTTGTAAACTGCTTTGTGAATGAGAATTTTGTATTCTTTACACAATAAAGCTTATTTTGAGTTTGTTCAACTTTTGATCAAAATACAAGACTACACACACTAACCAAGTTAGCATTATCAGTAGATTATATAAACTAATGTAACTTATCTTAACCGAGACTATTTAGAGGTAAATGTGATCACACTTGGTTGCACCCGACTGCATCGTTGTCAAGTAAGCAATAGAGGGGACTATAGGGAATCAGCCCTCTGTCTTTATTTAATGCTTTCTTACCACATTTTACTATTTCTATACTCTCAAATGCATCCAATAATCTATTATTAGATACATTTTTAATTAACTTAAGATTATTTTGACTTTTCTGTTCTTCCGTATCTTAAATGTGCCATGTGTTCTTCAAAATGAATGTTTATGGAGCGTTTAGTTTGCCCAACATATTTTAGATCGCAGTTATTACAGCTAATTTCATAGATGCCACTCCTCTCTTTCAAGTCGACTTTGTCTTTAGGGTTTCCAAGGAGAATTTTTAAACTGTTCTCCGTTTTGTAGGCTACTCTAAAACCTGCATTTTTAAATACTTTTTCTAGACCTCTCTTATATATCTGGGGTTATATGGAATTACTATGAACTTATTGGGAGCCTCAGGTACTTGAAGAGTAGTGACATCTTTTAACATTTTCTTATGTCTATTTACTAATTTATGTACAAAATTATCGTTATATCTATTACTTTTAGCTATATTTTTTAATCCGATTCATTTCGTTGTTAAAACGTTGTTTACTTAATGGAAAATTGACTAACCTGTGAGTTAAGAAATGAAATATGCCATTTTGTGTTGACAGCAATGAAATGAGTCGGATGTTATATACCTATCAGTATTAGTAAATTATTATTTCTAATAACCAATGTGTCGAGAAAAGGTAATTGCCCATTGTTCTCCTTTTCATACGTAAAATTAATAGAAGGATATTTATTGTTTAATGTTTCTAAGAAGGTGTCCAAATTTTCTGTTTTAGTATCAAAAATAGCAAATATATCGTCTATGTATCTATACCACACCCTTGGGAAATACTTGAGTTCTTTTTTGAATTGGATTTCTAATCTACCTATAAACAAATTTGCAAGGAACAGAGATAAGCAGTTGCCCATCGCAGTTCCCTGAAGTTGTTTATAATTCATGAGAGGAGGGCTAATGGTGAGAAAAATCTTTTAATATGATATAGAAACGGTACCCCATATTTATCGAAGATTTCCGACCGTGGTGCTGATGATGCTTCCAGAGATAAACCAAAAAACGATCAAGTACAGGGGAACGATGTGTAAATAACTTGGCACTGTACTATCAGAATGTTCGTGGGTTGCGAACGAAACTAAAGGAAGTATTTCTGGCAAGTTCTGCATTGGAATATGATGTTATTTTGATGACTGAAACCTGGCTTACCCCAGGTATCATCGACAATGAAGTGTTCTGTGAATCCTATAATGTTTATCGTAGAGATAGGGATATTGTTTCGAGCGATAAAAAACGTGGAGGTGGGGTCCTCATAGTTGTAAGTAGCGCTTTTGACTCGTGTGTTGTACCTTTAGAAAATTCAGTTGTTGAGCATCTTTTTGTTAAAGTCAGGATTAATCATATAAAATTTATATTTGGCTGTGTGTATTTGCCTCCTCGTTCAAATTTGGAGCTTTACAGTAATCATGTTCAGGCAGTTAAGGATGTGATAATAGAATATGGTAAAGACCATAAGATTATAGTAATGGGTGATTATAACCTCCCAGATCTAATCTGGGACTGTGATAACTTGACTGTTAAGAATATAAGTAATGATATTGAAATATTACTCTGCGATGAAATGTCATATTTAGGTTTAAGTCAGTATAACTGTGTACATAATGCTAGTGACTCCATATTGGACCTGTGTTTTTCCAACCATTACTTGTCTGTCTCTAGTTGTGATCCACTATTACCAAAAGATAATTATCATCCTCCTCTAGAGGCTCTTCTGTCATTTGAATCCCAATCTTTTAAATGCAAGGCTGAATATAATTAAAATTGCAATAAAGTCAACTATGGTGCTATGAATAATTATCTATTACAAATTAATTGGACTGGCTTGTATTATTTGAACGATATTAATGATATTGTTGATGCTTTTTATGAAACAATATATCATGCTGTGGACTTGTTTGTGCCAAAGTATATGGTATAAAAGTCATATTTCCCTGTTTGGTTCAGTTCTGAATTAAAAAGAAAGGGGTAATTGCTAAAAAGGTAGCCCATAAGAAATATAAGGCAACAAATGGTCAGCATAATTACACAGAATTCAATAACCTAAGAAATGAGTGTAAGAGAATCACTGGTGAGTGTTATAGTCGGTATGTCTCTAATGTGGAGGAGCAAATGGGGGCAAATACTAGCGAGTTTTGGAAGTTTGTTAAGTCAAGATCACAAAGGGGCAATGATGTTCAAGAATCCATGTTTTTGGGGGACCAATGGGTTGAAGGGGGGCAGGAAGTCGCCAATCTCTTTGCTAGACAGTTCAGTTCTGTTTATCATAGTTTTAAGGGTAAAATGGCTTACAATAATGATCAGAATTGAGTCATAAGTAGTTTTCACGCTAATGTAAATAGAATTGAAATCAAGTTCGAAAGTCTACTTCAGTGTTTACTGTCTCTAAATGTGAAAAAGAGTGCTGGTCCTGATATGCTGCCGAATGTTATGCTGAGGGAGTGTGCTGTGTCTCTTTGTGAGCCTCTTTCTTTTTTTTTTAATAGTTCACTAACTTGTGGTGCTTTTCCAAACAAATGGAAGCACTCCTATATCTCCCCTATATTTAAGGCTGGGAACAGCAGTGATGTCAAGAACTACAGACCTATCTGTATACAGTCTGCAATCCCCAAGGTTATGGAAAAATTGGTTTTACCCTCCTTCGGTGCTTTCAAAAATTATATTGTGGAGGAACAACATGGTTTTGAGGGTGGCCGTTCTACCGAAACCAACCTTTTCCTGTATACTAATTATATCAGTGCAGCTATGGATGCTGGCCAGGAGGTACATGCAATTTATACAGATTTCAGCAAGGCGTTTGACCTCATGGATCAAAGGGTTCTGCTTGACAAGCTATGTTCTCTTGGAGTGGGGGAGCCTTTTCACTCCTGGTTGTCTTCGTATTTGCGGGGCAGAACTTTGCAGGTTAGATTGGTGGGATTTCTTTCACCTATGTTTAATGTTGTCTCTGGAGTGCCTCAGGGGAGTCACCTGGGTCCTAGACTGTTTCAACTACTGGTGAATGATATAGGAGAAAAACTTGTCTCAAAGTACCTTTTGTTTGCAGACGATTTAAAGATTTTTAGAGCGGTGCAATCGAGCGAGGACTATGAGCTGCTTCAACGGGATTTGGATACTCTGGCTTATTGGTGTCAGGAGAATAATTTGGCACTGAATGTGGCAAAGTGTACTTATATTGTCTTTGGTCGCAATAGGGATGGTGGGGAATATGTGTACAATATAGGGGGAAATGAACTCCAGAGAGTGAATGTAGTGAAGGATTTGGGAGTGTTGCTGGACGGCAAGCTTCGTTATACGGACCACTATGAAGCAATTATTAATAAAAGCAACCGTGTGTTGGGTATGGTGATAAGATTGTCTAATGATTTTAATAATTTTCCTAGCTTGGTTGCATTATTTGTGTGTTACGTGCGATATGTGTTAGAGTATTGCTGTTTGATTTGGAGTCCTTACTTTGAGGTGCACCGTGGGCGTCTAGAGGCAATATAGCTTAAGTTTGTGAGGTACCTATGATACAGAATGGCGCGAGCAGGTTTACAGCTAACCCTGGAGGAGGTAAGAGGGTATCATGGTTTGACCACGCTGGAAAGTCGCAGACAGTATTTCGAGGTCTTGTTCTTTTATAAAGTTATAAATAACATATTAACATCATCCAGTATACTGAATAGCTTTGATTTTTATATTCCACCCAGAAATTTTAGAAGATCACCCCTCTTGTCTGCTACGCATTGTAATACTAGGCATGATCAGAACATGCCCCTAAATAGAGTCATTACTAGTGTGAATATGTTTCCTAACTTGAGTTTTTTCAATGTGTCAATACATGCTTTCAAAAAAGAGTTGAAAAGTCTGATCTTGTGATGTTGTATAGTCCGTATTTTGTAATAATTAACTAATTTTTTATTGTCAATATTTATTCCGAAATGTAAATTGTAAAAATGGTGTAACCGTTTGAATAAATAAATAATAAATAAATAAATAATATTTATTGTTGAACTGAAAACAATTTTGATTCATACATAATTTTGTGAGAAGCAAATCTTCATCAATCATTTCTTTCTTCAAATTATTGAATTGGAGGAGCTCCTTTAGGTACTCTAAAGCAGTTTACTGGTAAGGGTACACTAGGAAACAATGAGCTTACATCAAAAGCTATTAAAATTTCACCTTCTTTTAAGTGAACATTCTTAATTTTATCTAAGAATTCTAACGAGTTAGTAACCTCAAAGTTATCGTATGAGGTATTTAATTTGCTGAATTCTAACGATTTTGAAATATTGTACGTCGGTGATCCAACAGCTGAAACAATAGGTCTCATGGACTTCCCTGGTTTATGAATTTTGGGAAGGCAATACAATTTAGATAACTGTGGATTACAATGTGTTAGTTTGAATTTTATTTTATCGGACACAAGGTTTTTACACTGTTTTAAAGTACTTTTTACGTCTGTTATCGTTTTTGATAACGGGATATAAACCAGTTTGAATCAAATTGTCTACTCTTTCAAAATAATCTGTTTTGTCTAGTATAACAACCTTATTTCCTTTGTCAGCATTTAAATAAAAACAATCTTTTTTCTTCAATCCCTGGAAAACGTCAGTATTTTTACGAGAAAGATATTTTGACTTGTTGTTATCAACGTTTTTTGAGATTTGATTTCTGCAAGCCTCTCTAATGAATCCCTTAGTTGATTCTGGCACTTATTAAATGGAACTTTCGTTATTGGCTATAATAGTTGGTAAACTATTTTTTACTGGAGGCTCTGCAAAATTCAAACCTTTATTCAAAAGGGCGATTTCTCTATTATCAAAGGACTAAGAAGAAACGTTTTCTACAATGTTCTCGACGTCCAAGAAATTTGTTTTTTTGGTTTCAACTTTCTCAGTTTGTTTTTAAGTGAACCCATTTTCTTCAAAAATTTGGCATCAATAACTACGAACATTTTCCTTTGGAAATCTAACCATTGTTCACATTCTAAATTACTAAGCTCATAAGTTGCTTCAATTTCAAGCATACTTCGTTTGCTATACAGATTTTTAATTTTAAAGGAGGAGAGGATGAAAGAGATCTATGAAATTAGTTGTAGTGACTGCGATCTAAAATATGTTGGGCAAACTAAACGCTCCATAAACATTCGTTTTAAATTCAAATTCAAATTTCAAATTCAATTTATTATCTTATTGACCATATACATATGATTTAAGATTCGTCATGAAAATAAAAGTAGACCTATATTAAACTTATATAGGAATACTAGATTTAAAATTGTGTATACATACATAATAAGACACAATACAATACAATAAGTCCATTAAGGGTATATAAATAAATAAATAAATAATGGAATCGCTACGTTAATTATAGGAAAAACAGGGCGAAGTTTTTTACGAATTTCGATTTAGGAAGTCTTTCAGGGTGTAGAATGTGCCATCAATCAGGAACGCTTTGAGTCTTCTCCTAAATGCCCCTGCTGATTTTTCTCGTTTTATTCCTTCTGGTAATCTGTTAAATATTCTGACACATGCATAATATGGGGATTTTTCGAACATTGTTGTTTTATGTTTAGGATAGACCAGATCATTCGCATTTCTTGTGGGGTAGTTGTGGCTTTCTCCGTTTTCTCTGAACTCGCTTTTGTTATTAAATACATAGGTTGAACATTTGAGGATATAGATTGATGTAATAGTTAGGATCTTATATTGTTTAAAAGTATCCTTGCATGTTTCCATTGGCTTTAGACCAAATATTAGTCTCAACAAGCGTTTCTGGGCCATAAAGACCCTGTTTACATTAACTGCCTGTCCCCAGAGTATGACATTATAGCTTAGATGTGTATAAGCTAGGGCATAATAGGTTGTTATAAGGGTACTAGGGGGTATACTTTGTTTTAGTTTTAGAATTGCAAAATAGGCTTGACTGAGTTTTGTGCAAACGTGGTCTATTTGGGGTTCCCAGGATAGTGTTGAGTCCAGCTGCATTCCCAAGAACTTCGTGGAAGATTCCGCATGGTCGAGCTGAATTTTCGGTTGTGTTTTGTAGAAGTGAACATGTACTGTTTTTGTTTGGTTAAGGATTAGTTGGTTTGAGAAGCACCAATGGTTCATTTTGTCACAGACTCGCGGATTTTATCGAAAGCTATTGACTTGTCTGCTGTGGATATAGCGACTGTTGTGTCATCCGCAAATTTTACTGTTATATCTGGCAGAGAGAGATCATTGATGAACAACAGGAATATGAGAGGGGCAAGCACTGATCCTTGTGCTGCGCCAACATCAATATTGTATTCTGGTGAGGTGCAATCCTCAACTTTAACAAGTAGTCTTCTTTCGGATAGGAATGACATAAGTAGTGACAGGGTGTTGCCTCTTATACCGACCGTATATAGTTTTTCCTCCACAAATTTCAAATTTAGGGTGTCAAAGGCCCTGGACAAGTCGAAGAACATGCCAACAACAATGTGTCCGTCCCTCAAGTCGATGAGTTTAAACGACGCTGTTTCGGTTGACTTGTTTTTGCGAAACCCATGCTGATTATCCTGTATTACCCCGAACCGATCCAGGAAGCTGACCAATCTGTTATTCAAGATACGCTCGAATATTTTTGAGAACACGCTAAGAAGTGATATTGGTCTATAGTTTGAAATGTCCGTATGGTTTCCTTTCTTGAATACCGGTATTACAGTCGCAAGTTTAAGCGCAGATGGAAAGGTTCCCGTATCGAAGGAACAGTTTATTAAATGCTGGTTTATTAAATGGTTCCTCCACCTCGGAGCAGACCTCCTTCAGCACCCTCACTTGAATCCCATCAGGGCCAGTCGATTTTTTATTTTTTAGATTTTTTATAATCGCACTTATCTCATTTTTTGTTACCGGCTGCAGGTACATCGAATTAGGCTGTGGTTTAGCAACAGTGGGGTTTTGTGAGATACGATTTTTGAAGTGATCTTAAACTTTAGCCTCTGCAATTGTTGCGAAATATTTACCAAACACTTCAGAGATGGCACATGGCACATTTAAGATACGGAAGAATAGAAAAGTCACGCGTTGCCAAGCATGCTTTGGGATATAATCACCAAATAGGAATAAATGATGTTAAGTTAATTAAAAATGTATCTAATAATTGAATAGATAGTTCAACTTTTGTTCAGTTGTATAAAAAACATTTGCAGGAAAAATAAAGAATACCTAAAAGAATGTATCGACGAAGTAGACAAAATATGGAAAGACTTCCCCGCAAATGACATTGAAATTAAAAACCTAAATCTTACTGAACTGAACATGACTACTCCACCAAGAAGTATTTCAGTGCGAAGAGATCAAAAACTACTTAAAAACATGTCCGAAGGCAAGTGGTACTGAACTTGCAAGAAAGAACAAAAGGCAAGCCTGAAAAAACAAAACTTAAGACTTTAACCATTACAATCAGATTTAAGCCAAATTGAGATCGAACTAACTGAAGGAAAGCCCAAATGCCACTCTCAGTTACGGATGACGAAAATTATGAAACAGTAAGATGCTTTCCAACACCTGCACGCAGAAATTATGATCAGTGAAGAAACCTTTCAGAACGACTACTTTGCCAAGCATACATATGCTGAGACTCTAAGCCAATATGAAGGAGTCCTTGAAGAGTTTATCTTTGAAAACTCAAGAAGATATTGTCATTCCAAATCAGCAACTTGTAATAAATCAACCAAAGCAAAATTGAACAGTCCCAAAAGTCCCTATTCCAACTTTTCATGAAGGATATAAAAACTAAAAATATATATATATATATATATATATATATATATATATATATATATATATATATATATATATATATATATATATATAGACAAAACATATACGAACAAGGGATAACCACATAAGCAATCCTTTTAATTGCCTTTTTAATTGTAAAATGCTGAGTCTGAAAGGGTCATATTCAGGAAAATATCGATTCTAATTGTAAACTAGTAGATCAACAAATGCTCTAAACGTAAGACAAAACATATACGAACAAGGGATAACCACATAAGCAATCCTTTTAATTGCCTTTTTAATTGTAAAATGCTGAGTCTGAAAGGGTCATATTTTTCATTTGAGGTTAAAATATTGTGTTTTTTTAAATGGTCTAATTGTAAACTGAGTTCTTTTAGATCAAAATATATAATAGTATGGGTCTATTTTAATAAACAACAACAAAAATCCTAATTTTTATAATTATCATCCCAAATTTTGCAGTAGGCCATGCGAAACAACGCTGCCTTTTATTTAAAGTCGTTAACAATATCTACATCCTAACAATAAATCAAAATAAATATGTAATTAAATCTTTTTATCAAATTGTATTGATATGTATCAAAATATGTATTGCAAAAAAGTACCACCTACCTAGATTTATGTAACACAAGAACAAAACAGTAATAAATTATTATGTAACAAGCCTTTCAGCAAAAATCAACTGTCATATAAGAACTACAGTAACCAAGGAAATCAAAAGAACTGTTCAAACTGATTTCCATTTTGTTCTATGCATGCTTCGCACAATTTTCGTATTCGTTTTAGGGAATTAAGCAAAATAACGGGATGATTTTGTAAATAGCGAAAATTTTCTCTTATTGCATTTCCTAAATCTTGGACATTATCATAGTGGTTTGTAAATTCTATTTTCCAGATATCCCCATAGAAAGAAACTAAAATCGACAAATCTGGGGACCTAGGGGGCTATCTTATAGGTCCATTTGTTCCGATCCCTTGATTGGTAAAATTATTGTCCAGAAATAATCTCGTCATTCCAGAATTGTGTGCAGGAGCACCGTCCTGTTGAAAATAAATCGTTAATTTGCGCTAGAGGAACATCGTCAAGTAATTCAGGTATAGCTACCTCTAAAATTTCTATATAGCGATTGGCTGTTAGATTTCCCTCAAATATATAAAATTTTATATGTGTTCCTAATATGAAGCAGGACACATTTAGACCAAACCTGCCCTGCTGTCTTCTGGGAAATATTTGGTGTTGATTTTCCTGGGACCAGAAACTATTGTACCTATTGAGTATACCAGAATTACTGAAATGTGCTTCATCTGACTATATAACCTTCCTTTCAAAATCTCTAACCATATCGCATCTTTTCGAAACCAATTGCAGAAGACTACCCGACGCTCTGCATCCAGTGGCGCCTAAATTTGTATGGATGGTATTTGTGTTTTTTTAAAATTTTTGAGTTTTTGGTTATGCTCTTTTTGGCCCTACAAGAGTTTGTATGCTTCTGCATTAGCCAAAAGTTGTGATTTTTTTTTATATGGTACGAGGTTTGATAAATGATCCGTGATAGGATAAAAATGGATTTTGTTGTTGTCTAAATAAAAATTAAGTAATAGAATTTCAACATACTTAAAAATGAACTATACTGTTAAAATACATCTCAGAAGCCGCTTCAACATTTTCATTATTATATATTTTTGTACTTTTCATAAGAAGTTTTCTTTTTAAAAGAACAAAAAATCAATTATCTGGACAAATATACAGGGTGTCCCAAAATTTGGGATAATTATAAAAATTAGGATTTAAAAAAACACAACTTTGGGTCATATCTAAAAAATAACAACTCAAGTGAAAAATATGACTACGCCACTGGATCCAGTGTAAAAAACTGCATAAGCAGCCATTTTTCCCTTTGCGTTAAGTTAAAGGATAACCGAGATACGAGGGGGGTCCCAAAATGCAAAATTTTCTATTTCGCCCTGTATCTCATAAACGAAGAGGGCTATGAAAATTCTGTTTACGGCTTCATGAGTTTCACAAAAAATTAGCTCAGGTTCGTGAAAACCGCAAGGTTCCATCTTTAAAAATAAGCGAGATACGCTGCTTTTGCAACCAAATCCGGACACCCTGTACGGTGATATCTTTCAAAAACAGCTGAAATTGTCTTGTTCTCCTAATAAAAACTAGAAATGCGACTGACTGCAGCAATATTTCACAGTTAATCGTACCATTTTTCTCTGAAACTCATGGATTTGTAGGCCACAAAGGAGAACTCGTGCATTATAAGACAGACCTTGGTATTAGAAATTAAATTTAAATAAAAGATATTTTGGAAACTTATTTTGAACTTATTCAATTCTGTCAATGTAACACTGATATGAAGGACTCCATATAGTAGAATAAGTAAGTGGAATCAATGGGATTATTGTACCTATAAAATCGCAGCACTTTATATTTAGTTATGTTAAGAAGCAGGCAATTGATGCTGCATCATTCGACAAGTCTCTCAATGTCACAATGCAGTTGATTGGAGTCAGAGGAAACTGGTGAAAATAATTTCAAGTTGTCTTCATTTAAAAGACATTTAGATATTTTAAAACAAGATACTATGTTGTTTATAAAAAGTTAAAATAGAATTGGACCGATATGCGAGACTTGCAGGACACCCGACGTTACCTGATTGGAAACTGAACCATACACGTTGACCGGTTGACGTCGATTAAATAAATATGACTTGATCCAACCAATGTAGTTTCCAGAAAAACCAATTTGCTGCAATTTTACTATTAGAATCTGATGGCAGACACTATCAAAAGCCTTGGATATGTCTGTGTAGATAACATCAATGTTATGTTGATCAGTCAACAACTAAATACTGGCATAAGACTAGAAAATTTCCAAATTTCTGGAAATGAACTAAGACTAAAGGACATTTGAAAAATTTTACAAAGGCCCAGACAACGACTGACAGCATCTTACCAAAAGAATGGCAGGTATTCCATCTGGACCAGTCCTCTTGGAAAAATCTAGTGCCTTTATTTTATCACTGATTTCCGCCTCTGTAAAACGATGAGTGCACAGTGATCTTCCAGAAGAACTTAAGGGCCCAATCTTAGTTAAGTCTACGGTTGAGTAATTAGAATAGCAGGACTGAAAGTGAGCAGCAAAAGCATTGGCTATGAACTAGTAATTTTTTCTCGCTCACAATACATGAAATTGGGCAAACTGGAATTCCTTTTAAAGTTTCGAACAAACGACCAAAAATATTTGATATTTTCAGGGATAGGTAGTTCAGTGTAAGGTAGCATTTATCAGTTCGAAGTTTAACCTCACATCTGATATTAGAATACGCTAAATAGTCGACTTTTATATTTTGTCAAGGCGATTGTTTTGCTCCATAAGTTTTCTAAATGGAATGTCAAACCATTTTGGCAGATGGAATACAAATTTATTTTTGCTTTAACTCGGATGATCATCAAGAAACTAAAAACTTATTAATCAAGAGTTAAGTGTGATAAACCAGCTTTGCCAAGATCATCTAGGCTTAGGATAATTGTGCATTTAAAAATCTAAAAATATGCATGCAAATATGCTCCGATACAAAGAAAAATATGCACTTAAAAATACATTTATTATAGGATACAATATTTGTAGACCACTCATTGCTTTACACATGTATGGAGCAGCATCTGTAATTGCCACTAACACTTTGTCATATTTAATACCACCGGGCCATAAAAGAGTGAGAGAGTCGTTGTCTAAGGTCTTCATTGTAAGTAAATATGATTTATCCCTTTCTGCTTCTACACCCAACACTCCAAAAACAAAATTAGCAACACATCTCTGTTCCACATCAGTTGTTTCATCTAGTGGCACCCATATACTTTTATCTTCTATTTTTTTGTCTTATCGTACAAATCTGGAAGATAGTTTTTCCTTAACGTGGACTCATGTGGAACTGATGTCTTTGTGTAGTGCTCTAAAAATAACTTCAGGGCAGGATTACTTAATTTATTCAGTAGAATATCCGCACTAATAAACGCATTGCACAAATCCTCATTGAACTTTGATCGTTTGGGTCGCGGTTCTGGTGAAAATGCTGTGGTGATTAAAACTGGTTTTCGAGCACACTTTTTACTTTTTTGTATCTGATGCTTTGTAGTTCCTATATGTTGTGTCACTTGGAATTTCTTGTTCGCACTAACAGGAACATCACAATATTTACAAAACAGCACAAAATCAGGAAAATCTTTCACTAATTGATTTAATACCGCACTTAATGAACGCAATGTTCACGCCACAATGTGTACACTAAACTGAATTGAAAAATTATTTCTAACATTCTTAAAACGTGCGTATTTATGATGTTTTATTGGGTACCTATAAGAATTTTAAGAAAGGATGGGTAAAACTCTTGGCCTGCCAGCAACTAGACATTTTTTTTTATTTTATTATTATGGATTACATTTGAAATACATCAAATTTGTAAAAATATTTTCAGAAAAATTAGAATACATGCATTTTTCTTGTAATAACTGCAAAATATGCTTTCATGCATGCATATATATCCGAAGCCTAATCATAACCTTAAGTTAAACCCTATTAAGTCTCATCTACTGCTTTTTGGTAATAAAAATAAAATTAGCCTATTCGGCTCTAAAGGTTTTATACAGTAACAGACATGTTTTGAATTTGAGAATGAAGAACCTTAGTCTTATCTAATTTTAATTATTTTTAACTTTGTTCTTCCGCCATAAATATAATTAATAAATAAAAAATATCTATGTATTATTATATTATAATTATTAGAAAACTCCTTTGTTCAATAAATATGTTTTCTTTTTAATTATGCATGTCTATTTGGAATAGTATAAAATTTTTTATTTATTTTCAACATTTCCAACCAACTGTATAAGTTCATTACAGGAAATTCTAACAATAATAATATTATAACAAACTAACAATTAAGAATAATATTAAATAACAAAATAAATAATAATTAAAGAACAAAATAAATAATATTAACACAGTCAAAATTATTTTTTCTATAAATCACGTTTCGATAAAAAAATGTTTTTTAACTTCCTTTTTAAATTTTATTAACGTTTTTATTCTGCGTAAATGTGTTGGTAATTGATTATATATTAATATACCACCATATAATTTTGCAAAATTGCTTCGAATATCAGTTGTATTTAATAAATCTGTTTGTCGTGTGTCATGTTTATGTATAGTATGTTTTTTGTCTAAATCTATATTGGATAATTTATCTTTTGTAAGTATTGAATGGATGAAAATGCATGTTTTTAACTTATAAATATGGTTAGTATCTAAATAGCCAAATTTTCTATATAAATTTATTGTTGGTTCTAGGAAAGGAAGATTACATATACATATAATAATTTTATTTTGTAAACAACATAAAGGTTTCGATGTTTTTAAATTAACAGATCCCCAAACTGAAATCAAATATTGCAATTTTGAATATATTAATGCAAAATAAATATTTTTCATAAATTTTAATGGTATATTTAATTATATATATATATATATATATATATATATATATATATATATATATATATATATATATATATATATATATATATATATATATATATATATATATATATATATATATATATATATATTAGGATAGTTTTAGAGAAATATATATATATATATATATATATATATATATATATATATATATATATATATATATGTGTTGACTTTTTTTTACTCGTATTATGGTTTTATGGTTTATAAAATACACTTTTATTAGAGGAACATTATGCAGGTAAATCGAAGTTTCTAGCTTCAATTGTTTTTGAGAAAGCATCAACTTTTTATTTTCTTACCGACGCCATATTGGAATGTATTTTTGGAAAGATTTTTAAGAGCTTTCCAATGATGTATAACAAGGTAAGATTATTAGAGACTCTATTATAGAGACTCTATATAATAGCGACCATAATGAAACAAAAGAATGCCGCATGTCAACAATCATTTTGTGTTTGAAAGTAGCATTTTTCACGTTTTTACAAAAATGCCATAATGAAAATGGAGGGAAACGTCAGCAAAATGATGTTTTTTTAGAACGACAGTAACAAACGGTTCATGAACACCCGAATGAAAACACATTTATATATATATATATATATATATATATATATATATATATATATATATATATATATATATATATATATATATATATATATATATATATATATATATATATATATATATATATATATATACAGTGTGTATCAGCCAAATGGAATAAATTCGATAATAAATAAATGGGGGCGTGTTCGGTAAAAATATCTTGGATTCCGTCGATTGGTATTTTTAGTTGCTCATTTTCTCCAATAAAAACTTTTTATACAGGGTGTGTCCTGTAACAGTGGTCAATGCCAACTTTCTTATTTCAAATGCAATACCCCGGATATTATTTAATTTTTGGATTCTTTAGGAGATTCTAAACATATTTGAAGTTCAATGTCCTATACCTATCTTCAACTATTTCGGCAATATTAAGTGTTTTCAAATTTATTTTTATTTTATTTATTTCGAATTTATTATTATTCATGAAAGTAGCTCTGGTTACTGAACTATTTATTTGATTACAAAAATTCGCTACAACACACTCAATACTTATTTACCATTTAGGTCTTCATATTAAGAATGTAAGCAAAAACCATTTTAGCGTTCCTTTTTATTGATATGGAACAAAAAGAGCCAGTTTTGTTTACTTTTAAGTTTTGTTTACTTTTGTGTAAAATGCCTGGCCTTTCTCTTTGCAAGACAGTAGTTGTCAGTGGCAGTGTCATAGTCTTTTGAATTTCGTTAACTGCATAATACCTAATATCAGAAAAATGGTTCATTTAACAGAAATGCATAAAATAACAATTAACAAAAATAACAAATGATTGGTTATTGAGATAACATACGAACACACGTGGAAGTTGCTCGCTTATTTCATGAAAAATTTCCAAATTTGCCGCATATATCCCAAGGGACAATTAGTAAAATAGAAAAGAAGTTTCGCGAGCTTGGACATGTGAGGCAGATAAAAAAAGCAGCTGCCAATTCAATAAATGATGATACTAAATTGGATATATATATGGTCGACAAACCGCCGCAATGTTCGATATTAGCCATTCGTCGATTATTCGAACATTAAAAGAAAATAAAATGCATCCCTATAAAGTGATACCAACTCAGGAGCTCATGGAAGATATATATATATATATATAGAATATATTATATTGTATATCAATATATGGCTATGTATAGATAACAATGTTATTCAATTAGATATATGTTTTGTTATTATATATATATACCTTTACACTTCACGGTCATGTAAATCGTCAAAATAGCCGCTATTGGTCTAGGGAAAATCCTCACTGGATCAGCGAAGAACATACTCAATATCCTGAAAAGGTTAATGTTTGGGCAGGAATTGTTAGGGCTCGTATCATAGGCCCCTTTTTCATTGACGGCAATTTGAATGGCGATAATTATTTAGCACTGCTCCAAAATAATGTCGTGCCAACTTTGACAAATTTGTATCCGGATCCAGCAAACCCACAAGTTCCAGCGAATATGATATGGTTTCAGCAAGATGGAGCAAAAGAAACATGGGTCTTTTACGCTTCCGTACCTATGACATCTGTGATAGAAAAACGCCCCATTACCAAATTAATGTCCGGCAGTACCTCAACGGAATATTTCCAAATCGGTGGATAGGGAGACGAGGATCGATAGAATGGCCAGCGCGATCCCCTGATCTGACGCCATTAGACTTTTTCTTATGGGGACATATTAAAAATGTTGTATACAAAACTAAACCCCTCGACTTAGCTGACTTAAGAAGACGAATAACGCTTGCGATTAGATCGGTCACGCCTGAGATGCTAAATAACGTTAGAAGAAATTTCTATTTAAGATTAGGAATTTGCCAAGACGTTCGCGGCGAGCATATTCAACACTTCCTAAATTAACTTTTTACTTTTGTTTATACATTATGAAGAAATAAATAATTTTATTTTTTTAATCTTAATTTTTGCAATAAACTTGAAAACACTTAATATTGCCGAAATAGTTGAAGATAGGTATAGGACATTGAACATAAAATATGTTTAGAATCTCCTAAAGAATCCAAAAATTAAATAATATCCGGGGTGTTGTCTTTGTTAATTTCATTTGAAATAAGTTTAAAAAGTTGGCATTGACCACTGTTACAGGACACACCCCGTATAAAAAGTTTTTATTGGAGAAAATGAGCAACTAAAAATACCAATCGACGGGTCCAAGCGTTTTTCCGAACACGCCCCCACTTATTTATTATATATATTTATTCCATTTATATATACACACTGTATATATATATATATATATATATATATATATATATATATATATATATATATTTATACTATATAATCCTTTCTTATATAGTAACTAAAGTCTGAGTTTAAAGTCGGAGTTAAATGTCACAATCATTATAATGTTATATCCTTAAATTCGGAGTTTAAACTCAGAATATTACTAATTTCTGAATTTAAACTCAGAATGTTGTTAAATTCCGTCTTTAGACTCAACATTTTGTTAAAGTCCTACTTTAAACTCGGAATGTTGTTAAATTCTGACTTTAAAATCAGAATTTTGTTAAATTCCTACTTTAAACACAGAATTTTGTTAAATTTCCACTTTAAACTCAGAATTTTATTAAATTCCGACTTTTTATTAACAATTTTATTAAATTTCGACTTTAAACTTATAACTTTGTTAAATTCTGACTTTAACTCAGAATTTTACTAAATTCTGACTTAAAACTCAGAATTTTGTTAAATTCCGACTTAAAACTAAGAATTTTGTCAAATTTCAACTTTACACTCAGATTTTTACCAAATTCTAACTTTATTAACTCAGAATTAAGAAAAAAAACAAAGAAACATGGATCTTTTACACTTCCGTACCTATGACATCTGTGATAGAAAAACACGCATCACATACAAAAAGACACTTTCCCGCAATAACAGCTATCGCACGCGGGAAAGTCGCTGTTTCTACACTTATTAGGATAATAACTATTCTTTATATCCTCTACTATTTCAGTGTAGTAGCTTTTAAGCTAGACTGCGCCATTTTTTAAAAATATTTTTCCTTATTTTTTTATATTGTAATAGAACAGTCCTAAACAGTACAACTTCAGAAAGGCGGATTTTCCTCCCTTATATAGCTTGCTTCTTGAGGCCGACTGGTCATCAATACTGGAAAGTCAGAACGTCAATACATGCTGTGCAGCACTTTACCAAGTAATGGATACAATTTTTCAAGTCTGTACTCCGTTAAAACGGCAAAGCCGCCGTCGCTTTCCACCCTAGTTTTCGCATGATATAATTGAAAATATATATAAAAAAGAAAAAGCACATAAAGAATACAAAAAATATAAAACGCCGGTTAATTATCGGAGACTCTGCTCGCTCAGACGTCTTATTCATGCTCAGAGTGACGATGCATATAAAAATTATATAAGAAACGCTGAGATGAACATGATTTCTGATCCTTCCACCTTTTGGTCTTTTGTCCGAAGTAAAAAGGGGCATACCGGCATCCCTGGTACCCTAAAGGAGGGTGACAACGAATACACAGATCCTCAAAGCATTCTTAATGCATTTGCAAATTATTTCCAAAGTGTTTATACTATTTCTTCGCCCAATAACTATGTTAAGTCCCCTGTGTTAAACTCCGATATAATAGGCATTCACACAACATCCTCTCAAGATATAATACTAGCTAGCAAAAAACTCAAAGACAAACCAACAACCGGTGTTGATGAAATACCCAGTTTTATAGTAAAAGATTGCGCGGGAGTCCTTTCTGTCCCACTTCTACACGTTTTTAACTTAATTAATACTTGATAAGGGCATTTTTCGGATACTTGGAAAACAGCAAAAGTCATACCTATTGTTAAGAAGGGTGGATAAAACATTGATACAAAAATTTAGACCCATCTCGATACTCTGTAATTTTTCTAAACTATTTGAAATTATTCTGTGTGGTCGGTTATATTCTGGGGTTCGAAAGCTTCTCTCTCCCCATCAACATGGCTTTCTAGATTCACGTTCTTGCACAACCAACCTGGCATCCTTGTCCCAGACTGCCTGCGAGTCCCTGGATTCCAGGGGACAATTAGACGTTGTTTACACAGACTTTCAGAAAGCTTTTGATCAAATCGATCTCTACATCTTGATCCATAAACTGGAGAACTTTGGTATGTCACACCAACTCTTAATAATGTTTAAATCATATCTATTAGGACGTTCCCAGTTTGTCGAATATGAGCACTTCAGATCACCATCATATAATGTCTCTTCTGGTGTACCACAGGGGTCCAATTTGGGGCCCCTGCTTTTTCTCATTTTTGTTAATGATCTCCTTAATATAAGAGAATGTCATACACTGGCATATGCAGACGACTTAAAGCTGTTTACTAAAATTCAGTCTCTATCAGATTGTGATCACCCAAAAAATCTATCATTGGTATATTTTTTTACTTTTAATTCCAAGAAGATACAAAAAAAAATCTTATGCTAGGAATTAAATCTACAGAAAAAAAATACACTATATATTATCAACAAATAACACCTTAGAAACTAATTTATCTTGTGATTACACCATATTTTGCCTGAGGAAAAAAAACACCATATTCTTTTCCTGAATTGGGAAAAAAAATATGAAAGTGATTGTAAAAAAATACATAATACATTTTCATACAAGCATTGTTGTCAGATTTCAAGAGTAGACATAATATAAACATTTAACAAGTAGAACTTGTGTTTTATTCCATGGTGATTAGAGTCCTTAAAAACTTACATTTTAAGTTTCTTCCTTTAGTTTTTCTTGTTATTTCATATAATATATGCTTTTCTTTTTTGTTGAATGTTGATAATTCTATGTTTAAAATGATTTATACAAATTGTTTGTTCAACATACTTAATTTTTTTTTAAAAAACCCTTTTCTACAAACCTAATTAATTTTTTTTACAAATATTTTTTTTTCCAAAGTACATATTAACCTAAATCTAAGATATATTTTTTTAATTTAGTTTTAAATAGGGATGTACTATTTGTATTTCTAAGTGTACTTGGAAGTGTATTAAATAATTTCAGACCATTGTGATATATTGATTTTAAACCTGTATTTGTGAAGAATCTTGGAAGATGCAAATGTTCACACTGCCTGGTATAGTGCGTGTGTCTCTTCTCATTTTTTTGAAACTTAATAACAGATCGCTTATTTCCATGAATTATATAATATATATAAAGTATTATTTTAAATTTATATATCCCTGAAATATCCGTTAGTCTATTAGGCTTATACAGCAAATGGGTGGAAAAGTGTAAGGGAAGTTTAAAAACATTTTTGACTGCGTTGTTCTGTAAGACCCTTAATGGGCTCAACACCACACAACTAGCTGTAGCCCACACTGATACCAAGTAGTGCAAATGACTATATATATGGGAAAAGTACAGTTGTTTACGAATTCTTAGGCTTAACAGGTAACCAAGGCGATATAACAACCCAACAACTGATGCTACCTTTGATCTGACACGTCGCACATGCCTCTCCCAAGAGAGCCCCTCATCAATTAACAACCCAAGGTACTTTATAAAATTTTTATATTGAAGATCATGATCTCCAAACTTAATTGATTGGTCATTATAGGAGACACCTCTTCCAACAAACATGTACGATGATTTGTCTATATTTAAAGTTAGTTTGTGAGAAGACAACCAGGTTGCTATTATCTCTAAATCACGTTTTATCAGTATTTTAATGTCATTTTTATCGTTGCCGCTATACATGAGTGTTGTGTCATCTGCATACAATTTAATTTTACCATGTAATTTTAAACTGAATATTGAATTTATATAAATTAGAAACAGTGTTGGTCCTATAATTGAGCCTTGAGGCACACCACAATGAATCAGTTCTTGTTGACTTAGTGCGTTAATCACCGAGACAGACTGTTTCCTATTTTTGAGGTAGTTAACAAACCATACATGTGGGGTGCCCCTTATGCCCATATTCCCTAGTTTCCTTAACAATATTGAGTGGTCAACCGTATCGAATGCCTTTCGCAGGTCCATCGACACAAGAGCGCATATGCATCCCTGATCAATAGTAACTCTGAAATGAGATCAATAATCAATAACAGCTATCTCTGTGTCACTGAACTTACGAAAGCCATATTGACCAACAAGGTATGACTGTAACCTAACATTTACACAATGCTCAATAATCTTGGACAGGACAGGAAGAACTGACACCGGCCGATAGTTAGTGACTGGCTCACTGTCACCTCCTTCAAATAAAGGATGCACTTTAGCCACTTTTATTTTGTCTGGTACATCTCTACTTCCATATGAATAGTGTCTTATAGTTGGCGCATTACCTTTCTGGAATGACGTCACGCTGGTTTCAAATAACGTATTTCTTATATTATTTATATTTCAGCGATGATTCCTAACCTAAACGTATGCAGTGATGTAGATAGGAGGGGTGCGTTCAGCACTGGCTAAAGCGAATTTAAAATTGGCATTTTCTGTACAGAAAGCGCTGCAACTTGTCGAAAATGGCTGGCAAAAAATTAACACTCTCATTGCCATAAAAAAACCCTCATTTTGCACACTTAATACAAAAATAACTATTATAACTTTAAAAACTAAAATTATTTTGCAAATAAGACTTTAAATTCTTTCATCTTAGTCTTATTATTTGTTTGCAATGTAATAAATTGACGCCAGTTACCCACTTTCATCAAAATTATTTTAATTCTCAATTACAGACAATACTGAAAAAATATTAAGACAGGGGGAATAACGAACGATGAATCCTTTACCTCCAGAATGTTTCAAAAACAAAAAGAGGTAAAAACAAAAATCACAGATTACTTAAAGAACAAAATAAGAGATATGATCTATTGCGTGTATGCTAAAAATGAATATGTTACAATGCAGACTTTGCCTTAAAAACTAAAAGAGAGAAATTAATGTATAACTAACTAACTTTAAAAATAAAAACTACTCCCCTTCACTGTCTTCAGAATCAGAACTAAATTCTTCATCGTCACTGCTGTCTTCGTCGGTACTAATTACAAGTGGCGCAATGTCTGAAGCATCACATATCTGTATTGTCTTCCAAGCTTCTTGGATTACCCTTTCTGTGTGGCTGACATAATTTTTCCAATGCTCTGAAGATACTTCATTTATCGCTTTTTCCCACATGGCCAAAACTTCCGATGGTGTCCCCTTCAGACTAGCAATGTATTGGTCGTATTTCCTCTTACACTCAGACCATACCATTTCAATAGCATTAAATTGACAATGGTATAGAGGAAGTCTTAGTATTTTGTGGCCCAAAGGTTTCACATATTCGTCAAGGTAGAATGTTTTTTCAATGTTACAATTTTTTTCTACAATGCTCCATATTTCATCCTTCATGGCCCTCTCTGGGAAGTCAATGTTCTTTTCTTTTAACCATCCAATCAATCTCTGCTTTGTCCATGATTTTCTTGGAATATCCTCTAAAAGGCCGGAATGATAGCTTGCGTTGTCCATCACTATCAAACTTTTTGGAGGAAGATTTGGTACCAGCTGATTTTTAAACCAATTTTCAAAATTTTGCTTGTTCATATTGTCATGATAATCTCCGCTTTTTAGTCCACTTTTAAATATTAAACTGGCCCCCTTAATAAATTCTTCCTTTGATCCAGCGTGAACTACAACATATCGATGACCTTCACTAGCTTTTTTAGAACTTGTAGACATAGTGTTATCCTGCCAGCTGTTTCTAAACGAACCTTTACTAAAAATCCAAGTCTCATCAATAAATACGGTGGTATAAGCATCTTGTCCTAGATTTTGATTTTTGACATATTCCCTCAAGAAATTGATTCTCTTGTGGACGATGTGGGGCAAATCCATCAGGTATTTTCTATTATTTGATTTCTTCCACTTAAAACCAATACTTTTTACGTATTTTCTTAGCGAGGTGATGGAAAAATTAAAATATTCATTTATCTCTTTTAGTTTTTTAAGCAAAGTCTGCATTGTAACATATTCATTTTTCGCATACATGCAGTAGATCGTATCTCTTATTTTGTTCTTTAAGTAATCTGTAATTTTTGTTTTTACCTCTTTTTGCTTTTGAGACATTCTGGAGGTAAAGGATTCATCGCTCGTTATTTCTCTTTTCTTAATATTTATGATTGTTGTATGGCTAAGTTTTGTTGCATTTGAAGCTCGTTCAATTATATTATCAGTTTGCGGAAGGATTCCATTTTTAGCTTGCTCTTTTTCCAATTGAAAAAAAGCCAAGATATTCAAAACTATTATCTGTGATTGCTGATTATATCTTCGCGGCATCTTGCAAAAGTTTAAAAAGAATCACAACAAATTAATGTCAATTTTGACGAATATATTCTGAAAGACACATAACCAAAACCGGCATTGACTGTTGTAAAGAAACGACAATGAGTTTTTTCAAAATGTTTTTGTCACTGTCAGTTAACATAAATCAAACAATAATAACCAAAAATGACGTCATTCCAGAAAGGTAATGCGCCAACTATACCAATTGTATAAAATAAAACCAACTTGTATTAAATTTATCAAAATGTTATGTAATGACCTTCAGTCGCAGAAATAACCCATTGATGTATAATTATGCTCTAGATGGTACGGTGCTTGGCTGACCGGATAGTAGTATTCGAGATCTTGGCATTGAATTTGACCCTAAACTTACCTTCATTCCCCATATAAATTGTCTAATTACAACTTCCTTCAAAACACTAGGATTTCTTATGCGGAACTGTAAAAATTTTACTGAGACACAAACAATGATATTATATTGCTCTTTCATAAGATCAAAGCTGGAGTATGCCGCAGTGGTTTGGAATCCTATTTATAATTGCCATGTTCAGGCTTTAGAAGCCTTGCAGAGACGTTTTTTAAAGTATTTAGCTTTTAGGGCAGATGGTGCTTACTTAGCAACAAGAAGAAAAATTCAAAGCTTAAAACTAATATATGGCCTCACTAATAATGAAGTTAACTGTCCATTTCTTCTTGGGGAGTTGTATTTTCGCGTTCCCCGCCTCGAAACACGGCATACTTCGGTGTTCTATCTCAGCACAGCCAGTTCAAATATTTTTAGACGGAGTCCGGTATGCTTTATGTGTTCAGTCCTCAACCCGGTGTCTCATGCGTGCGATTTGCACTTTGACTCATTGAGTAGCATCATCGATTCGTTTTTAAATCTAGAGTCATCCAAACACTCATTAGGTTGCTTTTGTTAATACATGTAATTTACTTACTTAATTTTCTATTTTTTATTAAATGTTAGATCAACTAACTTAGGTACTGTAATACATATTTAGATTTAGATTTAAGTATTGTTGTATCTCAAAAGACAGTTGTTTTGTATTTTTTTTCTTGTGTTTTCACTTAATTTTGTTATTGAATTTCCTGTAAGTGGGTTTTTTACCTGTTGGAAATAATGGCTAGTTATTTATTTATTTATATTGTATATCTTTTTTTCTGGTCTTCCAGATTATGACTGGTCCTCGAACAAGTACAGCTCCTGGTCGGAATCGACGTGGAACGACATGGGTATGCGAATGTTCCTGAGACCGTCGAGAGCTCAAGAAACTCTGACTTTCTCCCTCGGGACAATAACGATGATCCTTTCGTTCGTCATCGTTTATTTTGTGAAATCCAGATGTCATATATTATTCGATTATCCGGTGTTAGACGATCCACCAGTGAATTGCTAGGATATATTTCATATTTTAGTGAAAAAAGTTAAAGAATGATTTTTTTTCATCCCCGATTCAAATTTAACTTAAAGGGACGGTTTCTGAATATCAAACGCTAGTCAGGCATACACCAATATTGTAGAATTGTTTAGTTGATATTTTTGTTTTTTAGCTACTGTATACAGCCTAAGTACTTCGTTAGGGATTTAGTGGTAATTGGCGCATATTTTTTTGGTAATATTGTCAACCGGGTAAAATTATTTGAGTTTTCTGCAAAACGAGTTAAATGATTATTTAGTTTTGGTCAGTGGATTAGAAATCCGCCCCAATCCCACGCCGATGGATGCGCTTTTATGGGGTCATTTAAAGAACAAAATATATGCATTCCATATAGTTAATATCGAGTATCTAAAGCAGGGGTGCTCAAACTTGAACTGCTGGCGATCTACCTCAATATTTTTAGACTACTTACGATCTACTCTGAGAGGCTGCAAGTATGTGTGATGCAGGGTTGTCGTACATACACGATACATACACCCTACCTACCTACCTACCTACCTAGGTAGGGTGTACCGTAGTATATATAGATATTAGCTTTCCTCACAATATACAGTCAAGTTTTGGGTTAGGTTTAGTTAGGTTCTTCTCTACAATATCAATGAAAAAACTCATGAGAAAGAGAAAAAGCAATGGGCCTAAAACCGACCCTTGCGGAACACCTACAGAAATGTTTAACCTGTTAGACTGGTCATTATTGACACTTACAATCTGACACCGGTCAGCCAAGTAGGAACGAAACCAAGCATAGGCCCTCCCCCTAAATCCATAAATTTCAAGCTTTCTGAGCAATACTCCATGATCAACACAGTCAAAAGCCTTAGTTAGATCCCAGAATACCGCAGCAGCAACCTCTCCGTCATTCAAACGTCCATACAACGCCTCCAGAAAATTGAATATAGCATCATCTGTAGACAACGATGATTGAAAGCCAAATTGTTGTATGTTGAGAATATTATATTTTTTTAAAAAGAATAGCATCCTCTTGTTCATGAGTTTCTCTATAACTTTAGACAAGGTGGGTAATTAATGTATAATATGGAAGCCTTAGCAGTACTCTTACAGTAATATTGTCCCAACCAGAAGCTTGGTAATATATAGAAGGTGTCATTTATGACACTATGTTTAAGATATTCTAATGGATCACCTCTTTGGCATATACAGGGTGCCTCCGATTAAGTCGGCACCATTGCTAACTTCCTTATTATTGGAGATATGAGGTCGGTTAAATTAGCAAACTAGTAGCATTTTTTCTGCTGATTAAGATAGTGAAATCAGAAAAACAATTGAACATCGCGTCTTCGAGTTATTCCAAAAAATGTATATTTTTTCAATGGAACACCCTGTATATTTTTCGACATAACGTTAGCAAATCGTCTTAAGAATAAAAAAGTTCATATGCACTAATCGCCTAAACCTAATAACAACAAAGTTATAACGATATTTTTACTCACAGTCAAGTTGGCCATGAAATTCCAAATAAAAACATTAATTAAATTATTAAATTGGTTAGATTTAACTGTCACAGTAAATGAGCAAACACATCACCATCTTGTTCTATGCATTTTCGCACACATTTTAGCACATGCCTCGTCGCCTTTAAAATTGTCCTTCCATCAATAGACGCCATTATTCTCCTTATTTCAATTTTCAGTTCTTCCAAATTTGCATATTTCTTCTTATAAACTTCATTTTTCACGTAACCCCAAAAATAGAAATCAAGAGGAGTTATGTCTGGGGATCTAGGTGGCCAGCGAACTGGACCATTTGTGGCAATCCATTTGTCTCCAAATAATCTCTGCAACATCATTCTTACATCACCAAACTGATGAGGTGGGGCCCCATCTTGCTGGAAGTAAATTAGTTGTCGTGTAGCCAAATTGACGCCGTCCAAATATTCTTCTAACGCCCCAGAAATTATCAGGTCAACATATCTCCTTCCTGTCAAAGTACCCTCATAGAATACAGGTCCAAGTATTTCGCTTCCTCTCATACCACACCAAACATTGACACTAAATTGATGCTGAGGATTTCTGGGATCATTGAGAAATAAATTTTCTTGCGACCAATAATGGACATTTTTGCGATTGAACATACCTTTGTTGGAAAAATTGGATTCATCGCTCCAAATAATGTTCTTCAAAATGTCATTATTTCTTTCATAAACATGATGCAACCAATGGCAAAACGCAAGTCTTCTTTCATTATCACCAGGCAACAATGTTTGAATTGGCCGGTACTTATACGGAATAAACTTGTGCTTCTTTAAGATCCGCCATATTGTCACTAAACTAACACCGTAATCTCTTGCTAAATCCCTTGTTGAGTATTCTTTGTGTGCTTCAAAATAGGCTAATATGGTAATTTCAACGTCTTCGCTTATTATAAAAGGTTTTCTCTTCCTTGTCTTTTTAAAAACCTCCTCGTTACTTCTAAATTTTCTATAGAGAACTAAAAAATACCTCCTGTCCGGTAAATTACGAGTAGGGAATCTTCGGCGGTATTCTTGTATTGCCATAGTACTATTTTTCCTACACATAAGGTATGTTTCTAACATATCACATTTTTCAATATGCGTGAACAACATTTTAAAACAAGCTTTAGCAACTAAAACTGTAAATATATTTTTCTGCTACAACAAAACGCCCCTCATCTACAAACTGTCATTTATATCGCCAAGCCACCCAATCAATTGTTTTTATTTTTAATTTTATGGCCAACTTGACTGTTAGTAAAATATCGTTATAACTTTGTTATTATTAGGTTTAGGCAGATAGTGCATATGAACTTTTTTATTCTTAGGACGATTTGCTAACGTTATGTCGAAAAATATACAGGGTGTTCCATTGAAAAAATATACATTTTTTGGAATAACTCGAAGATGCGATGTTCAATTGTTTTTCTGATTTCACTATCTTAATCAGCAGAACAAATGCTACTAGTTTGCTAATTTAACCGACCTCATATCTCCAATAATAAGAAAGTTAGATGGTGCTGACTTAATCGGAGGCACCCTGTATTTTGGGCTAATTTTTCAGCTATGGTGCAATAAAAGGAGTTCATTTGGTGTGCACTAATATTATATTCCACAGCAGCACTGCTTCTGCCTGTTAAGTCATTAACAACTCTCCAACATTCCTTTTGTCTGTTATGGAATTTTTTAATTTTTTTCGAGAAATATATCTTTTTTGCCAAGTTGTTAGTTGTTCTGTATATAGAACGGTATTTTTTGTAATAATCCGTGAAACCAGTACTATCAAACAAAAATTTTCTTAAAGTATGTAAGGAACGCATATTTTGGGCAGACACCTTTAGGCCCGATGTAAACCAACATTTCCTTAATTTAATATATTATTCCACTGAACGGTTAAGCATAACTGCGAAAACCTATCATAATTTTGCTTAGTAAAAAGCCGTTTTAGCTGTTTCTTATTACTGTGCTTAGATTTTGTGGTAATCCCAAATTCACAGAATACAGTCTGAAAGACCAGCATTCATCACAGAACAAGTAACAGCATCGTTTTGCATGTTGGAGCACATGTAGTCAAACAATGTAGCAGAATATTTTGTCATTCGAGTAAGTTATCTAACATTTGCATACATAAATTAGATCTATCTACATAATTAATATTTAAGTCACCAGCTAAAATGACCTTCATTTGTGAAGGAAGTTCAGTTAAAAGACACTCTAACCACCTGTTATAAACAGAGACAGTTCTGTATTTGGTGGTCTATACATGCAAACAATAAACAGTTTTAATCCGAGAGAGTGAACAACGCAAAATTCGAATTCTTTCTCGACCAACATTGCATCTAACTTGTTATAATTGAAGGGTTTATAGCAAAAATCGCACTTGTCAAAAAACCATTATTTTCAGGATAGACAAAAAACCTAATATCGCAAACCCAAAAACTAGTACGAGAGCAAAATATCAAATTAGTAAATTATATCACAGGTTCTATTGACAATAATTAGTTGTAAAAAAAACATAATCTTTAGTTATTATTTTGCTTTTTTTCTTTGACAAATGTGGTTTTTGATAGAAACTGACCGGAAAGTAAAGGCTTTATTACGTTAATAACAGACATTCAAAGAAATAATGAATACACATTTTGAAACCTTAAACATAGAATAAGAATGAATATAAAAAAATATTTTTAACTATTCAAAATCACCGTAAGCACTGCTATTATCTTCCTCGTCGACATCAGGATTTTCTTGCTCTTCATCACCAGGAACTAGAGATTTGTAGAATGTGCAATGTTTTTTGTCTGAAAGAACACTGCTTAGTGTTTGCAGATCTGCTAACTTCAACGGGTTTAATGGGATTGGACCTTGAAACAATGGGTCTAGGTGTAGCTCATTTGGTAATGCAGTTTTGTTCCTTATTATACTTTGCCTCCACATGCCTGAGTAAGTATCTCGTACTTCTAAGAATGTATTACATGACTGGATGCGAAACATACGCAGAGGTTTTAACTGAACTGCGGGTTTGGGCTTTTTTAAGAAGAACTTGTCAGTTGCCTGTTTTATGTTAAAAAAATCCTTTTGCTGTATTTCACGTAGTTCGAAAGGTGAGGGTTTTTCACGACAAGTTTTGATAATTTTATGCCAGTGTTCGGGGATTTCGGCGGTTTCAACATTTTTACGCTTAGAGATGATCGAAAAGTCTTGATCGTTTGGAAGAAACGAGTGACCTCGCATAGGAAAAATGTAAGTTATACTTTCAAATAACTTCAGGCAGTGAACTAAAATGTACAAGAAGTGGATCATTACGTAATTTTTATTTTGACCCGGGCATCCGTCACTGAAAATTATCAAATTTCGTGAAGTTATATCAACTACTCTGGCAAAGTAATCAAATAACATCGAAGTGACCTCGTTCTGACCTTTTTTTGCGATATTTTCTGTGTAAACATACATTGAGGCTCTATCATCCGCTAGGTTATGAATACCGAAAACATAGTACCATAGTTGACGGCATCTAAAGGCCAAATTGTCTCTAATATGCGGAAGGGGTAGGTTCTGCATAAAATCGAAACAGACAACCATGGCTTCTCCCTTTTTAGCTTTAGCCGTCCAAGATTTCTTTAAGTCATAAAATGATTGAGCCTTTCTTAAATGAAGCTCCCTCTGGGCTGCGAAGGATCGCTTTAAATCCTCATTTTCCGCTGCAGCCTCTTTTTGTACTAAACCATCGCAAATTGAACATGTGTCTGTTCTTGGCAAGCCAAATTTTATGTTAAATTTTGAGTAGAAAATTGACCAGTACACTTTATAAGATGCGTGAATCTTATACTCCTCTAAAAACATCTTGTACATGCGCCGCACGTTTAGCCTTTCGTCTAAATAATACCTATGCGGATTTTCCCTCAAGGAATAGTGAGACTGTCTGGGTTTAAAAGATCTAATGTGTAATTTTATAAGATTTTCTATCTCTTCGGGTAAAGCATTCGGTCTGTTTTTTTGTGTTGACCTCTTCTATCAATGGGCGATTTTAAATTTTCGCAAAGACTTGATTGTAATCGTCTGAGTCTGGCCGGGGTTATGTCGTGAAGACTGAGAAAAGCTTTTTTACAGACTGGTACTTCTTTGATATTACTATTATTATTACCCAGCTTTGTACGTACCTTGTATCTGTATGACGCGGCATGGTCATAATTATTGGGTCTAGCGTCTTCTTCCGATGAGTCTGAATATTGTACCAGGTTTCTTCCGTTCTGCTTACGAGATCTTCTTTGTTTGATTGGTTCCACTTTTATGAGGCCGCAAAGATGTGAGTCTTGAAGGTTTTTTGATGGTATTTTGTAAAAATCATTCAATACAATATGCCTTTTTGGTCAGATAAAGCCGTAAAACACTTGAAGCGAGCACACCTGTAACAATATATTTTTAGGTTACAAAAAGTTTAAACTAAATTTTATTGAAAAACTTACCTACAATCTTCGCCGAGACGTTTTTCTGGTATTAATCTGCCTCTATGGTTCACATGTTCTAAGCCTTTAACTTTTTTATCACGAATAATAACAGATTTTCGTGCTTTTCTTGGTTTTTTTAACGGAACGTCATTTGGCGGTAAATCCATTTTTGACAGTACGGTCGTGTGCATTAATCCGTTGGACAAAATTTGGCTTGTGTAAACCATCCTGTCACCCCTCAAAAGTTCATAAATATGTTGTACAATGTAAAAAATAGGGATCTTATTTTAATAGCATTTTTGCAAATATTTTATTATAAACGGTAATATTAAACTTTTAGTAAAAATAAAACAATCACATATTTTTAAACACTAGTATTTATTAAAGTTATAACAAATGAACCAAAAGAAAAATAAATAAAGCAATAAAATAAAGTGTTAATATTTAGTTATTGCTCCATTCCTGGCTAAAACTTCGTCAATTCTCCGGGGTATCGACAAATATAAATTTCTGCAAAGATCAACATCTTCTCTTAATTCATCCCATATGTTCATTATTTCATTTTCCAGATCATCCTTGCTCTCTGGATGAAAATTGGACTTTTTTTCGTAACCAGGCCCCAAACATTTTCTATAATATTGATATCCGGACTTTTTGCAGGCCATAACAGATTCTCAATATTTTTATTTACAAACCATTCAGAAATTATATGAGCATTATGAATAGGACAATTGTCTTGCTGATATATAAAATCATTTTGTGGAAAATGTTCCGTTACGCTGGGTAGCATAACATTTTCTAAAATATTGCTATATACTGTAACACTAAATCTTTCGTGAATACTCCACCATACCCCAAGTCCCTTAATGCTAATCCATGCCCATGAATTAACAGAAAAACGTCCAGATCTATCAGAATTATTGATATATGCTTCATCATACCTAGAATTTCGGGGTCTGTATACTCTAACTTGTCCATTATAGCTTGATTGAAAAACCTTTTCATCCGTAAAAACGACTCTATTCCAATTCTCCCTTCGCAAATTATTTAGAGCAAAAATAACTCTTCCTTGTTTGTGATGTTCAGTCAGCTTCATTTTTCTTGCTGCTACATGATTGCCTAAGACAGACTTTTGTATCCTGCGGCAAGCGGTACTTCGTGATGCAGGAAAATTAGTCGCTTCTACAGCATCTCTTGCTATACTAAATGGATGTTGTTGCAAATAATCAATCAACGCGTTATTCTGTTGATTGGAAGTGATTCTTGGTCTCCCTGTAGGTTTAAGTTTTTGAAAACTCCTAGTAGTTTCCCACTGATTTTTGATTTTTTGCACAGTATTTTTGCTAGTGTTCATAAACTCGGCCACTTTTCTCACTGGAAGCCCGTCTTCAACATACTGCACAATTTTTGCTCTTTCAAGCAAGGATAAACCCGGCATGGTTTGACTTTGGCAGTTTCGACTTTGATTGGCATCAATTTCAGTTAAACAATGGTCACAGGACAGGTTATCAGCCCAGTTTACATACAATAAAACTTTTTGTCCAACGGATTAATGCACACAACTGTACCTTACGACGCCAATTTTCCGCAAAAACAGCACATGTCCCTGACAAGTGTTGTTTTAACGGAACATGCTAAATTTCAATAACGTTTTTAGAGGTGACGTGAGTTGTTTTTGACGGAAATAATTTTACCGACCGATAGATATAAATTATCTGAATGCAGTGTTGCCTATATCTAAAAAATGGAATTTTCTGACATGTGCGGTTTTTGCTATAAACCCTTCAATTCAAAAACGAATATTGCGAAAAATTATTTTGTATAAAAATGGCTGTTCCACCATGTACAGAAGTTAGTCTTGATTATTTAGAAACCAACTTACAGTTTGGAAGGCCGATACATTCATTTTCATGTAACCTTATTACAGAATAAGCAAAATATCTGGGCTATTAGCATTTTCTAAAAATAGTGACAATTCGTTAATTTTGTTTCTAACGCATTGAATTTTGAATTTCTGAAGTAAAATAATACATGAATAATAATAAAACGAACATCAATAAGGGCTAAAAACACCACAGCTGCAAAGTGCTTAGTCTGAAAATGTCAACTTCTGAGAAGCGATAATTGTAATTGTAAACTAGTCGGGCATCAAATGCACTAAACCCATAATTTGTTCGGTGGTACATTTCAACAAACAGCTGTGATTGTCTTGTTTTCCTAATAAGAACTAAAAACGGGGCTGATCCCAGCAGCACTTCACAGTCAATCCCATCAATTTATGCAGAAAGACACTGGTATGATGGACTCCATATTGTACAGGGTGATCAGTTAAGGGTAGCGAGCGGCCATATCTCATAAGATATTGGTCGTATAGATTTGAGAAAAGAAAATCGTAATAAAAGTCGCCAAGAGAAATTGCTGAAAATTATTTTCGAGTTTGTCAAACGTCCGCTAGAGGGCGTAACAACCAACACCAAGTAGAAAAATGGGGTTTTTATAGAATTTTGCCTAATGAAAATATATCGATGATATCATTTTCATATTTAGTGGCCATTTCCCTACACTTTTTGTCTAAAATGTTTTGTTCTATATATCAAAATAAAGCGGTGGGGGAAGTTCAATTGTTTTTTCAAACAAACCAAGATGTCTCCCGTTCCTTTTGACCGATTTTAGCAAACTTAGGCTCATATTAAAAAGCATAATTTGCACTACAAAACGCTTATTTGGTTTTGAATTTTTGACTTTTGCTGGCGTCGCTAGATGGCGTTAACTGAATTAATAGCATATTTTTTAGTTTTTTAAAAAAAAAAACAAATTTAATGGTATATTAATGAAAATAATTTATCATCTACCTTTTTTTGAACCGTTGATATTGACCAAAATATTATTTTATTTTATTTAAAAATGGCACACCACTGCTTTTTGTCAAAATAAAAATCATTTTCGTAATCACTTATTAGTTACTAACAAAAAGAACCTCTTGACTTTTTTTCGTTAGACGAACGGTTTTGGATTGAAAAAATAAGATGTTTAACAATGATAACTATAAGGTTCTAAATTATTTTTAAATATTACATCTCACAATAATAAAATTTTTACCTATTATTTTTATCATTAATAATCATTTAATTAGCGAGAGAATGCTTTAGTTCATAATTTATTATTAATAATTATTATTATTTAATAAATTAAATTAAAAATCAAACTTAACTAACATCGCATTTAAGCGAGGCAGGCCAGGATCTACGTTAAGAAACAAAACAGCAAATTGTCAATCACGTTGATATTCATTTTGATAGTTCCTGCTATTGACATCTAATTTAATGTTATGTAAAAAGTATTTTTACAACAAATCATGCCTTTTACGAATGAAGAAGCCTTTGATATGTTGAGAATTTATTTTCAATGTTTTGAAAATGAGGCGATTGCTTCTAGGCAGTATGCACTGCGTTATCCCCTCCGAAGACACCATTCGAGAATGGTTTTTCATCGTTTAGCCTTACGTTTAAGGCAACATGGCCAAGTGCAACCAACTCCAACTTTGAGAAGAAATCGTAGAGTAAGAAGAGAAGATAACATTATAAATGTGTTGGCTTATATTCATGCAGACCCCCATTTAAGCATAAGAGAGATCTCCAGAGATTTATGAATATCCTATGGCTCAGTGCAAAAAATATTAATGGATTTTAAAATGTATCCATATCACATTGTGATTCATCAAGCCCTAAATGACACTGACTTTGAACGTAGGCTCGATTACTGCTACTGGCTTAGAGACTTCATTAGGGAAAACCATCATATTTTGCCACAAATATTGTGGACAGACGAAGCATCGTTTTGCAGTAATGGCAGGGTAAATCTTCATAACGTGCATTACTGGTCGGACACTAATCCATACTGGTTACGTGAAGATTATCAGCAGGGTCGATGGAGCGTCAACGTCTGGTGCGGTGTTATTAATGGTGCTATTATCGGTCCGCACATCTTTAATGGCAATCTAACCGGTGACATGTATTTGAACTTTTTATTTAACGATTTACCAGGACTCTTAGAAAATGTGCCTTTACAAGTAAGAAGAAACATGTGGTTTCAACAAGACGGATTCCTGGCACATTATTCACGAAATGTCAAGATTTTTTGAACAGGCATTTTCCTAACCGTTGGATTGGTAGAGGCAGTCTATTTTTCTGGCCACCACGGTCCCCTGATTTAACCTGCCTTGATTTTTATCTGTGGGGCCGAATAAAGGATTTAGTGTATAAAACTTGACCAACTACTCGAGAAGACATGATAGTCCGAATTCAAAACGACATAAATATTATACCAAGAGCGGAAATTGAGACAGCTGTCAACTCCACCCAGAAGAGATTGGACCAGTGCATTCAAAATAATGGACAACATTTTGAACATTTACGACAAAACTATTAATTTATTTTTCACGTTTATTTTTAAAGTTCCATGTTCTTGTTTTTAGTGTTATTGCTCCTGCTGTTGTTGGACAGTTTTATTAAGATTTTTCATTGTTAAACATCTTATTTTTTCAATCCAAAACCATTCGTCTAACGAAAAAAAGTCAAGAGGTTCTTTTTGTTAGCAATTAATAAGTGATTACGAAAATGATTTTTATTTTGACAAAAAGCAGTGGCATGCCATTTTTTAATAAAATAAAATAATATTTTGGTCAATATCAACGGTTCAAAAAAAGGTAGATGATAAATTATTTTCATTAAATTATAGAGAAATTTATCCCCTTTTAAAATATGTAAAAATGAATATACCATTACATTTGTTTTTTTTGAAAAAAACTAAAAAATGTACTACTAATTCAGTTAACGCCATCTAGCGACGCCAGCAAAAGTCAAAAATTCAAAACCAAATAAGCGTTTTGTAGTGCAAATTATGCTCTTTCATATGAGCCTAAGTTTGCTAAAATCGGTCAAAAGAAACGGGAGACATCTTGGTTTGTTTGAAAAAACAATTGAACTTCCCCCACCGCTTTATTTTGGTATATAGAACAAAACATTTTAGACAAAAAGTGTAGGGAAATGGTCACTAAATATGAAAATGATATCATCGATATATTTTCATTAGGCAAAATTCTATAAAAACCCCATTTTTCTACTTGGTGTTGCTTGTTACGCCCTCTAGCGGACGTTTGACAAACTCGAAAATAATTTTCAGCAATTTCTCTTGGCGACTTTTATTATGTTTTTTTTTCTCAAATCTATGCGACCAATATCTTATGAGATATGGCCGCTCGCTGCCCTTAACTGGTCACCCTGTACAATAATATTCTAAAATGCTACGAACCAAAGAGTTATAGAGACACCCAATTGCTTTGGTATCAGTAACGTGTTTCTTTATAAAATGACCAATGTTGTCCAAAACCCTTAAGTACAATTTATAATTATCAATATGTAGATTGAAACTTAGATTTTCATCAAAAATAACGCCTATGTCCGTGAAAGAACTAACAACTTCAAGACTTACGTTATCTATAAAGTAGGTGGAGGGTATGGGATTAATAAATTTGTGAAAACGGATCATTTTGAGATGTTAAGAGAGAGATACTTAGTTCTGCACCATTTGACGAGCCTTTCCATATCAGACTGCGGAGGATTGGACTCCGAGGAGACTGGTGAAAAGAATTTTAAGTCGCCTGCATATAAAACGCATTCAGAAAATTCGAAACAAGATACTATATCATTCATAAAGAGCAGAGAGAGAACTGGACCAACATGCGAACCCTGCGGGATAACTGATGACACAAGAACAAGATATTCGATAACTCCCTAATAAAGTACTTAATCTGTACTATGCAGTGGTTCTTTAAGTAGAATGTCTGAGTGATCTCTTATTTATTGTGTCTAAAAAAATATGTCTGAATGGTACGGAGATTGATTAATTTTGATGTAGTGTAGATTTTTTTTTCAGTTTTAATGAAAGTATTTTAGTAGTTTTATTATTTTCGAAATACCAATCCAATTATATTGTTCGCGAAGAAATTTCAATATTTAATTCGTAGTTCATATTAAGACTGTCGTGTTTATATTTATCAGATTGTTTTACTTTTGAGACTGTAGAACATACCAAGTTTATTCCGATTTAGCATAGAGATTTTATTACCCGTGTGATAGTTAAATTTTATTTGCGTCCATTGATTATAGAGTTATTCAAGATACAAGTAAAATCTATTATATAAAAGAGAATATCAAGAAAAAGTATGTTTTATTTATGCCAATATATATATATATATATATATATATATATATATATATATATATATATATATATATATATATATATATATATATATATAGGGTTATGATAAATTAAGGAATAAATTCATTGTCTTGGAAATTAAAAAGGTAGTAGAAAAAAAGATTTAGATTTATTTTTACGCATATTTAGAAATTATTTTAAACTATACAGGGTCACTCACAAAAGTTGTACAACTGTCATCTTTGATTTTTTCAATACAACGCCTTATTTTTTTCTGCTGATTTGAATTCTCTATGAAATTCTAGACATTTTTGGTATAACATAACCTATACTGAAAAAAAAAACAGTTATCGAAATATGTTTATCTAAATAAAACATAAAACACATATCAGGAAATTAAATAAGAAAACTACTTTATTAAATTTTGAGAAATGTCCACCATTTACAGCCCTACAATGCCCTAGACGATGCAAAAACTCTTGTTGCACATTAGTAACTGTATCACATTGAATATTTCTTATAACAGTTAGAATACGATCCTTAAGAATTTCAGTAGTATGTGGCTTATTTTTATATACTTCGTTTTTCACATATCCCCAAAGAAAAAAGTCTAACGGGCTTAAGTCCGGCGATCTTGCCGTCCACTCCATTATCCCACGTCGCCCAATCCATCGTCTCGGAAAGGTTTCATTTAAGTATCTCCTGACATCAACTGCAAAATGGGGTGGTGCCCCATCCTGTTGATACCATAACAGTTCACTGGGAAGATCCGGATTGTTTACGATAGGATGTAGGGTAGCTAATGCTGGTATAAGATTCTCTTCCAAAAATTGAAGATACATTTGCCCCGTTAGTGAGGAATCAAAGAAATATGGATCTATAACTTTATTGCCTACAATACCTGCCCATACATTAACACTTTGACGATACTGTGTATGACTTTCCCTGTACCAGTTAGGATTTTCTTGTGCGCGGTGTCTAAAATTTTGTTTATTTACTTCTCCATTGAGACAAAATGTTGCCTTAGTTAGATGCCTATAAAGCGCTTGGTGTCAGAATGTCATTAAAAATTCACTTCCTCCATTCCCATCTGTCATTTTTTCCTAAAAACTTGGGAGCTGTTAGTGACGAGCAGGGTGAAAGGTTTCACCAAGATATCAGAACAATGGAAATTCGGTACCAAGGACGATAGGACCAGCCATGATGGGTGACTACTATTGGTTCTTGAAAAAATAAAGTTTAATTAGTGTTTTAAGTTAATATTTTTCTCGTTTGCTTTTCTCATAGATGCATGTTATGTTTAATAGGCGAAAACTGTAAACATAGTCAATAAACAGGGTTAAGAATTTTCTGAAATCATTTTTTCTATAGATATTAAGTATCGTAACATTCGTGCTACAACTTTCTATTTGTCATTTTCGTATTTGGATAGGTCCGTTCTATTAGATTATGCTATTCTGATTTGTGTTACAACAAACAATTTTTTTTGTCGGCCAGTGAAGTCTAGCGAATACTGTTTCCATCCTGCCCAATAGGGGCGGTATGACTATATATATCTTATTATTTCTGCAATTTTATTTGAGCTGACGACGTTCAGAAATCCATACAAAGTTATCGGTTGGATATATTCATGAATCTGATACTTAGATGCGATAGCGCTTAATGTTTAGAAATGGAGCATTAATCTTTAAACTTTTTCTGTTTCTCAATTTAATAAATAACGATCGTAGAAAAATGTATGCAACACGCCCTTAGCATGTTAGCAAACTCGGCTACACCACATTGGATAATTTTCATACTGCTTGCCATAAACTCCTACTTTTTACCCTAGATACACAAATAAATATTATTACATTGTGGACAATTAAATACATCCTATTATTATATCATTTAAATCATGAAAACTTTAATATACTTTAATATTAAAGTTTTTTTTAAATGTCTTCTATTTTATATATATATATATATATATATATATATATATATATATATATATATATATATATATACAGGGTTATGATAAATTAAGGAATAAATTCATTATCTTGGAAATTAAAAAGGTAATAGAAAAACGCTCAAACCCGTCGATTTAGATTTATTTTTACGCATATTTAGAAATTATTTTAAACTATACAGGGTCACTCACAAAAGTTGTACAACTGTCATCTTTGATTTTTTCAATACGCCTTATTTTTTTCTGCTGATTTGAATTCTCTATGAAATTTTAGACATTTTTGGTATAACATAACCTATACTGAAAATCAACAGTTATCGAAATATTCTTATCTAAATAAAACCTGTGTATTTAATAACCTATCGGACATTTGTGTACCCTACCTATGTATGTCGCGTAATCCCAAAGAAAAATGACTTTGTCACTGTCATTGTGTTGACAAGTCATATAATTTATTTACGATCTGCCATTTTGATTTCAAATATTAACTATGCATTTAACAGAGAAAGAAAGAATTGAAATTCTAATAATGCTTGGTACTGGTGATAAGACTAGGACACAAACAGAAGTTTGTCAGCTGTTTAACAACAGATATCCTCATAGGCAATCTATTACTCAGTCTGCAGTAAGCAAAATAGAAAGGAAATGGACGGATACTGGTAGTGTTACGGACCGCTTTGGAAAAGGTCGCCCTAGGATCTCAGATGAAAAGAAGCTAGACGTTCTCTTAACTTTTCAAGATAATCCACATTCCTCAACTACTGACGCAGCCTATGATAATGATATACATCAAACAACAGTTTTGAAAAAAGAAAATTTTTATCCCTAAAAGTGAAATTCGTTCAAGAATTAATAAATGATGATTCAGATCGCAGAAACGAGTTTTGCGAAATTATGACCAACATGTGTAATCATGATCCATTATTTGTCAAAAGAATTTGTTTCACAGATGAGGCATTTTTCATAATTTTCATCCATATTGTTGCCTAAAAATCCTCTTACTGCATTAACAAATGAATTCCACGCTCTGAGTTCCTGTCTGGTAAGCTTTTCCGTAATATTGACATCGTCCAGCAATTTTCTGATTTGTGGCCCAATAAAAATGCCTTTTTTTAGTTTGGCATCACTTAACTGGGGAAAGACTTGTCTTAGGTATTTAAATCCATCACCATCTTTGTTCAAAGCCTTCACAAAGTTTTTCATCAGCCCAAGTTTAATGTGAAGAGGAGGCAAAAGGAAATTTTTGGGATTAACAAGAGGTATAAATTTAACATTTTGAGATCACGGTTGAAATTCGCTTCTTTCTGGCCAAATTTCTGTTACATAATACTGATGTATTGCACGACTGTCCCATAAACAAAGAAAACAGCAATATTTTGTAAATCCCCCCTGAAGTACAACTAAAATCGCTATAACTTTTAAGTCCCCACATATCTGCCATTTATACCTATTGTAGTTTATTTTATCCAAAATCGTGCGCATATTTTCATAATTTTCTTTCATTGCAATGGCCAACTGGTATAGAGGGTTTTAAATTTTTATTATGCAATAACACAGCTTTTAAGCTATATTTAAATCGAGTCTTGAATAAGCGCCACTCACGAGGAGAATGTTCAATATCGAGTTCCTGCATTAAACTGTCTATATTAGTACACACGCACAACGAATTTTCCATACTGTAGAATTCAGAAAACATAGCATTTCTTTTTCTGAAATTCGTAATTTTTGATTCTTTGGCCAATATGTTCCATTCCGTAAGACGGGAACCCAGAAGTTCTGACTGTTGCTTGAATAACCCCAAATCACGTACTAAATCATTTAATTCACTTTGAAGAATCAAATGTGGCTCGCCGGAACTGGGATCTGTGGTAAAAGTGGGATCGGTCCACTGTTCTTCTGAGCTGCCTGTATTGCAGAATGCGTTATCTCCATTATCTCCCAAATCAATAGCTTCCCAATTTAAAGGTGCAATCGGCACTGGCAAATTTGCATTATGATACACTACAACTAACACAGCACACATGGGGAGCCCACCGCTTATCTTGATCCCCAATTAACACATCAAAATATTTAAAGTAGGCTTTTTTTACATTTTCGGAAAATGACCTGGCTTGTGATATCACCAGAAATTCTCCACAAATATAACTAATTTTTTTGACTCGACATTCTCGTCTTCACATACACTTGCTTATCGATACACAGAGAACCACTCAATTCGAAACTCAACCGAAGAGTGATGTTTAACGTTTATTTAATGTCTAATGTTGTAAACAACCCAGTCTAGGTATTTTTCCGTTGTAAAATGGACCCATTTTAGCCGCCCCACAATAAAATTGTTCACCTGCCAATACAAAAGGTTCTAATTAGGCTATTAAAAAATGGTACGTATTAGGGCTTTCCGAATATTATTTCCATTGTGGAAATAATGAGCTGGCCTGTGTTAGAAAAATCTTGTCGGCCAGCGTAATTTGACTTGAAAGTAAGGCTTCAGACTTCAATTTTTATTTTAAAAACATGTATGTGCAAAATATTGTGTAGTATGAAAAAATCATAAATAAATTACTTTCAAAATACTGTTCAAATGTTCCACTATAAATTAACTTTGACAACTGTCAAATATTTTTATCATAAACATCAAAGATACGGAAACAGCTGTTATGGATGTCATAACAGGTATTCAAATTGAAATTGATGATAATAAAAAAGGCTGTTTACTATCCTTGGATCTGTGTAAGGCATTTGATACAGTAAATGATCATATTCTTTTACGAAAATTATATAATTATTTAACAATAATGCATATGCATATAAATACTCAACAACTTTCTTTCTAAATTTACTGAAGGTCAGACCGTGAATGTCAATGTCGATCTCTGCAGAGATAGAATTAAAATACTGACATGGCCGAAACTGGCTTTGTGCTCTCCATAATTTCGATAGAGTGGAAGATGGAAATATGTCGTAGTTCTCATATACCGTTGGGGTACATGAAAGTTAAGTTTCTGCAGAAGGGAACTGCAGTCGATCTGGTTATTGGCCAACCTAAATAAAAAAGTTAAAGAAGCATAAGCCCTTCTACCAGATAGGGACACAAATCCAAACCTTTGAAGCAGGACTGAGTGATCAAACCCTCGAGCAGGATACACTCCATCCAACCTATATGCCAAGTGTTTTAAGAATTTTCGTTGCACATATTCAATTTGGTTTATTTGCACCATGTATATAGGTGACCACACTATAGAGGCGTATTCTAGTTTGGACCGAACAAGTGCATTGTACAACGTTATAACACATTCACTGTCAGTGAATTTACTGGTTGTGCGAATGAGAAAGCCAAGAGTTTTCAATGCAGATTGCGTTATCTTCTCAATATGGCCATTGAACGACAAGGTCCTGTCAACAACTACTCCTAGATCCCTAACCGATTCACAGTTAGGTAGGACATTATTGGAAATACTAAACAGAATTTGATTATGCTTTCGGGTGAGTGTCATCTTCTTACATTTTTGTACATTTAAGGGAAGCTTGTTTGTGCTACACCAATCAGTAATAATTTTCAGATCATTCTGAAGTTCCTCGCAATCAGCCGTGGAACGTACCACCCTGTAGACCTTCATATCGTCCGCGAATAAGATGGTCTTGCTAGAGATTCCCATTGCAATATCATTGATGAAAATGGAGAAAATTAACGGCGCTAGATTACTCCCCTGGGGGGCCCCACTTGTAGCAGAGAATTTACCTGATTGATACCCATTATATTCTACGAATAGTTGACGGTTTTTTAAGTATGATTGAACAAAAGAAATAAGGTTGCCGTCGAAGCCGATATCCTGCATTTTGGTTAGTACAATTTTGTGGTCTATTTTATCGAACGCTTTAGAGAAGTCTGTGTATACTACATCAACTTGAAGACCCTCATCTAAAGCATCATATACGTCCTGAAGGAAGCTAGCTAGGTTTGTGACGGTTGAACGTTGGTGGAAGAACCCATGTTGTTCCGGGATAATAACAGATTTAAGTTGAAAAAACAATTTATTATATATAGCCTTCTCAAGAACCTTTGCAAAGTTTGGGATGATTGAAACAGGGTGGTAATTTGATATTGAGATTTTTTCCCCTGATTTGAAAATGGGACAAATTTTTGATATTTTCCAGATCTCGGGAAAGCTGTTGGTTTTTAAGGATAAATTAAAAATGGTTGTAAGTGGTAAGGCAAGTGCATGAGCACAATCCTTTAAAATAAATGAAGGAATATTGTCGTGGCCAGATGTTAGTTTCGGCTTAAGAGATTTTAGCGCGTTTGTGACATCTTCTACACTCAAAGTTCCTAGTTTTATTAAGTTGCTATTATTTTGAGGTGCTATTGGGGTCGTGGAATTCTGATCCGTGGTACTAGAGGGGGAATACACACTCTTAAAAAAGTGGGCAAAGGAGTCCACAATGTCCTGCTCAGAGGTAATATCATTACTATTATATGACATAGTGCTTGGAATTCGTGATTTGCGTTTTTTACTGTGGACATAGCTCCAAAAACGTTTTGGATCCAGCTTCATAGAGCCCTGCACAGAGATTAGGTATATATTATAGGCCTCATTAATTTTCTCTTTGATTTTAATTCGAAGGTCGCGATAATCATTCAGAAAATTGATTTGTTTAGTTTTAAGCCACTTATTCCTGAAAAGAGATTTTCTCCTAATATCAACAATAATATCCTGAGTATACCAGTTTGGATACTTAAATTTACGCTTCTTAAAATTATTATATTTAGGTACACATATATCAAACATAATCATTAATTCACCATAAAAACTCTGAGCGGCTGCATTGACTTCAGACATATTCTCAAGAAAAGCCCAATCATGAATTAATATAAGTTCATAGAGCAAATTAAAGTTAGCTTTCCTAATATTAAATTAAATAAGCAATCAAAAAGAAATAGTTTGTGGAGTACCATAGGGATCAATATAGGAGGCCAGTTTTATTTTTAATTTATATAAATTCAGTTTCTAAATTAAATTTAAAAGGCAATATTCGATTGTTTGCGGATGACACAATTATTTATTTTGCTGATAATTTAAATGAATTATTTTTTGATATAAAACATGATCTAGAATTAATTTGTTCCTGGCTTAATTCTCACAAACCATCATTAAATTTCAGTAAATCTTCTTTTATGTTAATAACTAAAACAAAGATAAATTTTGGTATTTCCCCAATAGTAATAAACAATAACAAAATTAAATATTCAAATACAACAAAATTTTTAGGATTAATTATAGATGAAAACTTAAGTCGGAAAAATCATATTCAGAGTATAAGAACCGCTATAAGTCTATTAATAGGAATATTATAGAAAGCAAGATATTTCGTACCATTAAAATTCTTAATAAACATCTATTATTCTTTAATATATTCTAAATTCCAATATTTAATTTCAATTTGGGGATCTGCTTGTTCGCACATATTAAACCTTTAAAACAATTGCAAAATAAAACTCTAAAATGTATTTATAAACTACCATATTTGGAACCTTCTATTAACCTATATAAACCTAACGGATTTTTAAACTATTTTTCAAAATTTACATTTTAATACACTCTATTATTAATAATGGAAAAAAATCAAATATTATATTTAAAAAATCTAATACTTTACATAATCACGTTACAAGACATTCCTTACAATTACAGACCATTACAATAAAAAGTAGCTTTGGGAAAAATCAATTCTGCACGATGGTTTAAAAATATATAATAACTTAACTTATAATACTTATAGAGTATAAGACATAAAATAAAATTATCAATATTTAAAAAACAATTAAAAATTCATTTTGACAAAAATTAAAATGAATAGATTTTTTTAAAATGTTTATTTCAACTTAGTTTTTATATTATATTGAATTATAACATAGGAGTTTTTTGACTTATTACAACTTTATTATTATTTTTTTTATTGTTATATATTACATTCCATGTAATAAACTTGTAAAGTTGGTTTGGAATAAAACAGTTTAAAGTAATTGATATTTTAAGCCATTTAAAAATACTGGAAAGAAACGTCAAATTTGATTTAGATTAAAATACCGTTTACAAATGATGAAGCTTGTTGGTTTAAGGAAAATTCTCATTGGTTGCGCGAATTTCTTAATATATGATGTGATATTCCGGGAGGCAGCTTTATTGGACCATACTTCTTCGATCAACCACTAAATTGCAATGTGTTTCTAGATTTTTTGGTCAACTAATTACGGTTTATGTTAAAAAAATGTGCCACTGGAAATACGGCAAAATTTGTTGACGGTTGTTCAGCACAGTTTGCTATAGTCCTAACACTGAAAGATAGATCAAAATTCAAGAGTTCTAACCACACTATACCACAACTTGTTACTTTCTGGACGTGCGTTTCGCTAACCAAGTTAGCATCATCAGCAGATGATATAAACTAAAGTAACTTATCCTAACCGAGACTATTTATAGGTAAATGTGGTCACACTTGGTTGCACCCGACTGCACCGTTGTCAAGTAAACAATAGAGGGGACTATAGCGAATAGGCCCTCTGTCTTTATTTAGTGCTTTCTTAACACATTTAACTATTTCTATACTCTCAAATGCATCCAATAATCTATTATTAGATACTTTTTTAATCAACTTAAAATTATTTATTCCTATCAATGATTGTTTTCCAAAGCATGTTGGACAACGCTAGACTTTTCTGTTCTTCCGTATCTTATATGTACAGATCGCAGTCATTACAGCTAATTTCATAGATGCCACTCCTCTCCCTCAAGTCGACTTTGTCTTTGGGGTTTCCGAGGAGATTTTTCAAACTGTTCTCTGTTTTGTAGGCTACTCTAAAACCTACGTTTTTAAATACTTTTTCTAGACGCCTCGTATATCTTTTAACATTTTCTTATGCTTATGTCTATTTACTAATGTATGTACAAAATTACCATTATATCCATTACTTTTAGCTATATTTTTAATCCGATTCATTTCATTGTTAAAACGTTCTTTACTTAATGTGAGTTAAGAAATGGAATGCTGTCATTTTGTGTTGACGGCAATGAAATGACTCGGAGGTTATATACCTATCAGTATTAGTAAATTTCCTATAAATATCAAATTCTAATTTATCGTTATTTCTAATAACTAACGTGTCGAAAAAAGGTAATTGCCCATTGTTCTTCTTTTCGTACATAAAATTAATGGAAGGATATTTATTGTTTAATGTTTCTAAGAAAGTGTCCAAATTTTCTGTTGTTCTACGTATCTATACCACACCCTTGGGAAATACTTGAGTTCTTTTTTGAATTGGGTTTCTAATCTACCCATAAACAAATTTGCAAGGAACGGAGATAAGCAATTGCCCATCGCAGTTTCCTCAAGTTGTTTATAATATTTATTGTTGAACTGAAAAAAATTTTTTATTCATATAATAATAATATTAATATAATTTTGTGAGAAGTAAATATTCATCAATAATTTCTTTCTTCAAATTATTGATTTCAAGTAGTTCCTTTAGATAGTCTAAAGCTAGTGGTATGGGTACACTAGGAAACAATGACCTTACATCAAGATATTAAAATTTCACCTTCTTTTAAGTGAACATTCTTAATTTTATCTAAGAATTCTAACGAGTGAGTAACCTCAAAGTTATCATACGAGATATTTAATTTGCTGAATTCTTCTGCTAACCATTTTGAAATATTGTACGTTGGTGATCCAACAGCTGAAACAATAAGTCTCATGGTTTATGAATTTTGGGAAGGTAATACCCTAGATAACTGTGGGTTACTATGTGTTAATTTGAATTTTATTTTATTGGACCCAAGGTTTTTACACTGTTTTAAAGTACTTTTTACGTCTGTTATCGTTTTTGATAACGGGATATAAACCAGTTTGAATCAAATTGTCTACTCTTTCAAAATATTCTGTTTTGTCTAGTATAACAACCTTATTTCCTTTATCAGCTTTTAAATAAAAACATTTTTTTTTCAGTCCCTGGATAACTTCAGTATTTTCACGAGAAACATATTTTGACTTGTTGTTAACAACGTTTTTTAAGATTTGATTTCTGCAAGCTTCTCTAATGAATCCCTTAGTTGACTCTGGCACGTATTGAATGGAACTTTCGATATTCCCTATAATAGTTGGTAAACTAATTTTTACTGGAGGCTCTGCAAAATTCAAACCTTTATTCAAAAGGGCGATTTCTCTATTATCAAAGGACTGAGGAGAAAGATTTTCTACAATGTTCTCGACTTCCGAAGAAATTTATTTTTGTAGTTTCAACTTTCTCAGTTTGTTTTTAAGTGAACATATTTTCTTCAAAAATTTGGCATCGATAACTACGAACATTTTTCTTTGGAAATCCAACCATTGTTCACATTCTAAATTACTAAGCTTATAAGTGAGTTTTTTAAATAATCCGTATGCTTCAGTTTCAAGCATACTTCGTTTGCTATACAGATTTTTAATTTCTAAATCTAGCCACTTTTGTTTTTCAAAAGATTCAACCTTCCCAGTAACGGGTGATTGTTTAGGGATCTTGACTGAAATGAATTTAGGGAAAACTGAAAAAGACTTGCATGATTATAGAAACCAAATATCTGCTGTACAGTACTTACAATAAAGGTTTTGTTCCGTTGACCGTGAAGCCATGTTAAGCTAATTATTTGATATTTATAGGAAATTTACGAATACTGATAGGTATATAACATTGGACTCATTTCATTGCCGTCAACACAAAATGACAGCATTCCATTTCTTAACTCACAGGTTAGTCAATTTCCATCATTAAGTAAAGACCGTTTTAACAATGAAATAAATCGGGTTAAAGATATAGCTAAAAGTAATGGATATAATGATAATTTTGTACATAAATTAGTAAATAGACATAAGCATAAGAAAATCTTAAAAGATGCCACTACTCTTTAAGCACCTGAGGCTTCCAATAAGTTCATAGTAATCCCATATGATCCCAGATATACGAGAGGTTTAGAAAAAGTATTTAAAAACGTATTTTTTAAAGTAGCCTACAAAACGGAGAACAGTTTGAAAAATCTCCTTGGAAACCCCAAAGACAAAGTCGACTTGAGGGAGAGGAGTGGCATCTATGAAATTAGCTGTAATTACTTCGATCTAAAATATGTTGGGCAAACTAAACGCTCCATAAACATCCGTTTTAAAGAACACATGGCACATTTAAGATACAGAAGAACAGAAAAGTCAACCGTTGCCCAACATGCTTTGGAAAACAATCACCGAATAAGAATGATTATTTATTCTTATTAAAAAAGTATCTAATAATAGATTATTGGATGCATTTAAGAGTATAGAAATAGTTAAATGTAGTAAGAAAGCATTAAATAAAAACAGATGTCTCCTCTATTGTTTATTTGACAACGGTGCAGTCGGGTGCAATCAAGTGTTTGCATTTACTTATAAATATTCACGATTAGGATAAGTTACTTTAGTGTATATCATCTGCTGATGATGCTAACTTGGTTAGCGAAACGCGAGTCCAGAACGTAACAAGTTTTGGTGTAGTGTGGGTAGAACTATTTGGATTTCTGTTTATGGGAGCGTTTAAAGGATATCGTATTTCAAACTCAACCTACAACTAGGCAATAAATGGAAAAAAGGATTCGGAATGCAATTCTCAACCTATCAAGAATCGAAATTAAAGATGCCAATATTTTCCACGCAAGAGGGGATCCAGGAATGCATAGAAGGTGATGGACAGCAATTTTAGCATTTAAGGAGTTCTTTCGGTTCTTTTTAGAGCCACAATTTAAATGAGAAAGAAAGAAGATTTCGGAAAGATATGACGATACGTTTTCAAAATCCATAGAATTTTCTCAATTAATCTTTTTTTACTGGTATTTGAGGTTTGGGACAAGATATGGAGCCGCGGTTTTCGCTAGTTTGGTTGGGCAACATTTCGCTATTTTTTTCAGGAAAAAAAGTAATAGGTACCAACAGACATACCAAAATTACAATGGCCAAAAATAGGGTCGGTTTTGTTGCTCAAGAAAAGCTGATTTCAACGACACCAAGTTTGTTGAAATCCGTTCAGCAGTTTTGAAGTTACAGATGCTTATTTACACTTGAACACCCCCAGCCACCTTATATTTAGAGATAGGGCAAAAGGTGTTTAACAAAAAAGATTCGAATTTAACTGAGCTTTAAAAAAACGTATATTTTTTGTTATCTTAATAGAGCGGAATTTCGAGAAACGCCATTTTTAAATTCAAATTGGCAAATACGCTCTTTTGCGGCCATATTATAAACACAAATTACGAAATCATAGTTCGTAAGATCGGAACGTGTCAAATTGAAATTACTATCCGACGTTTCGCCTTCGATTGCACATGCCTAGTGCAATCGACGATTTTTACTCCAGGAGATATGACCAGTGTTCAAATTTATTTAGTGTCAAATATCAGTTACGGAAAATTAATTATTAGTTAGACATTAAGCTTTCGTACTACTAATTATAAATATTTTAAATAATTAAAATACACAAAACCTCTAGAATTTTTAATGCATATAACACGTTTTGACAGGTACTAAAACACAATATTTATTTAAACCCATACACTTTATTGGCACTTTCAATATTACAATCACAATACATTTAATCTGACCAGAATATCCTTAACGCTAAAGGCAAAATATCTTTATATAGACTTATTTCGATACAAAAAGCCATCCTAAAAAGGAATTATTACTAAAATATAATAAGACGTAGCCAAAAATAATACGATACAATAGACGTAGTAAAAAATATTATAGAAAAATAGTGATCGAAAGATACGATCTAAAATATTCTCACTAAAATATATGATAAAACTTAATCGTTTTATAGATAAATCACAATCTAAAAGCGTTCTGTGAAGAATAACCTATTAATTGTATTCGAATACTGTGAATGTATAAGCAAGGCATATATATATTGTTTTGTAAACTAACTTTGTGTTATATGTACAAATATTTTACCTAATAACTCGTAGGTATAAACACCCCATATACCCACAGATGTTCCAATTACTAACCAAGGACATTAAACACAGTAATTTTTACAGCTTGTTTGTAGAGCTTTCTTCTGAATATACAAAGACCTGTAGCTGCTAAATGGTAATTTTTTTCTTTAATACATTCTTGAGGGGTATATGTAAATCGTATAGAACTGCAAGATTTATTAAATCTAAGGAACGGCTAAGAAAAATTATGATTTAAAAAAATAAAAATACAATTAGGAATTCGGGTAAAAATCTGACAAGCAAAGATCAGAAAGCCCGCCTGCTACCCTGTGGAGAAAAACCTACTAGTCGAGGCAGGAAAGAAGTCTAAAAATACGTGTCTCTATTTGCTTACTAAAAAATCTCCAGTGGGGTGAATCGTCCATTCTGAAAGTAAATCCTAAACTCCGTCCACGTATTAATAAAACATTATTCTTGTCCTTATTACACTTTCTTATTCACAAGTTGTTTATCTTAGTTGGAATACAATTTCTAAGATATATACAGGGTGTTTTCTAACTTGATGCAGTCGTTTTAGGAGGTGATAGGGGACTTCAAATGGAATCAAAATAACTCCATATTGGGCCATACAAAAGTTTTTAGTTTTCTAGATATTTTCGATTTTCTAAAATATTGCAAAAAGCCAGAAAATTATGGTTAAAAAATGTATTTAAAAAAAAACTATAAACCCTGTTAAGGTAAGTTAAATTTTATTTATTAGCCAATACATTGATAATGTAATATTAATAGCATTTGTAGTAATAAACCTAAATTCCAATAAATCACAATCAAAAGTTTGCATCGAAAAAAACAATAAAATTTGCTTACTTCAATTTTAAGACGTTTTCTTGAAGAAAATTGTTGATACATGAAGCGTACAAATTGAAGCGAAAACATCCTCATTTATTTAACTTTACAACGAGATCTAAGAGTTATGAAAATACAATACAAGAACTCACTAGAAATTGATAATTATGAAAAACTCACTATGATTCAAAACGAAAAAGCTAATAATTAATTGTTAAAATCAGAATGAAAAGTCGACATAAACCGGGTTTATAATTAATATAATAAATAATTAAAAGATTTCCTTCAAATTGTGCCTCTCTGCTTCTAATGCAGGCTCGAACACGTTTTCTTACTTCACTCTTTGTAATTCTCGAAGAAAAATTGGTTCTAATTTGCTGGGCCGCATCGATAATCCTTTGCCGTAACACTTGAAGCGAAGGTACGGGGGAAGCATAAACTAATGCCTTCATATGACCCCAAATATAGAAATCTAATGGTGTGAGGTCAGGAGACCTCGGTGGCCAAGACATAGGCCCGCCTCTTCCAATCCAGCGATTTGGAAACTGATGGTTTAACCACTCCCGTACTGTTAAGCGGTAGTGAGCGGGACAGCCGTCATGCTGAAATATCATATCTCGTCGAGTTGCTAGTGGTGAGTCTTCCAACAGAACCATTAAGTAATTTCGCAAAAAAGCTTCATAATGGACTGCATTAAGGTTATCCGGCAAAAAATATGGACCAATCACAAAGTTCTCAATTACCCGCATCCAAACATTCAGCGAAAAACGCCTTTGAGACGATGTGGGTCTAATTTGGCATGAATTCTTTTCTATCTTGGGTGCCTAGTAATGTAAATTGTGATAATTAACCATCCCGTCCTGACTAAATTTGGATTCGTCAGTCCATAATATTTTGTTCAAGAAGTTCGCATCTTCAGTGTTTAGCATAAAACGGCAAAACTCCATTCTTCTTCGAGGATCGTCTTCCTCCAGCACTTGTACAGGATGGCCATTTTATGGTGATACAGTACCTTATCTAGAAAACGGTAATATTTACGACAAAAAGTTAAATACAAGAGTTGTTTGAATTCAATTAAATTTTTGTTTTATTTCACTTTTGCTTATACAGGGTGTTTCGTTTTGACGTGACACATGTCAACTTTCTTAATTTAAATGGGATACCCTATATATTATTACACATTTCGATTCTACTGTTAATTTGCGAAAATTTTTATAATAACATCAATATTTGAATTCTTTATCGTTTTTGAATAAATTGAATTTTTAGAATTTTTTTTTAAAAAACCATATTTTAAAAAAAAAATTTTTTTACCTATAAATCTTTAATGAAACTGACTAATATCCTAAACTTACATTACTAAGGGTTCAATTCAACGAGTTTCCATGCTGGTCTTACCAATTAGTATACAGGGTGTTAAAAATGGAGAGCAAAACGAACAGAACTTTAAATGTAAAAATCTCCTGTTTTTCAAATGGAACACCCTGTATATTTTTATTTCATCTGATTCAGGGTTTAATTACCTATCATTACTCGTATATATGTCCTATACCTAAAATGAACAGTTTCGATTTTATTAGCCGTTTTCTGATTTGACTATTTTTTTTTTAATATCTATAAGTAAACAGATGAAGTGGGCTAAAATAAAAATGTCCTAAATAAAGCCTTATTCTCATTTCCTTAACACAGATAGCGACTATAAATAATGTTAGAAAATACAAATAAAAGTGAAATATTATGTAATTTATGTTCTTATTATTTAATGTTTACGAAAATAAGGGAGAGACAAAAAATATCTTGTGCCACGCGGTATAACTAATAACTAACTGAGTATTAGACATGATTAAAAGATTATAAAAAAATTTCAATATGGCCATCGTCCATTGCGATACATGAAGTGTAAATAGCCTCCATTTTTCGAATAGCGTTCCTTACCGAATTAGATGCATTAAAATTATTGATCTCTTCCCTGATTTTTATTTTTAACTCATTTCCATTTTCCTCCTATTTTTATAAACTTTATTTTTTAGTGCACCCCACAAAAAGAAGTCTAAAGTGCTTAAATCAGGGCTTCGTGGTGGCCAGGATATTAAACCATGTCTTCCTATCCACAATAGAAAATGTTGATTAAGGAAATTTACTACCGGTGCAACCCTGTGATAAGAGGCGCTATCCCGCTGAAAAATGATATTTTCTCCAATATTTGCTGGCAAGTCGTTGATAAGGGGCATGATTTCATTCCTAAGCAGCTCCAAGTATCTTTCGTCATTTAACGACCTGTCAAAAAATATTGGTCCGATAATACGGTCGCAAATAATTCCGCACCACACATTTACGGTTTGACGGCCTTGTTTTTTAATTGCTTTTATTAGATGTTTATTAGTTTGAGACCAGTAATGGTGTTTTTCCGATTAAAAATACCCGCCGTATTAAATGAGGCCTCATCAGTCCAAAGCACTTTTGAAAAAGACACATTTTCGAACTGCCGGTCCATAATATCACAACAAAAAGTCAATCTTTCATTAAAGTCTAATTGTGATAATAATTGAGTTGGAAGAATTTTATAAGGATGATAATCATTCACCAGCAGTGTTTTTTGAATACTTCCTCTACTGACGCCTGCAATGTCTCTGTCAGCATCTCTTTGGGATCTTTCATCATCTTCCTCTAAATGAAGTAAAATCTCCAGTTCTTTTCCTCAGTGAGGCCAAAATTGGGACGATTTTTCTTAGAGTTTTAGAGGACACCATTTTTCAAATCACGCACAATTCGAAAAAATATAGTCCTGGAGGGAACTTTATTAGGATATTCCCTCGAATATTCTCTAAAGGCTAACCCTGGACTTTTATTATTTTTTATGAAACAGTTATACAATTTCAAACGCTCATCTAAACTATATAAAGCCATTTTTTAATAAATTTCGCAGCATAAATTTGGCCAAAACGACAAACAAAGCAAATGTCAATTTAAGTCAACAATTGCGTTAGGTTATTTCCTAAGCCTATCTTGATTTTTTTAGTTTCTGATCTCATTTACTGGCAAAATTCCGGTATAAATCAGAAAACGGCTAATAAAATCGAAACTGTTCATTTTAGGTATAGGACATATATATGAGTAATGATAGGTAATTGAACGCTGAATCAGATGAAATAAAAATATATAGGGTGTTCCATTTGAAAAACAGGAGATTTTTACATTTAAAGTTCTGTTTGTTTTGCTCTTCATTTTTAACACCCTGTATATTAATTGGTAAGACCAGCATGGAAACTCGTTGAATTGAACCCTTAGTAATGTATGTTTAGGATATTAGTCAGTTCCATTAAAGTTTTATCGGAAAAAAAAAAAAATGTTTTATAAAAAAAAAATCTAAAAACTCAATTTACTCAAAAACGATAAAGAATTCAAATATAGATGTTATTATAAAACTTTCGCAAATTAACAGTAGAATCGGAATAGTAATAATATATAGGGTATCCCATTTAAATTAAGAAAGTTGGCATGTGTCACGTCAAAACGAAACACCCTGTATAAGCAAAAGTGAAATAAAACAAAAATTTAATTGAATCCAAACACCTTTTGTATTTAACTTTTTGTCGTAACTATTACAGTTTTCTAGATAAGGTACTGTATCACCATAAAATGGCCATCCTGTACAGGAGTATAGTGATATGGATAAAGTCCAGATTTATTAACGGTATACCAGACTTTATAGCCTGAAACATCAAACAGGCGTGCAACTTCTTTTGTAGAGGCTTCAGGATACGCACGAAAATGTTATAGGATGAGTTCGCCTACTTCTACAAAGTATGTATGTGGCCTTCCACCTTCGTTTCGAGGCTTGTGCACACTACCCGTTTCACAGAGTCGTCGATATACATCGTTGAACGCACGGACATGTAGAAGTCTTCTGTTTGGAAAACGACGTTGATATTCTCGACGTGCCTCCGCCGAATTACCGTCGCAAAAACCGTAACAATAAACGATGTCAGCATATTCGGAATTACTAAAAGATGCCATAATAACATAAAAGTAGAAAAAAAAGGTAGAAATGAACGGAATTTTTTAACAAAAAAAAATCAAATACACACTTTCAAACAACTTTCGAAAAACTGTCAAATTGTTTTAATAAACAATGATATATCATCGAAGAAGTGATAGTTTCAAGACCTGCTAGATCTTTTGGATCTTTTACCATTACTTTAGTTGTACACTTCCTTTGTAAATGACAAATTTTTATTTAACAAATAACCGAAAATAATTGCGCAACATACTTTTTTTAGAGGTTGTTAAATTCAAATTCAAATTCAAATTTTTTATTTGGTTTCGAGCACTATAAATATAGAAAGAAACACGTCAAATAGAAACGTAAATAGACATATGACAAGTACCTAATATAAACTAACAGATATATCTAAATATAGATCAAAAAACATAGTATATAATTTCCTCGAGTTAAAATCCCTTCTGCAGTGCGGTGTCCAACAAAACAAGGAAAAAAAAGGTTTGTAGTTTGCATATTATGGTGGGTTATTCCTCAAAAAAGTGAAAAATTCATCTGTGGTGTAAAAAGTCTGTGATAAAAGTAAGCTTTTAATTTTATTTTTGAATTTATTTCGACAATTTATTGCTTTAATGTTATAAGGTAACGTATTATAAATTTTACTCCCAGCGTAGATTGGTGATTTTTTATAAATATTAAAGTTATGCTTGTTTAAGCAGAAGTTATTTTTATTTCTTGTATCATACGCGTGAAAATTACTGTTAATTTGAATTAGATAAATTGAAGCAACTGTCAAAAGTTTATATGACCTGAATGTCTCTCTGCAAGATGTTTTAAAAGGTATACTAAAAATGATTCTAACAATTCTTTTTTGTATTATAAATACTCTCTCTATATCTGAGGCCTGACCCCACACTACTATGTTATAAGCTATTGCAGAATATATGAAAGTATAATATACATTAATAATTGTTGTACGGTCAACATAATTACAGAGACCAGAAATTACGTAAGCTCCCCTATTAAGCTTCTTACAAACATTGTCGATCTGAATGTTCCAATTAAGGTGGCAATCCATAGACAAACCCAAGAAACTAACGCATGAGGAAAGCTCAAGATCATGACCATCGAAGGAAATGCTGATATCACAAGGTTCTGTACGAATAGTTCTTAAGTTCATAGCTACAGTTTTGGTATGGTTAGTCATTAGCTTATTAGCAAAGCACCATTTAGAAAACTCATTTAGCACAGTGTTGATTTTATTTTTTAAGTGACTTTCTGACATATCGGATACTACGATAGTAGTATCATCTGCATATAGAAAAACCTGGCCCTGACTTATATAGTCAGGAAGATCATTAATGAAGAGTAGGAAAATCAGGGGATTTAAGATACTTCCCTGAGGTGTGCCAATATTCTGATTAAAATCCGACGACATTACATTTTTAATTTTTGGCGTGTGAAAGTAGCGTCCCTCAATTTAAATTCAAGATGGTGTTTAGCGGGTTAGGGACATAAATCAAACCTCAGTTTTTAAAAATTGGCCGACGTTTCGACGATTTATTTGTCGTCTTCTTCAAGGCTAATTCCTTAGAATTAGAGGCTCACGTAAAAAATACCACTAATATAATTATACTTCTCCATAGAACACAAATGATGATTGAGTCGTCGTTTTGCTGCAGTGGGTTCCGGAGTTGTTTATTTGCGTTTTTTGTTTTTCTGAATAATCCTTTTTGAATGTTTTTTAAAACTCCGAAACCTGCTAAATGTCCTTTGTTTTTTTACTTGTTTGCCACCTTGTGTTTTAATGTATTGCAGTGGTAATCATCATTTGTGTTCTATGGAGAAGTATAATTATATTAGTTGTATTTTTTACGTGAGCCTCTAATTCTAAGGAATTAGCCTTGAAGAAGACGACAAATAAATCGTCGAAACGTCGGCCAATTTTTAAAAACTGAGGTTTGATTTATGTCCCTAACCCGCTAAACACCATCTTGAATTTTTAATTTTTACAGAAAATTTTCTGTCAGTCAAAAATGAAACTATAAATGCGTTTATATTACCACGTAGTCCTAGGGCGTCTAGTTTAGCAGAGACAAACTGTTTATCATCAGTGTCGAATGCACGTGTCAAGTCAAAAGACAACGTAATTACAAATTCACCTCTATCCATCTTATCAGAAATATACTGTACAAGATCAATGCACCCAGTGTCCGTAGACATGCCTCCCCGCAAACCACGTTGCCTGTCGTTTAAGATATTATATTTGCAAATAAAGTAATAAATACGATTGTAAACAATTTTTTCAAAATTCTTAGAAAAGGAACTCAATAAGGAAATAGGCCTGTAGTTTTCCATGCTAAGAGAATCCCCCCTCTTAAATATAGGTACAACTATGGATTTCTTTAGCCTGTCCGGAAATACACCAGCACACACCGAAACATTAATCAGGTCACACAATGTGGTTAAAATAATTAATATAACACGTTTAATAAACTTAATGGATATAGAGTCGAAACCACACGAGCCTTTGTTGGGGAAACTCATGACAACTCTCTCCACCTCGGTACTTGTAGCAAACCGGTAATAGTGCACATGTCGGAGAATCGCCCACCGAAATAAGTACCCAGCTTGGTAGGGATAACTAATTCCAGGTATTCCCCAAAGACTGACGCAACCTCAAGTGGCTCAGAAATTATTTTATTATCCCGAGATAGAACTATATTTTTTGTGGTATTAATAAATTAGTAATAAACTATTGACCAGCTTGTTTTAACTTTATTGGTTGAACGAGAAATTAAAGTGTTGTAGTAAGCGAATTTTTCATTTTTAATTTTCATAGTTACTTCTTGTTTAAATATTAAATAGCGATGTTTGATTGCATCGTCCCTACTATTATTTTTTAGCCAGTTTAGTTTTTCTAGATTATAAATTTGGATTAAAAGGTCCTCTGAAAATCTCATTTTAAAATTATTTTTAATTTCTCTGGTCTCTATGGGAAAAGTGGTTTGAAAACTCCAACAAAAGGAGTCAAAAAAAGTATCAAAGTCAAGATTTGGGTCGGAACCTAAAAAACCCTCAAACGCTCTACCAAACCTATAAACGAATTCATTAATACCTATTTCATTAATGGATCTGTAATCCATAGTACTTATTGATTTTTTTGGCAAATAGCATGTATCAATAATTTTAAATTTAAATATTTGAGTTATATGATCTGAGAAACCCAAATCACAGTTACGTACCTGAAGCAAAGGTTTTTTAGAAATAACATAGTCTAAAATATCATTACATCCAGCATTTACATTCAAATCACCACACACACTGACCAACTCAAAATTGGATGCTGCTGTGAATAAAATTTGATTTAGTACATCAATAAAAAGCTGCAAGTGTCCCGATGCTAGTGGGTAGATATCAATCAAGCAAAGATGTTTTGGTTTCAGACAGCAACACTCAATAACTGACTCAATAATAATAATTAATAAATTAATATTTTTAAAAGAGTTATATCTCGTTGTAAAGCTAATTAAACGAGGATGTTTTTGCTTCAATTTGTACGCTTCATGTATTAACAATTTTCTTCAAGAAAACGTCTTAAAGTTGAACTAGCAAATTTTATTGTTATTTTCGATGCATGCCTGCTTTTGATTGTGATTTATTAGAATTTAGGTTTATTACTACAAATGCTATTAATATTACATTATCAATAAATAAATAAATAAAATTAAATTTAACTTACCTCAACACAGTTTATAGTTTTTTTAATGCATTTTTTAACCATAATTTTCTGGCTTTTTGCAATATTTTAAAAAATCGAAAATATCTAGAAAACTAAAAACTTTAGTATGGCCCAATATGGGGTTAGTTTGATTCCATTTGAAGTCCTCTATCGCCTCCTAAAAGGAATGCATCAAGTTAGAAAACACCCTGTATATTTAACACCTTTCTAGTTATCCAGGGTGTTAATTAATGTCGTGGACATATTTCAGGGGGTGATAGTACTCGACAAAATAGGAAAAAAATGTCAATATATACATGGTCAAAAACGCACCATTTTCAAATCTTCAATTTTTGTCTCGTTTTTTGCGTTTTTTCTCAGTTCCTTCTGAGACAATTAGTTCAAATTTAGAACATGTATTAAATTTTAACAACCTCTACGATAAAATATCAAAATCGTGAATGGTAGTATACAGGGTGTTACATTTTTTCACCACCTACAGGTTTATCTTGTGGAACTTTTTTTTGGAGCACCCTGTATGAATTCTGATATAAAATATAAGCTCTTCCGTATTTTGCATTATTCTCGGATCTATCACAGTTTTCGACTTATTTGCAATAATCGATGCATTGCATCGATGGCATGTAGGCGAAATTAAGAAACGACATGATAATGAAGAATCAGATAAAATTATTACAGTTAAATTAAAAATAAAACAAAATTATAAAATTTATTGAAAATGCCCGCCTCTTGCCAGAATGCAGAAATCAAGTCTTCGCCTCATGGACTGACGGACTCTGTCAAATATTCCAGGAGTATTGCGAGTGATGTCTCATGAAGCTATTATTCTGTTTCTTAAATCTTCTTCTGTTTGGATTGGGGTTTGATACAGCAATGTTTTCAGGTGTCCCCAGAAAAAGAAATCCAGGCTATTCAGATCTGGAGATCTAGGGGGCCATGGCTGAGATCCCCCTCGCCCTATAAATGTCAGACTTATCAAATCAGTTAAGAATATTATCATTGGACCTCTTACTAAACTAATCAATCGATGTCTGAGGGAAAACATCTTCCCAGATGTGCTTAAGTCTGCCAAAGTAATACCTATTTTGCTGTATGAATTCTGATATAAAATATAAGCTCTTCCGTATTTTGCATTATTCTATACCTATTTTTATCGAGAAAGGTGATCCGGATAAACCTGAAAACTATCGACCCACTTCGCTGCTACCGATAATCTCAAAAATTTTTGAAAAATGTATTGCCATTCAAATAATAAATGTTTTTAACAAAAATAATCTGTTTACATCCTGCACAGCTTGGTTTTAGGAAGGAGAGGAATACTGTTATGGCAGTCTTAGACCTGGTTGCTTTTCTGCTTGAGTCTTTCAATAACCTAGAATTTAGCAATGTCTTGTTCTGCGACTTGAGCGAGGCGTTTGATTGTGTCCCCTATGACATTCTATTACGCAAACTTGGTAAATAAGGATTTAATCCTGGCAGCATCATGCCTCTATCCAAACAGCAGAAAGCAGGTTGTGAGTATAGGTGGTGTGTCGTCAGCACAGAGTGATATTACCATAGGGGTTCCTCAGGGCTCAGTCTTGGGGCCAATATTGTTTTTAATATATATTAATGATCTGCCACTTATAGATCCGAAAGGTAAATTCACGCTTTTTGCTGACGACACGACAGTTGCATGTGCGGCTGACTCCCTTGAGAATGCAGAGATGAAGATGAATGTCTTGAACCGATTACATCTAAAGGCAGATAAGACGAAAAAGGTAATTTTTACTTTAAGACGGACTGAAATATACGGTGAGGATGCAGTTAAGTTTTTGGGGGTTCATCTGGATCCTCTTCTTCAGTGGCACTCGCACATCGATATTACTACTGGAAAACTGAGAAGTAATGTGTATGCTCATCGTTGTCTTGCTGGTTGTAACTCCACCAGTGCCCTGAGAACCGCTTATTTTGGCCTCTTTCACTCTGTGTCCACGTATGCTATTTTGGCATGGAGTCATGCCCCCCAAATGAAAAGATTGTTCGCATTACAGAGGAGGGCGATCAGAATACTGGGCAAGTTGAGCTACAGGGATGACTGCAGACACGTATTCTCAAATATGGGTATACTCACCTTACCATCAGTGTACATTCTTGAGAACCTGCTGTGGGTGTGGCGAAATAGGGATCAGTATAGGGTGCACGGAGATACTCATAACTATGAAACCAGAAGTGTGAACAAATTGGTTCCGATATACCAGCGCTTGACAAGATGTCAGAGTGGTCCAGGGTTTCTGGCTGTTAAGATATACTGGGTGGTGCAACCAAGATGGGGTGGACGATTGTGGGCAAACGGAGAGGAATTTGAAAAAAAAAATGGAATATGATTGATAGTCAAGAACGCTGTGTTTTAAAATTATACCCACTATATAGGGTGGTCTGAAAAGTTCGTGGTGAACCAAACTTGTGTTTTTTTAAATGGGACACCCGATATATTATTATTTTAGTTGATTCTCCTATTCGTTACGATCATTTTGATATGAGGTTTGTTGGGTCTAAAATGTATACCAAGGGAATGGGACGAGGTTAAAGTGGAAAAAAGGGTTATACTCCGGCCATTTTTTGAAAACAAGTGAAGCAGGTATGGAAAAACCAAATATTCTATAAAATGTATTGTATCTAGGATTACAATAATCGCTTGTAAGTCGTTCAAAATTATTCACTGTTATACAGGGTGGTCAAGTTTTGCAAATTTCTCTGGATCGAATTTTTTTAAATGGAACACCCTGTATATTTTACTTTCATGTTAAAGATAACATTACTAGCTTTCAGAAAATACCATATTTTGTACCTTTCTGACCAACAGTTTTTCAGTAAATTAGCTGTGAAATCAAAATTTCTTCATTTTAACACGAATTACTCTGAATTCACGTTGTTAAAATTGACAATTTAATATTAGGAGGCCATGATATCATCATAAATTGAACAAAAGATTGACAGTCCTGTCAAAACAGCAAAGTGTCAGAATATTGTCATCAGTAAATAAATAAATATTGTTCTTTGATGATGCGATGCCGAAATAAAAACAAGATAGAAGCTTTTGCAAGTTTACCATAGAGATTTCAAGAAACAGGAAATGTTGCTTTCAAAAAAACGTAAAGTAATTAATAAACCAGTTACCAATGAAGATAATGCTTTGACAGTATTAATAACAGATCTTTTTTTACAAAAAAAAATAAATTTAATATAAATCAACAAAAACAATGTAATTAAAACTTATAAAAGATGTTCAACTAAACCACCGTTGTGCTGAAGGCACATTTCGAGTCTATCCATAAATGAAAGTTTCACTTTTCTCAAAGTCATGGTCCACCTCGCCCAATCCAATGCTCTCCTTTCCAATTATTGAGAAAATGTCTTACATGCCTATGGTAATGCGGAGGTGCTCCATCATGTTGGAACCAACATTAAAGGTAAGTCTTCGAGCAATGCGGGCAACTCATTTCTCAAAAAATTTAAATAGACTTCTCCCGTTAAATGCTCTTCAAAGAAATATGGTCCTATAACATGAGAGCCAATTATACGTCCCCAAACATTAATTGACCATTTATTTTGATGGTCCACCTGACGAATCCAATGTGTATTTTCGGTTGAATAATAGTGCATATTATGTTTGTTAACCAAGCCGTTGCTTTTAAAAGTTGCTTCATCTGAAAACAGCACCCTATCTACAAAACCTGGATTATCCCAAATTGTATTTAAAAACCAAATTGAAAACTCTTGTCGTTGGACGTAATCGCGATCATACAGTTCTTGGTGTAATTCAATGGGGTAGGCATGATATTTATGTTGTTTCAGAATCCGTTTAATACTAGAGCGTTCAATATCAGTAGCTCTCTCAATTTCCCTGGTACTTGTGTGTGGATTTTCTTGCATTGTTAATAACACTATCAAAGCATTATCTTCATTGGTAACTGGTTTATTAATTACTTTACGTTTCTTGAAACCTCTCTAATAAACTTGCAAAAGCTTCAGGTCTTGGTTTTTTTTCGGCATCGGGATATCGTACCGCATAAACCCTGCTTGCTAGTAAAGGGTTTTTTTGACACTCGCCCAACATAAAAGTCATGTTTATCAACTCTGGAGTACTCAAACTCATTGTTACTTAACAATTTCTCGGCTTATCGCCAAAAAACAATGGGGTAATTGATGCCAATTCTCTGACACTTTGCGGTTTTGACAAGAATGTCAATCTTTCTTTTCATTTATGATTATATCATGGCCTCCTTATATTATAGGTAGTCAATTTAAGCAACGTAAATAATACCGTTTCTGTTAGAATGAGTAAATTTTGGTTTCACGGTTAATTTACTAAAAAACTGTTGGTCAGAATCAAATATGGTATTTTCTGAAAGCTAGTAATGTTATCTTTAATATGACAGTAAAATATACAGGGTGTTCCATTTAAAAAAATTCAATCCAAAGTAAATTTGCAAAACTTGACCACCCTGTATAACAGTGAATAATTTTGAACGACTTACAAGCGATTATTGTAATCCTAGATACAATACATTTTATAGAATATTTGGTTTTTCCATACCTGCTTCAATTGTTTTCAAAAAATGGCCGGAGTATAACCCTTTTTTCCACTTTAACCTCGTCTTATTCCCTTGGTATAAATTTTAGACCCAACAAACCTCATATCAAAATGATCGTAACGAATAGGAGAATCAACTAAAATAATAATATACCGGGTGTCCCATTTAAAAAAACACAAGTTTGGTTCACCACGAACTTTTCAGACCACCCTGTATAATAGGTATAATTTTAAAACACAGCGTTCTTGACTATCAATCATATCCCAATTTTTTTTTTCAAATTCCTCTCCGTTTGCCCACAATCGTCCACCCCATCTTGGTTGCACCACCCTGTATAACAAGCTACCTGCCAGCTACATTCAATTACCCCTCTCAAGGTTTAAAAATGTAATAAAACAAATTTTGATTAGAAATGCATTTTATTCCATTGACGAGTTCTTAAATTTCACATTTGTATAGGAGCAGACATATGGGGCTACATACTGTACTGTATTTTTAATAATTGTTTTAATCTATTGTAATGTTATTTTATTAAGTTTAGTATCACTTTTTTTAAGGACCTATTGTAATATTAATTTTTTTTCTTTTGTCCTAACTTTTTGACTTGTGTAAATACCTTAGGTATACTTGCACCAATAAATGAACTTAAACTTGAACTTATCCAACGGTTGTTAAAATTATTATTTAGGAACTCCCTAACCTCTATGCTGAAATGTGCTGATACACCATCGTGCATGAACCACATTTGATGTCTAAGAAGAACTAGCTTCTTCGACAAATTGACGATAATATCGTCCGTTTAGACTTGCTGGCAGGAAAAATGGACCTATCAAATAATCTCCAATAATGCCGGCCCACACATTTACTGAAAATTGTTGCTGGAAATTATTTTCGTGTATCGAATACGCATTCTCTTCTGCCCAAAAATGATTGTTATGAAAATTACGCATGGCATTCCTAGAAAAATTTGACTCATCGCTAAATAAAATCGTGTTTCCAAATAATGGATTTTGGGCTAGCATTTTGTAAGAACCACTGGCAAAATTTTAAACGGAGTGGAAAGGCACGTGGGAGAAGAGCTTGAGCCCTTTGGATGTGGTAAGGATACATTAAGTTGTCTAACAAAATTTTCCATACAAGCGCAAATGAAATGTTAAGTGTTGCAGCAATTTTCCTCGTACTGGTAGCAGGATCATTTTCTTCTGCATTCAGGACTGCTTCCTCGACTTCAGGAGTCCTAACCGTTCTATTTGCTCCTGCTAAATGAGTGGATTTCTTGAATGACCCATTTTCACATATCCTATTATGTACCTTTGCAAATGTTTGTCTATTGGGCACCATGCGATTCGGATATATCTGTTCATAGAGTCGTCTGGCTTCATAACAATTGCCGTTGGCAAGTCCATAAATGAAATGAATTTCTGCATATTCTTGATTTGTGAATTCAACCATCATCGAAAAAATATTTCTTACAAAATGCCAGTGATATATACGAGAATAACACAAAATACTAAAGAGGTAAAGAATTGAACAAAAAGTTTAAATTTTTTATCACAATTCATACACGGTGCTGCAAAAAAAAGTTCCGCATGATAAACTTGTAGTTGGTGCAAAAAAATGTAACACCCTGTATACCACCATCCACGATTTTAATATTTTATCGTAAAAGTTCTTAAAAATAATACATGTTCTAAAATTGAACTAATTCTCTCAGAAGGAACCGGAAAAAGAGAAAAGATTGAAACTTTGACACCCTGTATAACGAAAATGATGCGTTTTTGACCATGTATATATTGATATTTTTTTCCTATTTTGTCGAGTACTATAACCCCCTGAAATGTGTCCACGACATTAATTAACACCCTGTATAGGCCAAATTTAATCATATCTTTTTTTGTTCGCGTAAAGGGAACGGCAGATCTTAACAAATTGAAACTAATAATCCGCCTTGCTCCGTTGCAAGAGAGAGTCCACTTCAAGTCTTTGAACCAGTCACTAGGCTTCTCTAGCCTTGAATTTCTGTTTCGTTATTGAAGTTATTTTAATGTACAGGGTGATCAGTTAATGGTAGCGAGCGGCCATATTTCATAAGATATTGGTCGTATAGATTTGAGAAAAAAAAAATCCTAATAAAAGTCGCCAAGAGAAATTGCTGAAAATTATTTTCGAGTTTGTCAAACGTCCGCTAGAGGGCGTAACAACCAACACCAAGTAGAAAAATGGGGTTTTTATAAAATTTTGCCTAATGAAAATATATCGATGATATCATTTTCATATTTAGTGACCATGTCCCTACACTTTTTGTCTGAAATGTTTTGTTATATATATCAAAATAAAGCGGTGGGGGAAGTTCAATTGTTTTTTCAAACAAACCAAGATGCCTCCCGTTTCTTTTGACCGATCTTAGCAAACTTAGGCTCATATGAAAGAGCATAATTTGCACTACAAAACGCTTATTTGGTCTTGAATTTTTGACTTTTGCTGGCGTCGCTAGATGGCGTTAACTGAATTAGTGCATATTTTTTAGTTTTTTCAAAAAAAAAACAAATGTAATGGTATATTCATTTTTACATATTTTAAAAGGGGATAAATTTCTCTATAATTTAATGAAAATAATTTATCATCTACCTTTTTTTGAACCGTTGATATTGACCAAAATATTATTTTATTTTATTAAAAAATGGCACGCCACTGCTTTTTGTCAAAATAAAAATCATTTTCGTAATCACTTATTAGTTGCTAACAAAAAGAATCTCTTGACTTTTTTTCGTTAGACGAACGGTTTTGGATTGATAAAAATAAGATGTTGTTGTTGGACAGTTTTATTAAGATTTTTCATTGTTAAACATCTTATTTTTTCAATCCAAATATGATTAAAAAAAAAAAAAAAGTAAATATGATTTATCAATTTGTTATAAACAATTTAGTGCAAAAAATGGCTTTTAAAATGAAAACGATTTAAGCAATCGCGTTGCTATAAAAAGATGACTTGTAGAGAATTGAAATACCAACAAAGAGAGCTATTAAACAAGTCGATAGGATGATTAGTTTCGAAGGATATCCCAAAAAAAATTAAAATTTCATATTTTTTTTTTCAATAATTCAGAAGTCGGTCATTTTTTAAGTTGAAGCGTCGATCTTCCGGGAAATGGTAGTCAATGACATGAACTTTATGCAAGCACGAGACAGGCGCCGTCGGATAATTAGTTTTTAAGTAATTGCAATTTTGAATTTTTTCTAACTACCAGTCTTATCTCCCAAACGTATATTTTCATTTTGCATTAAAATGTTCCAACCCTATTCCAGTCACTTTATCAAATCATAGTTACTTTAGACACCCTTGATTTGAGAAAAGAGAATATGATTTGACAAATTGATTGGATACAATTAAAGATATGCCATGTTTGTAAGCATTTTTTACTAGATTTGCAACATTTTAACGCAAAATGAGAATATACGTTTGGAAGTACGATAAGTAAGTTTTCGAAATGTTCTTATAAAACTGAAATAAGCCAATCCGTGTCGCATCGAGACCCGCTCAGATTCAAACCTCTCAGCAGAAGAAATAAACAGCTTTTTTTGCTCCATTGCTGCTACTTTGAAGAACAGATTGTCCTCAAGTATCAGTTTTTCTGAATTCTTAAAAAATGTACCTGTTCAATACGACTCATTTTTCTTTTTGCCAACAGACATTTATGAACTGAAAAAAAAAACATTTTGGATATTAAGAGAAATGGAGCTACAGCGTGGGACAATATATCAATAAGAATATTCCTTGAACTTTCGGATACCATGTTGTATGTGCTGTTAGACTGTATTAATGATACATTTGTAAGGGGGTGTTTCCAGATTGTCTGATGATGGCGACAGTCATTCCAATATTTAAGGGAGAAGAGGACCTAGTATCGAATTACAGACCAATATCACTGCTGCCAATATGGTCTAAAATAATAGAAAAACTGGTAAAAGTCCGAATGGTTGCATTCTTAACCAAGTATGGTGTTCTAAAATCGGAACAGTCTGGATTTCAACAAGAAAAAGTACAAGTGATGCCTTATTTTCATTCTTGGAAAATCTTTATGTAAGACTGAATGAAAAGGAGGTTGCCGCAGCGGTCTTCTGTGATTTGTCAAAGGCGTTTGACTGCGTGAACCATAGAATACTGCTGCGAAAACTTGAAATGTATGGTTTTAAGGTGACACCATTGAAATGGTTTAACTCTTATTTGGAAAACAGAATACAGTGTATTTCTTTTGGGGTACCACAAGAATCAGTCTTGGGACCCATTTTGTTTTTGTTATATATAAATGACATTGCGGGTATTAATATATCTGGCAGATTCACCCTATTTGCGGATAATGCGACCATACTTTGGCATAACAGGGACCGTAAGGTCCTAAGTGAGAATATTAAAAATGATATAAAGATAATTAAATGTTGGTGTCAATTTTCCTTGAACCATACGAAGACTAATATAGTCTCTTTTGGGTGTAATTTGGATGATATAAGTTTGGATGATGCTATACTGGACAATATAACAGAAAATAAATTTCTAGGTCTATACACTGATAACCAGCTAAAGTTACACAGTACAGTTTGTATTCTCCAGAAAAGGGCTGTGCGATATATGTGTAGAGCAAGGGTTCGCGATTCATGTAAACCTTTATTTGTCAAGCGTGGTATATTGACGTTAGCTTCTTTGTTTATTTTAGAGACTGTGTGTTTAATTTATAAAAAATATAAACACGAAAGTCAGTTAAGAGATAGGCAACTTATCAATTTTTGAAAAAATGGTGAATTCTCCGTTTTTTTCTGGATTTTCTTCGAAACTAATTATCCAATCGACTTGTGTAATGGCTCGTTTTATTTGTATTTCAATTCTCTACAAGTCATCTCGTTATAGCATTGCGATTGCTTAAATCTTTTTCATTTTATATATAAAAAAAGAAAAAAAAAACACATTTTTTACACTAAATTGTTTATAACAAATTAATAAATAATAGTTATGAGTACAAAAGACAGCAGCATGAACCAGCAGAATGTGTTTTAAGTGATAGCCCAGTTGGTTTTCGGGTAGTATTTTTTGTCACAAAATCAATACATTTCTGCTCTATTGCGTGGCCTATAAAGGGTTTTCACGCATGAACTCGAATAAAACTGCGAAACGATAGCTCAAATGAAAAAATTGTAAGAGTAATAATTTTTAGTAAAGAAACCAAGCTATAAATATTTTTAATAAAAATAGGCAATATACCGAGTGGTAAAAAAATATGGCCACAAACGCAGGGCATATACCCCTGTTCTACGCCTCTCAAGTCATCCACATGGTTTTCGTTTGTTGGGTTAATGGCTCTTTATGTAGTGATGACATGTTTCAAAATTGAAATTGATATCTTGCTCCTAACAGATATTATATAATAAAATGTAATTTTTATCACACATGTTTAATGCCCTGTATATTCTAAACGGTGAGACTTAAGAGAAAAATTATATTATATTTCGTCAAGGTAGGCATGCCTGTACCTTTCGGTTCTTATTTTTGAATCACCCTGTATAATTAATAATCAGAACACTATACTTAATGCCACTAGTTAGTCCAGCTTCCAAAGTTGGGGAACAATGAAAAAATATATTAAATGGAATGTTTATGATGTAAGTCACTACCAGATATTGAACAATTTTTATAAAAAAAAATCAGATCGTCCAGTGTTGCCAATTTGCCGAATTTTTCTTAGACTATTCGAATTCACTATATTTTTATGCAAAAGAGAAATAGTGGATTCTTGTTGTTATCTGCCTTGCAAAGTCCTAATTAAAAGGGGTGGTAGGGTAACTACTCTTTTTTTGTTTTTTTTTTCTATATTTTGTATTGTTGCGCATTTAGCCCTAGTTATAGATTTGTTGGGTTTAAGGGAAATGTATTTATTACTTGTTATTTTTTCGAACATTCTGTTAGACTTAATTCTTTTCACCCTGTAGTATTTAGATTATTCTATATCATTCCATCCTTTTCTAAATGCCATATAAGCGAGCCGCAAGGCAAAATTTTGATTGAGTTTAGTTTGTGATTTCGAGATGTAAACAAGTTGACAGTGACAGATTTTAGGTTGCTTTATTTACCATTGTTAGCTATAACCAGTATTTACCTGTAAGCTGTAATTGATTTAGCAATTATTTTATTTAATAAGAAAAAAATATTTGGCAACACTGCACGGACAATGACTTTTAACATAAAAGATTCCCTAATATTGGTCCTATCTAATTTTAGGCTCCCAACAGAGTCTTCTAAATGTAAATGCACGAAATTTTTACAACCTAAGTTCAAACTTAAAAGTCAACAAAAAAACCTCGTAGATCACATATCGAACAACAGCATACTGACCGTTTTTAGGGTTGCTCGAAGACATTACTAAATTAAAATTGCTTCAGTTGAAACTAAACAAGTTGTGTTTCACGTCATCAACTAATCGACAATTGACATAAATGAGGCTCTAGACTACTAAAGCTCGGTGGTCATGTGGCTGGTGAGGGCCTGTACACGCTTCGCGTTGCAGCTTTTGCACAGGACGTGTCCGTCCAAGGGATAACAGCCCCTTCCTTCGGCCTCCGAAGACAGAACAAGTCCGCAGTCCTGGAAAAGAAATTGATTTAAAAGTTCAGTTTTATTAAATTCTGTATTTACAACAACTTTGACCAAAATTTCCAGAGAAAAAAATGAAATAATTTAAATGCCTCCAAAACTATCACTGAAAACATTGACTTCATCCACATACCAAAAACAAAAATGGCAATGTCAAAAAAGTCTGTTCAGATTGGCACAAAAAAGAGTAGTTAACAAAAAATTTTATGCGGTGTGCCTCAAGGATCTGATTTGGCTCCAATTTTATTTTTAATATAAACTGCTGTGCATAATAACTGCAATTCTAAAATTTTTGTGTAAAATTCAAATTGCTGTAACTTTTCAGGGATGAGAGATATTGGGCTACGGTTTTCAGCGTATTATGGAGATATGTTTTGAAAAAAAGCCCAGTATTATGTATTTTTTCAAAGTGCGTTTCATTTTATTATACAGGGTGTGAGATGACACCGTCTTATTTTTTTAAATGTTTGTTAAGAGCGAGAACTTGTTACAGCAACTCTTAAGTTTTCTTTTTTCGACCAAAATGATCTTTGGCAAGATGCAAAAAAAACAATTTCTAGCGATTTGTCGTATCTTCACTTGTTTTCAATATACAGGGTTTTTTCGAAAAAAACGACATCGTTACATTATTAACACTTCAACACGACACCCTGTACATTAGTCGGACATTGGTCACTTGATTTATTATGGGTATTTATGCCTGTAATCATATTCATAGGAGCAATGTATACATGGTGTAACATAAGTAAAAGAGAAATAACAAAATTGGAAATTAATATTTTGGTTGAATTTCGTACACTCCCTAACCATATTTGGGGGTATGATGAGAAACGGCAAGACAGAGTTATTTATCACTCGTGGGACTGTCAACGTCGAAATTTATAGAAATGAATGTTTAATAAATATCATTCTACCATTTGCAAATAATTTTGGAATCGATTTTATCTTAGCTGATGACAATGCAAGGCCCCACCGAGCTAGAACCGTTATAGAGACTTATTTATAATGTGTTTAAATAAGCTTGTTTTATTTCATAAAATACAAAGGGTATTTGAAGTAGGTATTAAAAAAAGTGAAAGGTCTACTTATTATTTTCAAAAAAAAAGTGTATAAATCTGGCAATAGTGCCAATGCATTTAAAATTGTCTTATTATGCCAAATTGGCTTCGACTTAATTCGGTGATTAGTGGGCTATTTTAATTATTCCATTTTATAGCACGGCAATAGCTTGGCAGAAAATTGAAATGTATGGTTTCTTAATATAAAACACTCAGTATATCAATATCGAAACATAACATGTATCATATCTTTTTAGTTTTTGGCTGAACAAACCAAAAATTGTGAAAAATTTACTGGAATATCAGAATGTAGCCGTTTCTTAATTAGTTATTAAATAACGCCCTGTATATTCAATAATAAATGCATTTAAGACAAAACCTAAAAAACCGTTTCGACAAAAGGATTAATTATTTTCAAAAATTCTCACAAAACTGGCGAGCTTTCATTATTTTAGATTTGACAAGAGATTCAAGGAGGGAGTGTACGAAATTCAACCAAAATATTAATTTCCAATTTTGTTATTTCTCTTTTACTTATGTTACACCATGTATACATTGCTCCTATGAATATGATTACAGGCATAAATACCCATAATAAATCAAGTGACCAATGTCCGACTAATGTACAGGGTGTCGTGTTGAAGTGTTAATAATGTAACGATGTCGTTTTTTTCGAAAAAACCCTGTATATTGAAAACAAGTGAAGATACGACAAATCGCTAGAAATTGTTTTTTTGCATCTTGCCAAAGATCATTTTGGTCGAAAAAAGAAAACTTAAGAGTTGCTGTAACAAGTTCTCGCTCTTAACAAACATTTAAAAAAATAAGACGGTGTCATCTCACACCCTGTATAATAAAATGAAACGCACTTTGAAAAAATACATAATACTGGGCTTTTTTTCAAAACATATCTCCATAATACGCTGAAAACCGTAGCCCAATATCTCTCATCTCTGAAAAGCTACAACAATTTGAATTTTACCCAAAAATTTTAGAATTGCAGTTATTATGCACAGCAGTTTATATGTTCAATAAATATTTGACCAAAAAAACTTTTTACCTCGCATCTATAACACTGGATATGGAAACTGTGATCCAACGCCACAACCCGCACAGTTTCTTCCTCGCCAGGCTCAGGCATGATCGGCTGCTTGCAAACCCAGCACCTTGGAGCAAAAATCCTAGAAAACATTTGAAAATTATGTTTGTATGCTTGAAAAACGTGTAAATAGTTATTAAATATACAAGCCAAAATGAAAAGGATAATGTCAAATATTTTGAGAAGTGATAGTTGAGATAATTTAGTCATATACAGGGTATTTCTTAATGATATACAAATATTTAAGGGTGTTAATAAACTATTGTCCGTTAGGAAAATAAGGGATGTTATGAAATTACGAAAAACAAAAGATAATTAGTATTTTTGAAATCCCTTGGGATAATTCAGTGATATTTAGTTCTTAGTGACATTTAATAAAGGCGCATATACAAATAAACATACTATTCAGCTTTCACAATGGCGTGCGTACGAGCACTGACTTTGATATTTTTAAAGACAAAAATGGTACGCCAATGGTTTTTCCCAAATAAAAATTATTTTTGATTTCCCAGTTCAATTTGAAAGATAAGATCCTTTCTTTGGTTTTCTTGAGTAAAAAATAAAAAGCGTTGTATTGTCTGAGAAAAGTAATTATTGAAGAATATAATTTAGTAATACATCTAGTTGGCCTGAAATATGTCAAAAAAAAAATCGAGGAAATTGTCCATATTTTTCAAAGAGACCTAGTTTATTCTTTATTTCAATAGTACATTACAGGTCAAAAAAAAAAAAGAAAAACCCAAGTAGTACACTAAGTAAGATAAATACAAACTAATAAAATTAAAAGTAGTGCAGTTAAAGTCAGATAAAATAAGTAGGTAAAGAACAAATATATGGAACATAACAACCTAAATATATATAAACATATGTGAATGCGTGAGTCTGTTATAAAATTAGATAAAATATAAGGAACGATAAGTAGTAAAAGGAACTCAAGTTAAAAAAAAAATGAGCAAAATCGAGTTATAAATATCTTAAGTTTTCTCTTAAATGCTAATGAGCTGCAATTATATTCAAAATCGTAGGGCACATGCTTATTATATAAAGTCATAAATCGATTTATAATTTCATTTCTGCCAACATCTGTTCTTCTATAGTCCGGTAAAAAGGTTCCTGTCTGCCTGGTACATCTTGATGGAACTCTAAAATTCAACAAATTCAGCAAGTCAGCAGAGTCCACTTGGTTGGTAAGAATCTTGTGGCCAAAAGATAGGCAGTGCTTGATTCGACGGATTTCGAGGGAATCTAAACAGCATGTTAATACGCTCAATATGCAATAATTGGGCCTTGTTAATTCCCAATTTGAAAAGGAGAAAGTTAGCAAAGTTTATTTGACCACGTTCGATCCGGGCCATCCAGGTCGTGTAGCAAGGTGACCACACAACAGAGCAGTAATCGAGGTGACTTCTCACCAAGGAGAAGTAAAGTGTTTTTAAGACCTCTGTATTTCTAAATTCGTGACATTGTCTTATAATCAATCCTAACATTTTAAAAGCTTTTGAGATTATCCAGTCGATGTGGTTTGAAAATCTTAATTCGGAGTCAAACAAAATTCCAAGATCATTAACCATTATAACTCTTTGAAGTTCAGACGAGTCAATATTATAGGAATTTGTGACTGGTGCTTTCTTCCTACTAAAGGAGATTACTTTACATTTAGATATGTTCAGTTGCATCCTGTTCTCAATGCACCATGTATACAAAAGATCAATATTGCTCTGTAAAACACAACAGTCCTCAATAGAATTAATTATACGATATATTTTAAGATCATCGGCAAAAAAAAAGAGGATTGCATTGGTTAAGCAGTGAGGCTAGATCATTCACAAATAACAAAAACAAGATGGGACCCAAGTGGGACCCCTGTGGTACAACAGAGTGTACTTTAATTGTTTGAGACTTATCGTCGCCAATCCGAACTACTTGAGAACGATCATCAAGATAACTTCTAAACCACTTCAGAAGTGGACCACCAACTCCATACAATTCCAGCTTTCGGATTAAGATGGGATGCATCCACCTGGAGACCCGCCTCCCAAGCAACCACGATGGTGTTGGAAAACACACAGAGATTTGTCTGACAAGACCTTTCCGGAAAAAAAACCATGCTGTGCAGTTGAGATACAACTTCGGAAGACATTAAACATAGCTTCGGTTACAATCCTTTCCAGGATCTTTGTCACACAAGAGAGTCCAGAAATCGGTCGATAATTCTCGATATCACTTATGTTCTTATTCTTAAACAGAGGGGTAATGTAAGCCAATTTCCATGCTGCAGGAAAAACACCGCAATCAAGTTTTAATAACAAACATATAAAAAGACTCAGTAAATTATAATTATTAATATGACACACGTTTGGCCCTTTCGAGCATCATTAGACCTACAAACAACAGAGAGAACCTTAGTAAATAATCACACTCACAAATCCTAAAACAATAACTTACAAATAGAATAAAACACTCTACAGCACAACAAAACAAACAACTACTTATACATATTTGATTGACATTAAAATCAGGTTAAGTCTCACGTGAATAAACAAAATAAGATATTAAAAAAGTATTGAAAAAGATTCATGTCTCTGGTTGGGATCGAACCCAGACCACCAGAGTGGGAGGCCAAGTAAGTATTCGCCAGACTACTGGACTGGTCAAAGAATATGACCAAAAACTCTCACTAATTAATGAATGAAATTAAGGTTGCCTACAATAATTATTATATTAAATTGTTAAGTATTAGGGTTGGTTTGAAATTAAAAACATCGTTAACGCAAGAGAGAAGAATAGGACTTTTTACAGCTTTGGTTATTTCAAGCCTTTTCCCCTTTGGACATTCAAGTAAAATATCAACGTCAGAAATGGAAAAGTCACGACCTGACTCTAACAAATGATTGACAAAAGCTGAAACAGTCTCAGTTACATCCGTATTTCTGAATTTGTTGACAAGGCTCAAATGATCTCTCACCCTTGTGGAAAATTTTCTACCTGTTTGTGCCACATAGGTCATGGAACATTCGCCACAATTTAGCGCGTAAACTCCAGATCTGGACAATTTGTCGGTTGTGTCCTTTGTCCTTACTGAATGTCTCTTGAGAGTATTTACAGTTCTGAATGAAATGTTGAAATTTTTAATACTTTTAGAAAGATTTCCGAAAAAAGTAAGTTCTGAATGTATGATATTATAGCACATTTTGTACTTGTTTATAAATTTATAATATAATTTGTTAAGTCCACAGGAAAACCGTTGTTCTGCATTATAATATCACGCTCTTTATTAAAGGCTTCTCTTGACAATGGTAAATTACACAACCGATAGAAAAAGGAGTTGAACGCGGCGAATTTATGTGTGTAAGGAGAGTTTGAAAAATTTCGTTCTCCAATTATTCTAAAAATATTTTCTTATTCGTGGGTTAGGAGAAGGCGCAAACAAAACACACTGATTAATTTCTGTGCGACGTTTCGTATCTTTATCGATACTTTTTCAAGCACTGGAAACAGTACACAGCATAAAAATTGAAAAATAATAAATTAACATTAAAAATATACCTGAATTGTTAGTGTCGTTGTGTCCGCGCTTTGCCCATAATTCCTAGATGTGACGTGAAGGAAAACGTTTCACAACAAAAACACACACACACCCGAGAAACAGTTATAATATTTAATATCTGATTTTTTATTTTGTGTTGTTACAACTGTTTTCATTTTATTTTCGAACCGATTAATACACTGGTTTATGAACTCGAACAGATAGTTATTCTTTCTCAAAACGTTCTCAATCTTTTTAATATTTGTGCCATAAAAAGCAATCCACTGTCAATCCCAATTTTTTTGAGAGATTGGGTTATTGGAATAAAAGTTGAGTATTCGTCCTGAACTTGTTGGCTTGACATACTAGTCACTTATCACTTCGGTGTCAATAAATGATAGTCTTCCTTCTCAATTGTAAATTGTATTTTTGGGTGATAACTATTAAAACAATGAAGGATGGTACTATGATGTTTTATTGGTATAGCTGTTATGGATATCATCAACGTACTGATAAAACGATAAACGATAACGATAAATGGCAGCTTGTCTAAAACGGTTGTCACTAAATCGTTCATTAAAATATTGGCCAATGTAGGACTCAATGGATTGCCCATGGCACTACCATCAAGCTGGATGTAAAAAACGTCTTTGAAAGTAAAATAACTGGATTCAAAACAATATGCTATTATATTAATAAAAAGGTTCTTAGGAATGTCAATGTATGCCGAGATAAATTTCCAGTTTTTTATTATAATATTAATTATTAATTGTTTAGGATTGTTCGTGAACAAAGAAACCACGTCCAGTGATACCAACTGGTAGTCCGAGGGTATTATTATGTTTTTTGTATACTCAACAAAATCAAAAGAATTTTTCATATTAATATAATAAGTAGATGTTATTGAACTAAGAACAGAATGTAGGAAGATGGCAAGATTATAGCAAGGTGTATTGATGCAACTCACGATGGGTCTTAGCCTAAAGTCTTGCTTTAGTGCTAAGTTCAAATCAGGTGAGACTAAATGTGGTAACACCTCTAGAAAGTGTTTAAGATAAGCTTTCAAATAAACAAAAGTTTAACGGAATATCTAAAAAAATAACGGAGATAAGGGGAGGAGGGTGGTACTTCTATGTGGGACACTCTGTAGAGAAAGTATACCTACTTATGGAAATCTTCAATGCAATGAACCCTGTTGGTCGCGTCAACAGTGAAAGGAATTCCATCCAGGCTTTTGCCACAAACTACACAACAGAAACAGGCTGGATGATACGGCTTCCCGGTGGCTCTAAGAATTCTATCCAGGATCGGTTTTTGACATACACAACATTTTTCTAAAGTATTCTGAAACGTTCAAAAGATAATAAAAAAGATTATTCAATTTCGGTAAATTAATTATTGACATCTCATGTATTAGTAACTTATTTTGACATACCAAATAGTCTTCTTCACAATAAGGATGACCATCGAGAGCATAGAAAGGTTTACCCTGCAGGTTAACGGCGCAGTGATGGCAAGTGAAGCATTTGATGTGATAGAGCTGATCCATGGCGGTACAACCGTTGTTTTCCCCTACAATCTGTAGTGAAATAACTTAATTAGTTAAAAAAAGAACAAATAACATTACAGGGTTCTTAGCAATTTTGAATTGTCAAATTCCCTGACTTTTCCAGGTTATATTTTGAGAATTTATATTTCTTATAAAGAAGCCAAAAAAACTAAACCTAAATGTAATTGTATAAGAAATATAAAATATTAAAGAAAATGCTATACGAATAGAGCAAGCAGGGTTACTTTAACTGGAAGAAGTATACATTTTTAAAAGGATATTCTGTTCTAATTAAAATTAAGTAAAAAATACAGTTATACAAAGCATTTACAAACAAAAAAATTAATATATACTTGCGACATGTCATTATTAAAAATAAATTGAAAACGATTATAGAAAAAATAGAAAATAAGTATATTAAATTTTTCGTCTCAGTTCCAGGGGCGTGCAGTCCATGGAAGCAAGGGAAGCAGTGCTTCCCCCAAAAAAATTACAAAACATCTTTTAAAATGTAATTTTTGAAATAGGAAACCATAAATTTAGTTTATATTAAAAATGTTAAAATATTATCTTAATTATCAAGCCCATAATAAATGCGATCTTGACTCCGACCCAGCCACAATAGAATATCGAATAGAACCTATGCGGGCCGCTAGCTTCTCTGCAGCCAAGTCCTGTATACTTGATTTCCTGTGAATCGAGCCAGAGGTTATTGAACTTTCCACCGACTGTTTGCGATTTTTGCATTTGAGTCGCGTGCTTTAAGTGGGGGCGGAAGCTATCGTTGGAGTAGGTTAGGTTGTTTGCTTGAACGGCTATCCGTGTGTTGTGTGATACGTACGTCGCGTCGTGCATGGTGCGATATGGAAGACAATAATACGGACGTGGATATGCAAATACCGTCAACTTCGGCTGTCGGTAATAAAATTGAAAATGTTGCAGAATTTAGTAAGAAAAGTGTGTGTGAATGGGTGGTGTGTGTCTTAATAATAAAGGGATTTTTGGAGATAATATCACGAGTGCTTAAAAATTTCCGATAATTTTTCACGAATGCGTGTTTTCTTATAATTTGTAGAGAAAACACGCAGGAGTGGAAAATTATCTGGTTAATTTTTAAGCATGGATGGTATTTAGGAGGAACATTCCAGGAATCAAATACAGGGAAACTAAGCTTTATTAACTGAATATTAAATACATACCTATTTCAAGTTCAGAAATTTGAATTTTGTAACAAATTGAACACAAATTGAATAATAATATACTAATAAAATTATTTGTCTAAATATTGAAAAGTACTTAATATAAATCTAAATATTCAATTTTAATTATTGATTGTATAATAAAAGTTACAGTTCTGATAATTATTAACCACATTGTTGTTTTGCGACGACGTAGAAGATGCCGTTAGACCACTACTTGTACTTGTGCTGGGTGATGCTGATACAGGGGCTGGATGCATGTGCTGTTGAAGTGGTTCTTTTCCAGGTTCCCTCATTTTTTCAATAATTTTTTTGTGGTGATCTGGATCCATTTGCAAATAACTTGATAGGGATTTCGCATTCGAATGACCTGTAATTTTAGTAGCTCTGAGGGAATGGTTAGTAAATTTGTTTGTGTTATTGAGGCCTGATTTCTGTGCTTGTTTTTTGTCCAAGTTGAAATCTCGTTTTCTCCTACTCGGCTGTTTTTGAACCATTTTCCGGAAATCTTCCAATGGGGGTTTGGCGTCAAAAATAGTCGAGTGTTGGAGACACTTTTCCTTTTATCTTGTAATTCTTTATAAATTCTTACTGGGCAAAAGCTGGGACTTCTCTCGTTTCTCACCAACCACTTCGAATCGGCGAGTTTTCGGCCACCACCATGACATGTTGTAGAAAAAACAGGGTTGTATTGAATTCTACCTGTTTTTCCTTCGAAGTTGTCAGTTTCTTCTTTGAAAAAAGTTGTTTCGGCTCTTGCACCTTCTCCTCCTCTCCAGGCTAATTCATAGGACAACAGAAAAAAACACTTCTTTTGTAAACCCTCTGGAGTTGATTCATCACAAGCTTCGATTAGATTTTTTAATTCATTGTATGTTAAAAAAACGGCCGATTCTCTGCGTTTACCTTCAATACCTTGCAAATGTCTCCTTTTGGCATTTTTAGCGTATCGAACCGATTTGAATTCGATCTGCTCGAAGGGATTTATTTTAATTTTGTATTCATTAAAATACCTTTCCATCAATAATTTCGCCGTCACATTCCAAATAATTTTTACCGTGCGTTCTTTATATTCCTCCCCGTTCATTTTTCGCATATTGTAGGCCCAGCTTTTCAAAATCATTGCTAGTTGGGATACTGGAGTATCTTGGTCAAACGTATAGTTTTTTTCATCGCAGAATGACATAAACTGTCTCCAGATGCTCTTCTTGGATTTAACGGTGTTTCTTGGTTCGCTTCCAATTATATTTTCATCAATTTCCTCTTCTTGAACTAGCCCAAAGCGATTATTCATATTGACAACTTTTCAAAAATGTTTGAAAGATACTTAAAAAAAATCAGTTTCTAGGGACTCTAGCGTCTCTCAAAAGCAGGTTTCATATTGTCAAGATTTCATTTTTTGGTTAGGTATGTAACCACACATAACCATGTAAGTGGAAACACCATGTTTCCTAGATGACGTGGTATTTCCGCTATAATTTTTCGAAAACACTACCAGTCTTACGTGAAAAGTTGTACAGGGTGGCCATTTTATGGTGATACAGTATCTTATCTAGAAAACGGTAATAGTTACGACAAAAAGTTAAATACAAAAGTTGTTTGGATTCAATCAAATTTTTATTTTATTTCACTTTTGTTATACAGGGTGTTTCGTTTTGACGTGACACATGTCAACTTTCTTAATTTAAATGGGACATCCTATATATTATTACATATTTCGATTCTACTGTTAATTCGTGAAAGTTTTTATAATAACATCTATATTTGAATTCTTTATCGTTTTTGAGTAAGTTGAGTTTTTAGAATTTTTTTTTAAAAAACATATTTTAAAAAAAAAATGTTTTACCTATAAAACTTTAATGGAACTGACTAATATCCTAAACATACATTACTAAGGGTTCAATTCAACGAGTTTCTATGCTGGTCTTACCAATTAATATACAGGGTGTTAAAAATGGAGAGCAAAACAAACAGAACTTTAAATGTAAAAATCTCCTGTTTTTCAAATGGAACACCCTGTATATTTTTATTTCATCTGATTCAGCGTTCAATTACCTACCATTACTCATATATATGTCCTATACCTAAAATGAACAGTTTCGATTTTATTAGCCGTTTTCTGATTTGACTATTTTTTTTTTAATATCTATAAGTAAACAGATGAAGTGGGCTAAAATAAAAATGTCGTAAATAAAGCCTTATTCTCATTTCCCTAACACAGATAGCGACTATAAATAATGTTAGAAAATACAAATAAAAGTGAAATATTATGTAATTTATGTTCTTATTATTTAATGTTTACGAAAATAAGGAAGAGACAAAAAAATATCTTGTGCCACACAGTATAACTAATAACTAACTGAGTATTAAACATGATTAGAACAGATTATAAAACATTTTCAATATGGCCACCGTCCATTGCGATACATGAAGCGTAAATAGCCTCCATTTTTTGAATAGCGTTCTTTACCGAATTTGATGCATTAAAATTATTGATCTCTTCCCTGATTTTTATTTTTAACTCATTTCTATTATTAGATCTATTTTTATAAACTTTATTTTTTAGTGCACCCCACAAAAAGATGTCTAAAGGGCTTAAATCAGGGCTTCGTGGAGGCCATGTGTGGGATATTAAACCATGTCTTTCTATCCACAATGGAAAATGTTGATTAAGGAAGTGTCGGTGTAACTGTGTGGTAAGGGGCGCTATCCTGCTGAAAAATGATATTTTCTCGAATATTTGCTGGCATTCGCCATTTAACGACGCGTCAAAAAATATTGGTCCGATAATACGGTCGCAAATAATTCCGCACCACACATTTACGGTTTGACGGCCTTGTTTTTTAATTGCTTTTATTAGATGTTTATTAGTTTGAGACCAGTAATGACTGTTTTTCCGATTAAAAATACCCGCCGTATTAAATAAGGCCTCATCAGTTCAAAGCAGTTTTGAAAAAAACACATTTTCTAACTGCCGGTCCATAATATCACAACAAAAAGTCAATCTTATATTATATAAGGATGATAACCATTCACCTGCAGTGTTTTTTGAATACTTCCTCTACTGACACCTGCAATGTCTCTGTCAGCATCTCTTTGGAATCTTTCATCATCTTCCTCGAAATAAAGTAAAATCTCCAGTTGTTTTTCATCAGTGAGGACGAAATTGGGACGATTTTTCTTAGAGTTTTTAAGGACACCATTTTCCAAATCACGCACAATTCGAAAAAATATAGTCCTGGAGGGAACTCGATTATTAGGATATTCCCTCGAATATTCTCTAAGGGCTAACCCTAGACTTTTATTATTTTTTTATGAAACAGTTGTATAATTTCAAACATTCATCTAAACTATATAAAGCCGTTTTTTAACAAATTTCGCAGCAAAAAATGGACAAAAACGACAAACAGAGCAAATGTCAACTTAAGTCAATAATTGCATTAGGTTAATTTCTAAGCCTATCTTGATTTTTTTAGTTTCTGATCTCATTTACTGGCAAAATTCCAGGACAAATCAGAAAACGGCTAATAAAATCGAAACTGTTCATTTTAGGTATAGGACATATATATGAGTAATGATAGGTAATTGAACGCTGAATCAGATGAAATAAAAATATACAGGGTGCTCCATTTAAAAAACAGGAGATTTTTACATTTAAAGTTCTGTTTGTTTTGCTCTCCATTTTTAACACCCTGTATATTAATTGATAAGACCAGCATGGAAACTCGTTGAATTGAACCCTTAGTAATGTATGTTTAGGATATTAGTCAGTTCCATTAAAGTTTTATAGGCAAAATTAAAAAAAAAAATATGTTTTTTTTAAAAAAAATTCTAAAAACTCAATTTACTCAAAAACGATAAAGAATTCAAATATAAATGTTATTATAAAAACTTTCGCAAATTAACAGTAGAATCGAAGCATGTAATAATATATAGGATGTCCCATTTAAATTAAGAAAGTTGACATGTGTCACGTCAAAACGAAACACCCTGTATAAACAAAAGTGAAATAAATTAAAAATTTAATTGAATCCAAACAACTTTTGTATTTAACTTTTTGTCGTAACTATTACCGTTTTCTAGATAAGGTACTGTATCACCATAAAATGGCCACGCTGTACATGAGTGGAATATTCAACATTAAACTTCGCTGATAAGCTTCAAATAATTTCCAAAGGAAGGGCAAAACCGCCTATAAAAAATTTAACCACAAAAATGAAAAACTGTATTAGACATTTTTATCCGGAATAACAATACGAACTTTAAATGGCTAACAGGGTGTGAAAATATAAGTAAATTATTTTGTTGGTCATGTTTACTTGTTTGAAAATGAAAAATGTCTCTGGAATAAAACTGGTTTTTCCGATTTAAACAATTTCCATAAAGCTGTAAAAAGGCACATTATGTCCAAAGCACATTTGCAGGCCTTCATAACAGAAAAAGTCTTCCGCAAAACCAGAATTAAACACGCCCTTAATAAACAGTTAGAAATTAGTCACCGCCAACACAATGAACTAGTCGATAAAAATAGGTAAATATTAAGAAGATTTATCGATGTTGTTTGTTTTCTCGGACACCACGAATTGGGATTTAGAGGTCATAACGAAACAAGGGTTTCTTCAAATAGAGGAAATTTTCAAAATTTACTTAGTTGCAATTATTGTTAGGCCTGGCGAATGTAAGTTTTTAGGTATTTGATAAACATATATATGCGACCTTTGCAAGAAGTTATCAGCAGGTTTCTATGCTTTGAGGGTTATTTCAAATAATTTGGATTTTACAGTAGCACGTAGTGCTTACTTTGGATTAATTGAGTCGCACATTCGCTATGGAATACCATTCCATAGCGGGCTCTTGTTCCAATAATTTACTCAATGATGCCTTTATTACAAAAGAGAGCAATACGGTATATGAGTAGAGCTAAAATGAGCGATTCTTGCCGTCCATTATTTATAAAGCACTCCATTTTGACTCTGTGTTGTATTTTTATTTTGGAGACCACTTGTTTGATGCATAAAAAATACAGGAGTGAAGTACAGTTAAACCATAATAGTTTTAATACGCGACAAATTTATCAGATGAGGTTGCCGATTCCTAAGTCACAAATGATAAAAAATTCCTTTGTCTACAACGGCCGGAAAATATTTAATTGTCTTCCTCTAGAATTGCGTATGTTGCAATGCCAAAAAAAATTTAAGCAAGGAGTTAAAAACATATTACTCAGGAAGGCATATTATAATATGCAAGAATTTTTTACTGACCAGCTATTGTGATTTATATGTAATAATTGTACAGGGTGTCCCACATAAGATCCTCTATCCCCTTATCTCGAAAGATATACAATTTAGGAAAAAAAGTTATATATAAAGTGTTATTGTTTTTAAGTGAACTTTTATATTATATACCTTTCATGTATACAGGGTGCTCAGTTTTTCCTGGTTAGGAGTCAACTCCTAAAAATTAAATGGGACACCCTGTATATTATCCTGGATATGGATTCCTCATTAAAAATAAGGGTAACTTTCATTAAGATATTGTATACCTATCTCTCGTCGTTTAGGATATAATAGCCGTTTTATTTAATTTTTTGCTAAAAACGTATATATTTAAGGTAGTAGAAAAAAATATAAGTATATAATATTTGGTGAAGCTGCCATTTTTATATTAAAGACAACACCACAATATATAATTTAAGTTGTTTACTTTGACTACAAATTATACAGGGTGATATCAGAAATTCAATCGATCGGAATATATAAAATTACTTATAAGTCAATAATCTTAAATGGAACACCCTGTATATTATTGCAGATTTCGATGGTTCACAAAAAATTAAAGTAACTTTGTATATAATAACCTATACCTATCTCTAACCGTTTAGAAAATATTCGCTATTAAACTTTTTTTATGCAATAAAAAATACCTTTGGTTTAAATTTAATGACGAAATACGTCACAAATATTTTTTAACGGGCTGACCATAGTAGATTTTCAACAAAATACTGTAGTTTACAATTTTAACTAAGATGTCTGTATTTTCTGAGAAATTAATTCTTTCCAATGATCGATATAATAAAATACCTATGGCCGACATAACAAAAATATTAATCTTTTATTTCAACGAATACGAAATTTTAGCAAATATAGAAATGTTTTAACATTTAACAATATGTAAATTTTGTGAACTATTAAATAAGTATGTAGTAAGAAGTTAAGTTAATAGAGAACATTTACATAATTACAAATGAATTAATGTGTAAAATCAAAAAAACAATTGCATGTATAACGAAAGGACCAATATACCTAATGCAAAAGGGAAAATTAAAGTAAATTTGCCACATGGCCTCCATTTTGGGCAATACAAGTTGTGTAGATGACTTCCATTTTTCTTAAGGCATCTCTTACTGCAGCACTTTCATTGATATTTTGAATTTCTTCCCTTATTCGATTCTTGAGATCATCAACATCTTGAGGTTTATTTTTGTATACTTTATCCTTTAATGTTCCCCACAGAAAATAGTCCAGGGGCGTCAAATCTGGACTCCGCGGAGGCCAACGAATATTTCCATTTGGTCCAACGACCTCTGCATAGTTAACACTTAAATAAGTTCTTACTTGAATGGTGTTATGGCAAGGTGCTCCATCCATTTGGTAAATAATATTATTTATGTTACCATTGACCTCTAGTAACGGCCTGATATTGTTAGTCAGTAGCTCTAGGTACCTCGCACCATTTAAATGGTTATCCAGAAATAGAGGACCTATTACTTGATTCCTGTAAATCGCACACCAACAATGAACACTACGACGACCTTGATGTTGAATAGTTTTGATGTTGTGTTTGTTTTCTTGAGACCAATAGTGAGTATTCTTTCTATTAAATATCCCTGAGGTAGTAAATATCGCTTCGTCCGTCCAACAAATTTGGTTAAAAAAATTAGGGTTACGAAAATGTCGATCCATCATTAGGTCACAATATTCCAATCGTAGAATATGATCGGTAGGTTCTAAGTGTTGCAATTTAGCGAACTTAAACGCCCTGTAGTTATTCATTTTCAGCGTCCTATGAATATCAGTTCTAGCAATACTTAAGTCTTTTTCTGCATCTCTGATGGAATTTTCTGTAAATTCTTCGAAATATAAGCATATATTTAATTGCGTTTCATAATCCAAGATACTTTTAGGTTTATTTCTTTTTTCATATTTTAAAACACCATGCTGTTCGAGATCTAGTTCAATTCGCCCAAACATGGATCTTTCCGGTATTCTTCTCTCCGGATACTTTTCATGATATGCTCTTATAGTCAGTGCAACGCTTTTGTTATTTTGAAGATAACACTGATATAAGTTCAACCTTTCTTCGGCAGTATAAGACATTATAAGATAAAGATGAACTTAACGCACAACAAACCAAAATTTATTATATTATTTGACAAATATTGTTTACGTTGGTTTCCAAAGCACTTTATTTGTTTTCCATGGCAGTTTTGATTTTGCAGTGTTAGTTAATTACATGCAATATTTGGTTTCATTTTATGATTTGTAATGAATTATTTTCTCAGGAAATACAGAATACAGACATCTTAGTTAAAATTGTAAACTACAGTATTTTGTTGAAAATCTACTATGGTCAGCCCGTTAAAAAATATTTGTGACGTATTTCGTCATTAAATTTAAACCAAAGGTATTTTTTATTGCATAAAAAAAGTTTAATAGCGAATATTTTCTAAACGGTTAGAGATAGGTATAGGTTATTATATACAAAGTTACTTTAATTTTTTGTGAACCATCGAAATCTGCAATAATATACAGGGTGTTCCATTTAAGATTATTGACTTATAAGTAATTTTATATATTCCGATCGATTGAATTTCTGATATCACCCTGTATAATTTGTAGTCAAAGTAAACAACTTAAATTATATATTGTGGTGTTGTCTTTAATATAAAAATGGCAGCTTCACCAAATATTATATACTTATATTTTTTTCTACTACCTTAAATATATACGTTTTCAGCAAAAAATTAAATAAAACGGCTATTATATCCTAAACGACGAGAGATAGGTATACAATATCTTAATGAAAGTTACCCTTATTTTTAATGAGGAATCCACTATCCAGGATAATATACAGGGTGTCCCATTTAATTTTTAGGAGTTGACTCCTAACCAGGAAAAACTGAGCACTCTGTATACATGAAAGATATATAATATAAAAGTTCACTTAAAAACAATAACACTTTATATATAACTTTTTTTCCTAAATTGTATATCTTTCGAGATAAGGGGATAGAGGATCTTATGTGGGACACCCTGTACACTATTTTGTAGATAGCTCTGCTCTTTGTTTGTCATACATAATTTAGTATTTGTTTATTTGTTTGCTTATATACATTTTAAATTGTTTTTTGTTCTTATATAACCATTTTATGTATGTATTAGTAGATTTATTCATTTATTTAATATCTGTATTTCTTGTATGGTTGGTTGACTTTGACTTCTGTGATTTTGATTCTATGAATTTGAAATTAATACAGCATATTTGTATAACTCAATTAATTTTAAATTATTGTGCTATATAATAGTGTGAGTTTGTGTAATGTTTTGTTGTCATTCTATCTTGTATAACATGGCTTTGTCAACGATGTATTTGCCATTTTAGACATTAAAGCTATTTTTTGACTTTGACTTTAGTTTATTGGCTAAATATGATTGCTTAAAAAATCATTTAGAATTTAATGAATGATTTAATTTCCGCTGTTGCAACCATTATTCTAAAAAGAATTAAGCAGGACATTAGCGAGGCGCGGTTCATTGCTATTGTTCTGGACGAAACAACTGATATCACTAATTTTAGCCAATTATCTATAGTAATTCGCTATGTTAAAACACACGGGAAGTATTCGAGAGCGATTTGTAGGTTTTTAAGAATGTGTACAGCGTACAGTGTACAGTGTACAAATCGTACAGCAGATGCATTAGATACCGTAGTTTATAACGTTACTGAAGAAATTAATGGAGAGAAAAAATTAGTTGCTCAAAGCTACGATGAAGCTGCAATGATGGCAGGACAATTAGGGGGTCTGCAAGCTAAAGTTCGAGAAACTTTCCCAAGTGCTGTGTTTGTCCATTGTTTTGCTCATAAATTAAATTTAGTTTTATCCCAGTCCATCAATCACATTAAAGAGTGTAAAGTATTTTTCGTTACTTTAAGTGGCATGGCTGTTTTTTTTCCAAGTCAACAAAACGTACACAAGCTTTGGACTCCATTGTCCACAAACGATTGCCCAAAGTAGCTCCTACTAGGTGGAACTATAATGGAAGACTTGTGTTAACAGTATCTGAAAATCGTGGATCACTGATTAAACTATTTAAGAATATAATAGAAAATAATGAAATGTGGGAAGCAATAAATAGTTCGAGGGGGTTTTGGACTGTTTTGAACGAGATTTTAATTTTCATTATTTGTTGAACATATTTTCAGAAATATTTCCATTCTCCGACAATGTTTTTAATATATTATAAACTAAAACAAATGATATTGCTTTTTGCCTAAAAAAAGTGGATGATTTTAAGTCCATGTTAAGCCAAAAAAGAGATGACTTTGACCTATTTTGGGATCAATCAATCGATCAAATTCAGCAACAAATAAACTATAGATTTCCCTCTTGTTTGAAAACAGCCAAGGTAATCCCTCTATTTAAAGGTGGTGACCCTAACCAACCATCAAATTACTGATCAATATCGCTTCTTTCAACACTCTCAAAAATCATTGAAAAATTAGTTAAAAAACGTATAATGTCATTTCTTGAGAGCAATAATATACTGGATCGCAAACAATTTGGATTCCAATGCAATAAGAGTACAAATGATGCCATGTTTGCATTGTTGGAGGGAGTTTATAAAAACATAAATGTAGGGGAGGAGGTTGCGGCGGTATTTTGTGACTTATCAAAAGCTTTTGATTGTGTGAGTCATGATATACTGCTGCGCAAATTTCATTGTTATGGTTTTAGGGGTTGTGCTCTGGAATGGCTGGAATCCTACTTGAGGGGAAGGAGTCAAAGAGTGTTTGTGGATAACACATCATCAGAGGGCCGATTAAATGAATGGGGTGTGCCTCAGGGTTCGGTACTTGGACCAGTGCTTTTTCTCCTGTACTTGAATGATCTATCATCTATTGATATTAAAGGAAAATTTACATTGTTTGCCGACGATACTACCATCTTGTGGCACTCCAAAAATGTTGAGACAGTGGGAGATATTATCAACTCAGACTTGATAAAGGTGTCAAATTGGTTTGATTCAAACCTACTGTTGCTAAATCTGAGTAAGACTCATGTAATTAGTTTTAAGTGTAGTGTCGAGGGCTTGGTAATTGGTGATTTCCCACTGGAGAAATGTTCTGACACGAAATTTCTTGGTGTCGTTATAGATAGCAAACTGCGCTTCGACAAACATATCATGCAGTTGGGTAAAAAAATAGCTTTTGGTTGTTATGTAATTAAGGTTATTATGAACGAACTTGGACCTAAAATAGGACAAACAGCTTATCACGCTCTGATAGAATCACATCTGAGATATGGCATTGCATTTTGGGGTGTCTCCAATCAGAACCTACTAAATCTCATATTTGTCTTGCAAAAACGAGCTGTAAGATACCTTTGTGGAGCAAAGTCTAGAGATTCTTGCAGACTACTATTTGTGCAAAAGAAAATTCTAACTTTAACTTCACTTTTTCACTGTTTGTTTGATCTTTAAATATCGTGATGTGTTTGGGATCACTTATTCCCAGCACTACACTCGCCAGCATCATAACCTCCCATTGCCGATACCATCGAGCACTCTTATAAAAAAGCCAGTTATTTATGATGGCTTAAAGATTTTTAATCACCTGCCTGTAGGGTTGAAAAACCTACAATCTTCAGTAAAGTTTAGAAAGGATGTAAAAAAACTTTTGTTACAAAGGGCTTATTATAACCTCGAAGATCGATTGATCCTTGTTATACATAAATACATAAATTATATTCAGTAGCCTATTTTTATTTTATGTGTATATTATGAATAACTGTTTTATCATAGGTGTATCACATCGTTTTTTTTTTTTTTTTTTTAATGTAAATAAATTGACTTTATGATTATTAACTTCTATGTAAAAAATTTAATTTATGACTATTACTTATTGTTTAGGTTAATTTAAAGCTTTGTCAATGAGAATCTCTTTCTTGTGATAATAAAGCATATTTTGACTTTGACTTTGACTAACGGTTTAAACGATTTTAAATTCCTCGAGCTCTGCAATTTTGACGCATTTAAAGGAAAAACGAGATTTTAATTTTAATTATTTGTTAAACATATTTTCAGAAATATTTCCATTCTCGGACAATGTTTTTAATATATTACAAACCAAAACAAATGATATTGCTTTTTGTCTAAAAAAAGTGGATGATTTTAAGTCCATGTTAAGACAAAAAAGAGATGACTTTGACCTATTTTGGGAGAAAACAATGACGTTAAATGTATAGCCACAAGCCAAACGTCTTCGAACAGACAAGGTGGGAGATGTTCAAACATCATACAGACGCCTCTTTTATGAAATAATCGATCAAATTCAGCAACAAATAATAAATAGATTTAACAGTTTAAATGATTTTAAATTCCTCGAGCTCTGCAATTTTGATGCATTTAAAGGAAAAAAGATGCGTTTAAATCTCTTCTTTTTCATTATGGCCAGTTCTTCGACCGAGTGTTACTGCGATCTGAACTAAAAGTGATTTACGAAACTGATGACATTAACGTAAACAATAACGCTAAGGAACTAATGCTATTTTTAAAAGACAAGGAGTTAGAAGATGCCTACTCCGAAGTGTCGAAATTGTGTGAATTAGTATTGACAATACTTGCCACAAGTTCATCAGTAGTCGCAATTTTTCAACACTTAAACGTATAAAAAATTTCGTGAGAAATTCAACAGGACAGGAGAGACTTTCATATACATCGCTGTTATCCATTGAAAATAAACTTCTCCAAAATATGTCGGAGCATCGACGTTTTTATGATGATGTCATTGACGAAGTTGCAAAAACTTAATGAAAGGAAAAATAATGGCGAAACAGATTTGGTCATAAGGTACAAAAATGGAAAACACTATATAGCTAAATTTAACTCAACAAATCATGGTAGTGCAGATCAAGGTACATCAAATGGGAATTCGAAAAACGATTAAGGTGTGGTAAGAAAGCGGGAAAGCTCCATTGCTACTTTCAGAATGTAGGTGGAGCTCGCACTAAGCTGCATGAGCTTGGGATGGCTGTAAATGCATGTGCCTACGACCTAGTGATATTGGTGGAGACTTGGTTGTCTTGCGAACATGGTGATGCAGAATTGGGCTTTAAAGACTTTGATGTTTTTCGGTGTGACAGAAACCCAAACACCTCCGCAAAAAAACGAGGAGGTGGTACACTTATTGCAGTACGTAAAGACCTGAAGCCAAGGGGAATTTCAGTAAGAACCTCAACTGTGGAGCACGTCTTCGTACATCTTTCTTATGGCAGTACAAAGTATGTGTTCGGATCAGTATACATCCCACCTGATTCCAAGTCTGAAGCATACGATGATCATTGTAGGACTCTTTTGGACTTAGCTGATCAATATTCAACCAGTGAGTTTGTGATTTGTGGGGATTTTAATCTGCCGGGATGTGTGTGGAATAACAATGATTTACCTAACTGTGGACTGTCCTCCAGGTTCGCCTGCTAATATTAATAATACCTTTTTAGATTTAATATTTCGTAGTAGCGGTTGTGAGGTTCTCGTTTCATTAGCTGATGATTGCCTGCTGGGTACAAGTAGCATTATTCAGCATACCACTTTTTAGTACCATGTTTTAAACAGAATATAAACTTAAAATATGATGTTATGTATTATGATTTTAAAAACTGTAATTTTTTGTTGGTCAACGATTATCTTCATAGCATTGACTGGGATGTAGACAGTATCTACACTGATTTCTCAAAGGCGTTTGACAGGGTTAACCATAGTCTACTTCTACATGAAATAAAATGTTTGGGTTTTAGCGAATCTGCTATAAGATGGATATCGAGTTTTTTGTCGGGTCGTAGTCAGTGTGTAAAAATTCATAATTACATGTCTAAACAGATACAAGTATTGCCAGGGGTGCCACAGGGATCTCACTGTGGCCCTTTATTTTTTAACTTATTTGTGAATGATATTGGTGATGCAGTGGCTCATTCTGAGTTTGTGCTGTTTGCCGAGGATCTGAAATTATACAAAAGTATCAATAACCAAACTGATATTGATAATTTACAAACCGATCTGAATGGTTTATATTTATGGTCAGAACAAAATGGCCTATCCTTAAATGTTAATAAATGTTTCTCCATCACGTTTGGTCGCTGTAAGGGAAACGCTAATCGTTATTTTCTGAACGAAGTTATGTTGAATTCGGTTTTGGAGGTTCGAGAACTGCTTTAAAAGTCATATTGATAGGATTGTTCAGGAGGGATTCAAAAGATTGGGCTTTCTATCTAGATATGGTGCAGATTTATCTCCTTCCTCAATTAAGTTACTATATTGTGCTCTAGTGCGTTCGGGTCTTGAATATACGTCCACAGTCTGGTCTCCTTTTTATCAATACCAAATTGATGCTCTTGAGAGCTGGCATTTAAAACAAATATTAATGTTTACAATAAACTTAATTACTACATCGATTATGGTATTGTAATGACCAGATTTAATATTAAGACTTTGAGGGAGCGGAGACTGTGTGCTGACGTAATGTTTATGTTTAAACTATTAAATGGTATATACTGTTGTCCTGATTTACTACAAGATGTAAAGTTTAACACTGTGCGCAGAACTAGGAAAAGTAATTTATTCTTTGTACCGGCACACAGCACAAATTATGGATACCATAGCCCTATATCACGTATAACTCGATTATTCAACAATTTGGGTGTGGATCCCTTTGGTATGAGTTTAACCGCCTTCAAACGTCGATTACCTGTCCTACCTTTACTGTGATATTCAACAACCTATGTGCTTCTACTATGTTTTTCTTTCACTTCATTTTGTTTTACTGTAAATTTTAGTTTAATGTTTATTATAGATCATGTTTATGTATTATTACAATTTATTATATATACATTTGTGTAAAAATGGATTTTCCGTTGAAATAAATAAATAAATAAAAAAGGAACGAAGAATCGAATTACATTACAAATAGGTAAGTTTCTAAAAATTGCTTCCCTTTCTTAAAATTTCACCGCACGCCCCTGCTCAGTTCCGATATCATTTCCAGTTCCATGGATGCTGCTTCCTTTTTTAGTTTTTTCTTTTTATTTTTTAAATGATGAAATGAAGTTCACTTTCGACTCTTTTTTTTTCGCATACATCGCTGTTGTCCATTGAAAATAAACTTCTCCAAAATATGTCGGAGCATCGACGTTTTTATGATGATGTCATTGACGAAGTTACAAAAACGGATCGAAGAATCGAATTACATTACAAATAGGTAAGTTTCTAAAAATTGCTTCCCTTTCTTAAAATTTCACCGCACGCCCCTGCTCAGTTCCGATATTATTTCCAGTTCCATGGATGCTGTTTCCTTTTTTAGTTTTTTCTTTTTATTTTTTAAATGATGAAATGAAGTTCACTTTCGACTCTTTTTTTTTCGCATACATCGCTGTTGTCCATTGAAAATAAACTTCTCCAAAATATGTCGGAGCATCGATCTTTTTATGATGACGTCATTGATGAAGTTGCAAAAAATGATCGAAGAATCGAATTACATTATAAGTAGGTAAGTTTCTAAAAATTGCTTCTCTTTCTTAAAATTTCACCGCACGCCCCTGCTCAGTTCGGATATTATTTCCAGTTCCACGGATGCTGCTTCCTTTTTTAGTTTTTTCTTTTTATTTTTTAAATGTTGAAATGAAGTTCACTTTCGACTCTTTTTTTTTCGCATACATCGCTTTTGTCATTTGAAAATAAACTTCTCCAAAATATGTCGGAGCACCGACGTTTTTATGATGATGTCATTGACGAAGTTGCAAAAAAGGATCGAATAATCGAATTACATTACAAATAGGTAAGTTTCTAAAAATTGCTTCCCTTTCTTAAAATTTCACCGCACGCTCCTGCTCAGTTCCGATATCATTTCCAGTTCCAAGGATGCTGCTTCCTTTTTTAGTTTTTTCTTTTTATTTTTTAAATGATGAAATGAAGTTCACTTTCGACTCTTTTTTTTTCGCATACATCGCTGTTGTCCATTGAAAATAAACTTCTCCAAAATATGTCGGAGCACCGACGTTTTTATGATGATGTCATTGACGAAGTTGCAAAAAAGGATCGAATAATCGAATTACATTACAAATAGGTAAGTTTCTAAAAATTGCTTCCCTTTCTTAAAATTTCACCGCATGCCCCTGCTCAGTTCCGATATCATTTCCAGTTCCAAGGATGCTGCTTCCTTTTTTAGTTTTTTCTTTTTATTTTTTAAATGATGAAATGAAGTTCACTTTCGACTCTTTTTTTTTCGCATACATCGCTGTTGTCCATTTAAAATAAACTTCTCCAAAATATGTCGGAGCATCGACGTTTTTATGATGACGTCATTGATGAATTTGCAAAAAATGATCGAAGAATCGAATTATATTAGAAGTAGGTAAGTTTCTAAAAATTGCTTCTCTTTCTTAAAATTTCACCGCACGCCCCTGCTCAGTTCGGATATTATTTCCAGTTCCACGGATGCTGCTTCCTTTTTTAGTTTTTTCTTTTTATTTTTTAAATGGTGAAATGAAGTTCACTTTCGACTCTTTTTTTTCGCATACATCGCTGTTGTCCATTGAAAATAAACTTCTCCAAAATATGTCGGAGCATCGATCTTTTTATGATGACGTCATTGATGAAGTTGCAAAAAAGGATCGAAGAATCGAATTACATTACAAATAGGTAAGTTTCTAAAAATTGCTTCCCTTTCTTAAAATTTCACCGCACGCCCCTGCTCAGTTCCGATATCATTTCCAGTTCCAAAGATGCTGCTTCCTTTTTTAGTTTTTTCTTTTCATTTTCTAAATGATGAAATGAAGTTCACTTTCGACTCTTTTTTTTTTCGCATACATCGCTGTTGTCCATTGAAAATAAACTTCTCCAAAATATGTCGGAGCATCGATCTTTTTATGATGACGTCATTGATGAAGTTGCAAAAAAGGATCGAAGAATCGAATTACATTACAAATAGGTAAGTTTCTAAAAATTGCTTCCCTTTCTTAAAATTTCACCGCACGCCCCTGCTCAGTTCCGATATCATTTCCAGTTCTAAAAATTGCTTCCCTTTCTTAAAATTTCACCGCACGCCCCTGCTCAGTTCCGATATCATTTCCAGTTCCAAGGATGCTGCTTCCTTTTTTAGTTTTTTCTTTTTATTTTTTAAATGATGAAATGAAGTTCACTTTCGACTCTTTTTTTTTCGCATACATCGCTGTTGTCCATTGAAAATAAACTTCTCCAAAATATGTCGGAGCATCGATCTTTTTATGATGACGTCATTGATGAAGTTGCAAAAAAGGATCGAAGAATCGAATTACATTACAAATAGGTAAGTTTCTAAAAATTGCTTCCCTTTCTTAAAATTTCACCGCACGCCCCTGCTCAGTTCCGATATCATTTCCAGTTCCAAGGATGCTGCTTCCTTTTTTAGTTTTTTCTTTTGATAAAGTTCACTTTCGACTCTTTTTTTTTGGAGCTCAATTTCTTTTTCTTTCTCTTTTCGGCGATTTTGTTTGTCAAGGGCATCTTGATAAGTTTTACAAGCATTTTTAACACATACCCTCATTTTGTCCGAAATATTTAACATTTAATGCACCACATATTCGATAAACTGCGTCATATAAAATTTTCTTAAAACTTACACCATGCACAAACTTATACCGAATACAATAAATATGTAAAGAAAATGATTAGGTCAATGAAACAAATTTTTTTTCTACAACCGTCCTTAAAATCCTATTTTACACACTGATTGCAGTAGCTAAAGCTTGTTTTCAAGCACCGATGCGTGAAATACAATGCTTTCCCTAAAGGATTTACTTCACGCACCGGCTCAATAAGAAAATGCATTAATTTTAGGCACCGGACCCGCACTGGTAATAATTTTATTAGGCGGCCGTGCCTCGCAATTTGTATCGTTGTCATGGTAACGAGTTGTCAAATTGCCAATGCAAACAGTTTAAAATAGACACTTTAAGTTCGAATAGTAATTTGAACAGTTTATTATTTTAAGTTATAATAAGCAATAATTATGGACTCTGATATAGAAATGTGTACTCCACCAGATATTACGGAAGCAGCGAAAACAGCTAGTAATTCTCTGTTACCTCAGAAGTCAAAGGAAATTTATGAAAACACGTACAATAAATTTATGACCTGGCGCAGTAAGAACAATATTAAAACCTTTTCTGAAAATGTTTTACTCGCATATTTATCAGAATTGTCAAAAAATGTGAAATCCGCACCGCTATGGAGTCATTATTCAATGCTAAAAAGTACTATTAGCATTAAAAATAACATTGACATTGGTAAATATCCAAAAGTTCATGCATTTTTAAAACGGAAGAATGAAGGATATATTCCACAAAAATCTCGAATATTGGAAAAAGAACAAATTTTCAAGTTCATAAATAAGGCTCCTGACGAAGTTTTTTTATTAACCAAAGTGATATTAATATTTGGGATTGCTGGTGCTCTAAGAAGAAGCGAAATTTATAAGCTAAAAATGTGCGATATTCAAGATTTAGGAAGTGTTCTTGTTATATCCGTCCCTGATACAATTTGGAAAATTGCCTAGTGAAATAGCAAAATTTTTAAAACTACCACATCCAGAAAAATATACAGGCCATTGTTTCAGACGATCATCTGCTTCCTTGCTAGTTGAAACCGGTGCAGATTTACTAATGTTAAAATAACACGGCGGTTGGAAATCTTCAACGGTAGCTGAGGGTTACGTAGAAAATTCCCTTAACAAGAAAAATGATATTTCAAATAGACCTTTGTCAGTTCAAAATCCAAATATGACCTCGATCACAAGCAGCAATATTATTAACAAATCATCATCAAAGGAGGCTACAGAAGTTAAATTTAGTAATCTAACAAATTGCAACATTACTATTAATAATTACAATAATTATAAAGAAGAAAATTAAACAATTTAACTATAATTTCTATTAAAAAGTTACAATTATTATAAAGTAGAAAATTAAATAATTTAACTATAAGTTCTATTAAAAAGTTACAATTATTATAAAACAGAAAATTAAATAAATAGTTCATTAGTTTAATTTGTATTATATAAAGGAGAAAATTAAATAGTTTAATTTTATTTCGTACTTGTATTATTTACGGTTGTAGAAAAAGTATAGTGTGCAATACGTGCGTGAAGACTTTTATACCCTTGTGTATAAAAGTTAACTTCACGCACTTGTTACACAATATACTATTTAAAGAACGATTTAATTCCTTTGACCAGAAAAGTATATGGAAAAGTTTTAACTATCTATTAACAAACACACTCACAGGAAACAAGCAAAACAAAATGCGATTTGTGAAGAAATGAATAACCATTTAAATTATCAAAAAATTTCGTGATCATGATTGTGTAAAAGATCTTCCCAGGACAGGTAGGTTAAAACTAGATGATGATATGAAATTGAATGTTTTACTCAGTTATAACGAAAATCCACATTTACCTACAAGTCAAGTAGCATTAGATTTAAACCTTAGTCAATCATCGGTAAAAAATATTCTGCACACGGCAAAGTATCATCCCTACAAAATAAGATTAATCCATGAATTAAATGAAGACGACTTTGAACGCCGACTTGAGTTTTGCGAAAGTATGCAAGAGCGGTGCAACCTGGATCCATTCTTTTGTAGAAATATTTTATTTTCCGATGAAGCCACCTTTTTTCTTAATGGTACTGTCAACCGACAAAACTGTAGATATTGGTCTACAGAGAATCCCCATTTCAAAATAGAATTATAGGTCCCTACTTTTTCGACGTAAATTTAACCGGCGAAATTTATCTTGATTTTTTACAACTCGAGTTGATTCCTGTCTTAGCTCAATTGTATCCAGGTAATGAGCCCGATATGCCTACTGCAGCAATGTGGTTCCAACAAGATGGAGCACCACCTCACTACGCGCTACCTGTTAGGCAGTATCTCAGTGAAATATTTCCTAACAGGTGGATAGGACGTCGTGGTCCCTACGAATGGCCGGCCAGGTCCCCGGACTTAACTCCCCTAGATTATTTTCTGTGGGGATATTTAAAGAGCAAAGTTTATTTGAACAGACCTCCTAATATCGATGCGCTGAAAAATCGTATAAGAGATGAAATCCGACAAATCCCACCTACTTTCATTCGAAATCTACAAGAGTTCATCAATCGATTAGGATATTGTCAGGAAGTGAACGGACAACAGTTCCAGCATTTATTACGTTAAAACGCATCATTTAGAATTTTAGACTATCGTTGTTAATCGTTATTAAAAAAATTTTGTAAAACAGTTTTCTCATTTTTTTTATCTCAAAAACAGTTGACTTTAGAGACAGGGTATGCTTAAAAAAATATGATCAGAATTTCATGTAGATTCTTAAAATGAAAAATAATATACAGGGTGTTCCATTAGAGATTCTGAAGTTTTGGTGTGTAACTTGATTTTAAACCACCCTGTATATTTCAAGACATTTCTGAATCATAAATCGTAAGGAACTATACAACTTTTATATGAAACTTTTTTACCCAACTTGTATAGTTTTTGACATATCTCAAGGTTTCCAGACTTTACGCCTTCATTGTATAATCAATTACCAACACAGAATAAAAACTTTAATAAAATTTAAAAAGGAAGTTAAAAAACATTTTTTATCGAAACGTATTTATTTTGTTCTTTAATTATTATTGTTAGAATTCCATGTAATGAACTTATACAGTTGGTTCAGAATGTTGAAAATAAATAAAAAAAATAAAAAATAAAAACAAAATAAAAAAGTAGTCATTTTGTCCATAGAAATTGTAGAAAAATTTATCCGATCGACTAGTTTGATTATATGTTTTGCAAAAATTTATAAATTCGGTTTCTATTAGAAGCTGGCGATACTCTTGACAAGTTTTTTCTGCAATTTCTGCCGAAATTATTTCTTTTTCGTACAAATGCTCTAACATATTTTGGGCTCTTATATGTGAAACTCCTTGATCAAGCATGATGTTTGGTTTTAAGCATGTTACATTTTAAATAAACTTATATTTAGGACAACAACGTTCTACTAACTTCTTTATTTCATTTATCAAAAATGTCTGACATTCCATAACCTGTGGTTTTAAGATATTTTTGATTCATTCGTTTAGAATTTGTAATAGATCGTCATATAAAAAAGGAACCATAGGTTTATCGCTCTGAATTTTTTCAAAAAATGGTTCTAAAATGGCTAAAAAGTGTATAAAATATTCTAAAAAGTGAAAAAATGTGAGTCTTGGTCTTAAAAACATATCTTTTAAGTTTTAGTATTTGAAACATTTGCTGGAAGCTTTGGCTTTATCTTCCATCCAAATTTTAAGGGGAGATAACATTTCCAAAGCCCTTTCACAGACTTCGGAAACAGGAAGAACATTTTCTACCCATCTAATTTTTCAAAATTTATAGGGAAATTTGTCACAATTTGTAAGAGCAATAAAACTAGCTCTCCGGACAGGTGAATCTTTTAAAAACATAATATACTGCCACTAGGAAGCCACACTCTTTAAGCCGATTTTCTAGTCGTCCGAGTTACTGTTATTGTGAATGCGCCATCGCCAGCGGGCAAGTCTGAATATACGAAATAATTTTGGATAAATAGCGACGTAGATACAATCAAGCAACGCTGGTGGAAATAAATTTAATTATTTTTACAGGTTTAGTATAAAATTCCCTGCCTTTCTATTATTTTTTGTAAATTCCCTGACTTTTCCCAGATTTTTAATCAGATTTCTGAATTGCCGGACTTCTCCAAGTCCCCAAAACCCTGCCTTAGTAGAGATTTTCCACTGAACTGTTATATTCAAATGTTATTATAAAAATACCATTTCATATTCAATTTAGAGTATTTCTGCAAGCTTAATATAAAGAAATTAAAATAATATTTACCTTTTCCCCGCATTTAATACACACTCCATAAATGTCCTCTTGATCTTGATCGATAATTTCTGACGGAGTATTTCCCATTCCCTGGACTAACATGTCAGTCAAACTATCCACTTCTTGTTCCTTATTGTGCCCAATCCTGCTTACCGACTGACTGGGCCCTATGAAATGAAATTAAATTTCATTAGCGTCATGCATCAATTAAGTTTACACCAGTCAGAGAAAATGTAACTTAAAAAATGAAAATTTTTGTTTAATCACATCACTACGTGTTAGTAAGTCGATTAGAAAATCGAAAACATTTATATATAGTAAATATTCCTATTTATCTGAAGGTCAGATGACAGTATGGTATGGGGTCTTGTTTTCTGAAGCTAGGTCTGTAAAGATTGGACTTCTCCAAGGCTTAGTACTTTTACTATATGCCAGTGATTTGACAGAAAATATTAGTACTGGATATGTTACAATGTATGTCTATGATACGACATTAGCCGTAGCGATATGATATGATCGTAATTTTGATAGTTGCTGGTGTTCATCCAAGTGAATATATAACTGATTTTATCATGTTTGTATTTACGTTTAGAAGATATCTCTTTCAGAATATGTAGATTCAGTTTCTGTTTATCAATTTATATTTAGATTTATACTGTCTGATGACCCTTTGTATGAATGTATTTTCTGATAATATAAACTACTCAATTCTATTCCAAATGTAAAAAAGTAAATGAAAAGTAAAATGTAATGAAAGGAACAAGTATAATATTTTTAACACAATTTTATTCATTTACAACTGCATGCATACCTGTCATAGCACTACTGGCACCGCTGTAAGGGGCATATAAAGAATAATTTGATCGAGACGACATCTGACTTGGAGGTCTCGGATTGATTGGTTCGTAGATAGACTCGTAAGTTGACGAGGCCTAAAAAATAACAAAAATCCAATATTATTATAGAAGTTAAAGGGAAATGATACACAGATTTACTTTTCATTCATTCATTCAAAAAATATTTATTATGTAAAATTCAGCATAAGAAACACACAATAAGAAAGCACAATATACACAAAAGGACAAGGTACAGGGTGGCCCACATAAGATGACCCACTACCTTATCTCAGAATCTGTACGAGATAGGGAAAAAAGTTTTATACAAAAGTTTCTTAGGTTTATCTAGATTTTTTAAATATTATATTTTTATATATATAGGGTGTGTCATTTTGCGTTGACAGATGTCAACTTTGTTATTTTAAATGGAACACCCTGTATATTATTATGGATTTGAATAGCTCTCTTAGAGACGATTTCAACGATGTATTATAAGATGGGTCTACGAGACACCGTTTCGGAGATATTTACGATCATCTTCAATTTTTGACATACTTTCAACTTGTTGTATCTCTGGTATTTATCAACTTTTTTGTTTCATTTTTGTGCAGGAAAAAACATAATTTTATGCTTTATTGGACGTGTAGGTAAAAATATTGAAATTGAAAAAAAAAATGTTACAGTGTTGTCACGTTTTGCGTACCATCAGTTTTCTCAAGATTTTTAAATGCAACCCCCTATATTTTATAACGGATTTAAATAGAGCATCGAAAGACGATTTCAACGATATATAATAACATAGGTTTACAAGTCACGGTTCCCGAGTTTTGGGGATTTTCTTCAATCAAGGAATCAATTTTAATATTAAACAACTTTTACTAAAACATAATATAAACTATTAAACGTGACATGACATGAACGAAGACAACAAAATTAATATTATATGCTAAAGAATATCTAAATTAGATTTTCTAATTGCTTTGAATAATTATTACCACGCCGTTTTCCAGATCAAACGTAAAACTCTCTAAAAATCAGTTAAATACATAATGTGTATTTTTGTTAAAATAGTGTGAATCTATTTAAAAATAGTTCTTTATGTTTCCTTCCCATATACTAAATAAGCCTTATCAATGTTATGATTAGCGATTACCGAAACAGACGGCCAAGGCGACTGTGTCGATAATGGTGCCGCAAAATGTCTTTGCTTACTAATCATTTTTGTTGTTTCGTTTTTATATAGAGCGTCTGAAAGTCAGTCGAGTAATAAACGTCATCAAGCTAAGTATTGGCTTCGTGTTTTTTCTCTCACAATTATTTACCAATCTTTCCACAACCCTATCAACAATTTTAAGTAGGCTGTGCTTCAAAACCATGGAAACAAACGAAATATTATTTGCATGAAATTTGACAGCTTGGTTGCATTTCTTGATTAACTAAGTAAATTTAAGAAATAATTATGTCGAACTACACTATTCAACAACGTTTAAATGTATATAAGTGCTTCATTACAAACAATAAGAGTCCCGCACTAGCGTTAAAGGAGTATAGAAGACTGTATCCAAATAGCAGAATTCCAAGTAAGAAAATCTTCGTAAGAATTACACGAGATCTGGAAAATGGCGTTGTGATAAACAATAAAAGAAACCGGCCTAGGACAGTTCTTACAGAAGAAAATCAACTTGATGTTCTTTTATATTTTGAGGAAAGCAATGAAAATTCCCAAAGGGATGCCGCACGGGACATACCGCATATTAGCAGAGCAAGTATTCAGAGAACACTTAATATCAACGATTACCATCCTTTCAAATTCACTCCGGTACAAGAGCTATCCATAGCTGATTTTGACAACAGAGCTACTTTTTGCATGGATATGATGGACCGCCACTTTGATCAACCGGTTTTTGACAAAATTCTTTTCACTGACGAAGCAATTTTCAACACCGCGGGAATATTTAACCGAAAGAACTGCCACTACTGGTCAAGGCAAAATCAACATAAAATCAAAGCCATTAGAAAGCAGGGACATCAAAGTGTATATGTTTGGTGCGGAATAATAACGGACAGAGATACCACAGTTTGTTGCAAAATGAAATACAACCTCTTATTAATGAATTACCGGATGAAATTAAAGATGGTCTTGTATATCAACAAGACAGTGCGCCGTACCATACCGTAAGACCTGTAATTGAATGGTTAAATGAAAGATTTCCAATGTGGATTGGCAGATTTGGGTCAATACCCTGGCCAGCTCGGAGTCCCGATGTAACTCCACTAGATTTTTTTTTATGGGGAAATATTAAAGACAAAGTGTATAAGAATAAAGTTAATAACGTAGACGATTTAAGGGGGAGAATAATGGAAGAGATCCATTTGATCAAGAGAGAGTGGAGCAGTTCGTAGGGCAATAAAAAAATTAGACATTATTTATACAACATGTATAACACAGGAAGGTGGTTATATAGAAAATTTAATTTGAGTAATGTTTATTTTTTTGTCTTTGTTCTTGTTATGTCATGTTTAATAGTTTATGTTATGTTTAGTAAAAATTGTTTAATATTAAAATTGATTCCTGAAGAAAATCCCCAAAACTCGGGAACCGTGACTTGTAAACCTATGTTATAATATATCGTTGAAATCGTCTTTCGATGCTCTATTTAAATCCGTTATAAAATATAGGGGGTTGCATTTAAAAATCTTGAGAAAACTGATGGTACGCAAAACGTGACAACACTGTAACATTTTTTTTCAATTTCAATATTTTTACCTACACGTCCAATAAAGCATAAAATTATGTTTTTTCCTGCACAAAAATGAAACAAAAAGTTGATAAATACCAGAGATACAAGTTGAAAGTATGTCAAAAATTGAAGATGATCGTAAATATCTCAGAAATAGACCCATCTTATAAACATCGTTGAAATCGTCTCTAAGAGAGCTATTCAAATCCATAATAATATACGGGGTGTTCCATTTAAAATAACAAAGTTGACATCTGTCAACGCAAAATGACACACCCTGTATATATAAAAATACAATATTTAAAAAATTTAGATAAACCCAATAAACTTTTGTATAAAACTTTTTTCCCTATCTCGTACAGATTATGAGATAAGGTAGTGGGTCATCTTATGTGGGCCACCCTGTACACTGTCTGTATGGTAGCCGTAATCTATGACAATGATCTAACTTAACTAGCCTTCATTTGCAACGTTGCCATCTGACTTTTTTGCCTAAATTAATTTCACTTGTTAAAATATGTGTAGTCAGTTCTCTTTTACCTCATATATTTCGAAGACAGGATAGCTTAAAATCCAGTATAAAAATATTAAACAAATTAACCCTGTATATTACCTGAGAGCCCATACTGTAATTGTGAAAATCTGGCCCCGGCTGTGTGGCCCTTCTCAACTCGCTGTAGCTCGAGCTAACGGGGGAAGGGGGCGGCAAAAGATCTTCCGGAGGCGGTGGTAAATTGGTATTCACAGTACACGGGGCGTAGTCTGCTAGACCTGACGTCATATCTAGTGGCGGGGGTGGCGGTGGGAGATCATCTATTTAATAATAATTAAAAAAAAAACAGTAACAAAACAAAATTTCAGAATTTTATTATAAAAAACAAATGTAGTTGTTTTAATTACGTATAAATAAAAATGCGAAAGCATCTCTACTAAGGTTTCCAATCAGGGATCCAGGTGTATTTTGGTCTCGAAAATCCCGAATATTTCGAAAAGTTTATATTTCAAATTAAAATCTGATTCAATATATTTTCTTGACTCTCTATGTACGAGCTCGTTTTACTTACGTCGTTAGCGTACTCAAAACGATGATTTTGGTGATTCCCTGAATGGAGCTCGGGGAATTACCAGTCTGCATTCCTATGAAGAGTGGTTCTTTGTATTTTAATGTCGATCAGTATAATTGTACAGTCTGGCAACTGAATGAACCTGGATAGAAAGAATGCGGGCAAAAAACTTCCTTCCGCTTTTCCATATAAGTGGTCCGTTCAAAATATATATTTTCACTGCATCACGAATTCAAATAAAAATAGTAAAAATATATTGATCGGTATCGATAGTATATCAGCGAAGATTTCCCAAACTCCGGCCCGTTCAATAAGAAGTCATTGTCAGAGAGAGATAGCCGTGGTCGGCGCGGATTGCCTGGAAAACACGAAGATCAAAGATCGTGATTCGAGGCTTGGTTTGAATTATGAACGGGCCGGGGTCTGATGTCCGATTTTCTGATCAGTGGTGTCACCGAAATAAGAAAAATTAATTACTTATTAATATTTATAATACCAACTTCAGTTTTATTTGTGTATGTGGGTATTGCCTGTTTTTTTATTTTCTTGTGTGCATAATTAGTAATAATCATAGCCATTTCGAGAACTTGGGAAAATACTTGCAATAATGTGGAACTTGTAGAACTTGTGGTTGAAGAATTTTTTCACAAAGATATGGAAGAGCACACACAAAAGGTGATAAAAAAAATTATTTACGCGCATTTCCAGAAATTGTTTGAAATATTTTATGGGGGAGAAGTTTTTTCGCCGTTCCAATTGACGTTAAATAAAAAAAACCTTCTTGTTAAACTCTCTTTTATTAATAAGGATTAATTAGTTATTAATTTTACTTGTTAGTTAATGATTTCCGATTGTTTAATTATTTTATGTTGAATGATAGACTCGACTCGCTTCTTGGTGCATTTCTTTAGTTTTAATTAATGAATATAGTGAGTGAGTATACCGGGTGTCAACGATATCGTTTTACACGATGCCATTCAATTGCTTTTTAGGTTAGGATTTTTTTATTTGGGTTAACGAAATATGGTATTAAGACATATATTTTTCATGAAAAAACAATTGAATATTACTGCCAGTTTTTCCGATATCAGAACCAAGTTAAGAATTTCAAATGGAAACCTGTATATTATTTTACATAGTTTGATAGAACCTAGAATTACCTTTTCAATGACATATCACACGTTATATTTTTTTTCAAAATGGCGGACCAGGAAGCGCTTTTTCAAAATTCAATATGGCGGTCGTTTCCCGATACCGATGAAATTTTTGTTTAACAAATTATTAAAATATTAAACAAAATCGGGTTTTCAATGGATTTTAATCAAATTTAAAATCAAATTTTTAATTTATCACAAAATGGGATAAGTTTAATTTTTTCTCTAAAATGTGAACTTTTTCTTAAATTTTAAATAGAAAGTTGTATTTATTAAATATTAGTATTAAAGTATATCTTATTAGCTACACGAAACCGCATAACAAGCCGTATTTTTGCTTTTTGTTTGAGAAAAAATTGACGAAACTCTGCCGATATACATTTTTCGTAATACATAACATGAAACACACACACCCACACACACATATTATTAATCAGTAAATTTCGGAATATTTTTTATTGATAAGCAATTTTGTATTATTTTGACATTTTATGATTTTTGCTGTCTTATTTTAGGAAATCGAGAAAAATTCACAAGTAGTATTAATTTTATTTTACCGGTAGGCTTTCGGTTTTTCCGGAAATACCTAGACCTAAGTCAAGAAGTTTAAAAAGAACCCTGTATATATTTTCACACAGTTTGATAGAACGTAGAATTCCCTTTATATTGACATATCACAAGTTGATTTTTTTTCGAAATGGAGGACCAGGAAGCTTTTGTTCAAAATTCAATATGGCGGCCATTTTCTAACACCGAAGATATTTTTGAATTATAGGTAGAAATAATAAACAAATATGGGGGTTTTTATTGGGTTTAATGCTAATTTAAAATCAAACTTTCACAATTAATTTAAAAATCACTCAATTAAATGTTCTATGCGTTGTCCGCCTTGTTCTTGGCATAGTGTAACTCTCTCAACATTTTCCGCGAGCAGGTTTCGTAAATGCTGTTCTGAGATACTCTCTACGGCTCGTCTTATTCTATTTTCTAACATTTCCAACGATATTACAGGGGTTGCCTACACTTTTTCTTTCATATGACCCCATATAGAAAAATCAAGCGGGGTTAGGTCAGGCGATCTCGCTGGCCATCGAATTGGTCCATTGGTTCCCAACCAGTTCTCACCAAATCGTTCATTCAAGTAATTTGCAACAATTCTTGAATTATGAGCAGGGGCGCCATCTTGTTGGTAAACTAAATCATCATTTTGCTGCAAATTATTTATAAAATGTTCAATTTCATTTTCGAGAAAGTCCAAATACATCTCGCCAGTTAAAGGCTGATGGAATAATATTGGACCAATAACGCTTAGTCCTACAACGCCTAACCAAACATTAACTCCAAAACGTTCCTGGAAGGCACCTTCTCTTACTAATCTTTGATTTTCCTTTGCCCAATAACGAAAATTATTTCACAGGAATTCATTCACAGGACTTATTCTATAATTATCTAAAAACCAATTGCAATAAATAAGTCGTCTTTGGAAGTCATTTTCAAATAGGTGGTGGTGAATTTGATACTTAAACGATTTAAACCCGTGTTTCTTTAAAATTTTTCTGGCGCTTTCACTGTTTGCCTAATTCACGAAGGGAAGCTGTACGGTCATACTCGATGTACGCTAAAAAGTGTTTCCACTTCTTCGCTTACTACGAAACCATCATTGCCATTAGCATGGACACCACCATTATTTTCATTTTTTAAATGTTGTATTAGCCAAGGATAATATGCATGTGAAGGAGCGTCACGATTCGGAAAGCGTTCCTGGTATAATCTCTCTGTGTCCCTTGAATTTTTGCGACATTCCCCATAAATAAGGAGCATGTCAATTTGATGTTCTCTTGAATAAACCATAATATTTATTTTTAAAACTAACTAGAACCACTTCTCAGTGTAAAAATGTAACGAAAGTTATCAGAAATGTCGATACAAAACAGTACTTTTGACGTTTCTGGTTAAATCTAATGAAAATTATAATGGCATCCCTATGCAATTGTTTCCAAGGCCTACTTATCTTAGTTAAGTCATCTTTCATGTTACTGCACCGTATCTACCGGTAAAATAAAATTAATACTACTTGTGATTTTTTCTCGCTTTCCTAAAATAAGACAACAGTTCATAAAATGTCAAAATAATACAAAATTACTTATCAATAAACAATAAAAAATATTCCAGGATTTTCTGATTAATAATATGTGTGTGTTTGTTTCATGTTATGTATTAGGAAAAATGTATATCGGCAAGGTTTTGTCAATTTTTTCTGAAACAAAAGGCAAAAATACGGCTTGTTATGCGGCTTCGTGTAGCTAATAAGATATACTTTAATACTAATATTTAATAAATACAACTTTCTATTTAAAATCTTTGAGAAAATTTAAGAAAAAGTTCACATTTTAGAGAAAAAATTAAACTTATCCCATTTTGTGATAAATTAAAAATTTGATTAAAATCCATTGAAAACCCGATTTTGTTTAATTTTTTAATAATTTGTTAAACAAAAATTTCATCGGTATCGGGAAACGACCGCCATATTGAATTTTGAAAAAGCGCTTCCTGGTCCGCCATTTTGAAAAAAAATATAACGTGTGATATGTCATTGAAAAGGTAATTCTAAGCTCTATCAAACTATGTAAAATAATATACAGGGTTCCATTTGAAATTCTTAACTTGGTTCTGATATCGCAAAAACTGGCAGTAATATTCAATTGTTTTTCATGAAAAATATGTGTCTTAATACCATATATCGTTAACCCAAATAAAAAAATCCTAACCTAAAAAGCAATTTAATGGCATCGTGTAAAACGATATCGTTGACACCCGGTATACATGCAAATTTCATATATATTTAAATCTTAATATGTATCTTTATTTGGTGACATATTTCTAGGTGTTAATTATTTCTTGAAGCTTATATTTTTCTTACAATAATTAAATTTCTTTTTGAATTATAGAAAGAAATATCTTTTTAAAGAGAAAACCTCTTGCTAGGCAAGTCCAGAGAAATTATCGCCAATGTTTATAGAGTTTGCGATGAGGAAGCGAGAAGTAATAATTTTAAATTACCTTTAAAAAGGAAAATCGATCGCGTCGCTCAGAAGATGAAAAGAGGCAAAGGAAACGTCCAGGTGAGATGCACCCATCACCACCCAACAAGAAAACCCGTTTGTCTCTCAAAAAGGATTTTGATGATTTTCATTAGGCAAACAATAAACAAGTTTTATTTCAAACTAAAAACTGCACCTACACTCAGAAAGCTTCTCCTTAAATTGCAAGAAACGATGGATTTCTCATATAGTCGTGAAAAATTAAGGATGTTGTTGAAGGCCAATGGCTTTTTTTTTCGTAAGTGACAAAATAAACGAAAGATTCCTTTGGAGAGACCTGAAGTTTTACATTGGCGCTATAAATATACAAGGGCAATTCGAAATTATAGAGAAGAGGTTGGTAACATAGTTTACATTGATGAGACATAGATCGATAATGATTTAACTTTTGGGAAATATTGGCAAAGCAATGACACATTTGGAATAGTAAGCAATATTAGGGCAAGTGGTGAGTATTTGGAATTGATTATATTTAATTTATTTATGATGTGATAACGATCATAATAGTTTATTACTTGTGTTTATGTACTGGGTGTTCAATTAAAAATGGCTCTCTTCGATATCATGAAAAGTATTTTCCGTTTCTGTTATACCCCTAGCGGCAATTCTTTGATTTTGAAAATATTTTCCAATGATTTGTCGTGGCCGCTTTCACCAAGAAAGTACAAAAAATTACCGCTACAGAACGTAACAGCAAAGGAAATAATTTCCTTTCTGTGATATCGCCGATGGCCATTATTGTTGGAACACCCTGTACAAAGTGGTAAAAGTCTTCTAACAAAATTTATATATATTTTCAATAAAATTTTTACTTTCCTTTGTCAAAAAATGTATTCACGTGAGAACTCGAAAATATAACAAAAATAATTTATTTGAAATGGAATACCATGTATACTTGTAAAGGCATCGCTTTCTCTTTCCTCTAAATATACCCGGTGATATATTTATCTTTGAAGATGACTGAGTGAATTGACAAGAACCTTGTCATAAATATCAATGTTTTAGAGAGAGATTTGATTTTTACACTAATCAATAGAGCAAAAAAATAGTCGTTTTTTGCCAAAAATACTAACCAGAATCCACCATCATACACAAGATAGTTTACAGTAATATTCTTTTATGTTTTCCACTTGCGACTAGGTATCAACTTAGGTTATAAACAATTTAATGCAAAAAATTCCTATTTTCTTCGTTTTTGGCTTTTAAAATCGAAACTAATAAAGTAATCTTGATGGTATAACGACATGAATAGTAGAGAATGAACTTACAAATAATATAACGTCATCGCCGACTTGATCGGATCATTAGAACAGGAGAAAAAGCTGAAACATCTGAAAAATTAGGTTTTTTCCAAAAATGCATGCCCTTATTTTTTGAAGATGTGGTGGAAGCCTTTGATGAAATAATAGTCATTGTTAAGTACTTTATGTACACCAAAACCAGGCTTTGTGGAACTAATAGTTTTTGAACAATTGCGCCTTGAACCAAAATGTTATGGGCTCATTCCTGTATAACATTTCACTTTCACGTAATTATTTCACTAGGCCACCATTTTGTTCCGCCGTATTGGAATTTTACCAAAATATTTTCAGGTTACTGTCATGCAATCCTTAATTTTTGACAAACATTTAAACTTAATATGGCAAGTAGATTTTTAGCTATGCCGCAAATTAACAAAGAGACAAATAGACAGACAGATCAAAAGAAACTCTATTTTTTGGGGCCTAGGGAGGCTAGAATAGGAAGATACGTAAAATATTGATTTTTTTCCATGTTTATAAATGTTGTAGTTGACCGCCATTTTGTTTTGCTCTCTTGAAATCGTACCAAAATTTTACAAGTTCATCTCTATACAACAATTATTTCTAGAGCAAAATTTGAAATCAATCTATAAAATGGTCTTTTCGGGCCGAATTGTGATATTATTTATTAAGCCGCCATTTTGTTTCGCCTTAATGGATTTTCACCAAACTGTTACCATTTTATCCTCTTATGATCTATGGTTTTTGACCAAATTTTAAAGATAGTAGATAAATAGTTTTTGAGCTATGCCGCATACAGATAGACAGACCGACAGACACAGCGATGGAAATGGGAGAACATGTTTTCCGAGGTCTAGAGACCCAAAAATGTAAGAATCTGCAAAAATCTCGGTGGGTGTTTTTTTTCATGATTACAATCTTTTTCAAGTTCAAAAGTAATATTTATTGATATTATCATCATTATTATTATCATTATTATTATTATTATTATTATTGTCATCAATATTAATGAATAATAATCTGATTAAAATAACTTCGCACGCCTATGACACGGGAAGATTTTTGACGAGATTCTCCCTGCCCCTTCAGGCGTTGATAAGGTTCATTCGCTTGTCACACTGTACAGGGTGTCCCATTTTCGTAGGTTTTACGGGGTTTCCAGCTTATGAGTAGAGATAGAGAGATGCGGTTTTCGCGACACCATGCTACTTTTCGATGAAACTAAAGAGGCCGCAAACAGATTTGCCCTAACCATTTTAGTTTCCGTGCTACAGGGTGATTTTGAAAATTTGTCATTTTCGGACACCCCCTGTAACTCAGCTATCGTAAAATATATTTAAAATGTTTCAACTGGTATTTATAGATTTTTTCACGTAGAATTCAGTGGCATACTCAGATTTTTGCTGAGAGTCATAGTTTTTGACATATTGGCATAACCTACTATTTTTTAAATGGGAGACCCTATATATTATTTTTTCATCTTATTTTTCGTGTCGAGAGCTTTTCAAAAACATACCATAAGTCATATTTATTTTCATAAATAACATGAAAAAATGCATTTTGCTTTAAACGGATTTATGGCATAGCAGATCAATCGAAATAAGAGAAGGTGGCTGTGGTAGCCATGGCAACGCCAACAAAAATATGATCAGGCAGCCATTACTGCTGTCATTTTTGGCATTGTTGCGTTTAAATTTTTCTTGACGTCTATTATAATTACTGTTTTTAATATGGCTCAGAATCAAAAATTTGAATATTTTGAGAAATATGATATGAACGCGTGTTTTATATTGTCTAATGAAGATGCAGATCAGGCGGCAGAGCTTTATCTGAACAGGTTAGTTCTTTTTTATCTTCCTGCATTTTGACTTTATTGGTTCGCTTTATTTTATCTTAGATATCCCGAGAGAAGACAACCAGAAAAAAGAATTTTTCAAAAAATTAAAAATCATCTTTGCCAATATGGATCTTTTAACAAGCCTCGATCGCGAACTTACAATAAAGACAACGAAGAATCTGAGGTCAACGTTTTAGCCCTCGGTCAGACAGCTCCTGAAACATCTTGCAGGAAAATAGACGAAGAGGCGGGTGTACCGAAAACCAAAGTGCAGAAAATTTTGAAAAAGCACAAATTCAAACCCTATAAATACAAACTTGTGCATCATCTGCATCCTGGTGATGCAGAGCGCAGATTGGAGTTCTACAATTGGTTTATAAATATGAAGGCAGAAGATATCGATTTTGAAAAAAAGATTATTTGGTCAGACGCACATTTTACTAGTTCAGGGATTTTAAATAGACACAACACGCGATTTTGGAGTCAAGAAAACAACCATGTTATTTTTCCTAGGGAGCGTCAGGGCAGATTTGGATTCAATGTCTCCTGTTTTATTTTCAACCGAAAAATAGTTTACCAAATATATGAAGGAAATCTGAATTCGATTGGTTACGTGCGAATCCTAGAAGACGCATTAGGAATTTTGGATGATGTTCCCTTGGCTCAACTAAACAGGATTTATTTCCAGCAAGACGGAGTTCCAGCCCACAATGCCAGAATAAGTCAAAACTGGCTTAACGACCATTTTCCTGGAAGATGGATAGGAACACACGGACCTGTTCGATGGCCACCACGATCCCCTGACCTCTCAGTTTTAGATTTCTTTTTGTGGGGTTATTTAGAAAACAAGGTTTATGTAAGGCGATACGAAAACTTAGAACAACTAAGAATGGCCACTGAAAACGCTTTTGCAGAGTTACAAAGAAAGTCATTTACAATAGAAAATGCATTAAAAAGAATTTTTAAAGTTTGTCACACTTGTAGGACACATAATGGTCTACAATTTGAACAATATTTGTAGTTTTAATGAAATTATAATTATTACCTTTTACCTACTTCCTAATTTTTTCTGATGCTGTTACTTTGTTATTTCGTTAATAAATATTTGTTAACTTTTTCCATGGCTCCACAGCCACCTTCTCTTATTTCGATTGATCTGCTATGCCATAAATCCGTTTAAAGAAAAATGCATTTTTTATGTTATTTATGAAAATAAATATGACTTATGATATGTTTTTGAAAAGCTCTCGACACGAAGAATAAGATGAAAAAATAATATATAGGGTGTCCCATTTAAAAAATAGTAGGTTATGCCAATATGTCAAAAACTATGACTCTCAGCAAAAATCTGAGTACGCCACTGAATTCTACGTGAAAAAATCTATAAACACCAGTTGAAACATTTTAAATATATTTTACGATAGCTGAGTTACAGGGGGTGTCCGAAAATGACAAATTTTCAAAATCACCCTGTAGCACGGAAACTAAAATGGTTAGGGCAAATCTGTTTGCGGCCTCTTTAGTTTCATCGAAAAGTAGCACGGTGTCGCGAAAACCGCATCTCTCTATCTCTACTCATAAGCTGGAAACCCCGTAAAACCTACGAAAATGGGACACCCTGTATAGCCGATTACGCAGAAATACTGTAAAATATTATAATAGGTAGATGATAGTAGGTATTATATAGAAAGTGTTGTTGTTAATAGAGTTTTTTTGTGATTTTTTACATTTATTAAGATGTCTGAGAATATAAGATTCGTCGATAAATCCCAAAAAAAAATGACAAATCGTCAATGTGGTCAAATTATCTGATTGCTGAGGAAAACAGTCTGCAAAGTGCAAGCATTGTGGTGCTATAATAGCAACTAGAGGATCGTCTACAAAGGGCCTACATGTTCATTTCAATTCAAAACATACAAGCGCTTTCAAGAAGGTAAATAAAACGTCGTCCTCAACTTCATCCTCAACAATAATTGTGAACGAGAAAGACGTTAGCGAGCCAACTAAGATAGTCAAGATGCATCTGATCTAGAACCATCAGCGCCTAAAAGGCAAAGAAAAATTTTGGATTTTTTGCTTCTCCTAAAGAAAATTCTTTGGATGCCATCCTTTCCAGAATGACTGCTCTTAATGGATTTACTTAGAGTTTTTGTTACGTCAGTCGTTCTAAGAAAAGCACTTATTGCTAGAGGATTTCATGATATACCAAGTTCCCCAACAACAATTCGTGAAAGACTTTTAGCATACAAAACCAAAATTGTTAATTACTTTACACTGGGGTTTGGAAAGCTTAAAAAAGACGGACAGTATCTCAGCTTAACATTAGATGAATGGACAACAAGTTCGAATAGAAGATATATGAACGTAAACGTTCATGGTTTGAATGGAAGAGTTTGGAACATTGGACTAATACGAATTTCGGGTTCCATGCCGGCCGAAAAGTGCGTTAGTTTGTTGACATAAAGATTTTAACATCAGTTTAGATAGTGATATTGTTTCCATAACAACAGATGGTGCAAGTGTTACGAAAAAAGTGGGTAGTCTCGTAAAATGTAAGCAGCAACTATGTTTTGCACATGAAATCCATCTAGCTGTGCTGGATGTGTTGTATAATGTAGATACGCAAAAAGTTTTGCAAGCTGAAGAGGAAACATCAATGGTCGAAACTTACGAGCCTGAAGGTAACGAGAGTGACAGCGACGGTGGAAATGATGACAGCGAAGAAGGTGGTATGGAGATATTCGCCGTTCACCTACAAAAAACCAATTCTACAAACCTATGTTAAGGAAAAGCATGGAAAAGAACTCAGGTTATTGTTAGATTGCAAAACCAGATGGAATAGCCTTGTTGACATGTTGGAACGTTTTGTTTTACTGAAAGAATGTATTCATAAGAGCTTAATAGACTTAAACAGTTCGGTAATTATTAATGACAGTGAATTTGAAGTAATGAGAGTTATAATACAATGCTTGAAGCCGGTTAAACTTACGGTAGAAGCCATTTGTCGAAAAGATGCCAATTTATGTACCGCTGATGCTAGTTTCAAGTTTCTACTTTATAAACTTAAAAAGGTGAATACACAACTAAGTAAAGAATTTGAGAAAGCACTGATAAATCGTATAAATCAACGACGAACTATACTGTCTGGAGTTAGTGCATACCTTCAGAATCCTAGCCCGCTTCATGAAGGTGATTTCTTTGAGCAACGCCATTCTGAAACTATTACTCACTTTGTCAAAAATATAATAATAATAATAATAATAATCTTTATTGTCTAACAGATACATCCATTTATAAGACAATTGAGCATGAAACAGGAGACATAATATAATAATAATAACAATATCACTTAGATAAGCTAATATGTATACAATTAATGTAATTTGAACTAAAAAAGAAAAAAGAACAATAGATTTCTACCAATAAAATTAAAGGTAAATTATAAATGTCCTCATTCAAGGCACAAGAATCTATTCTTTAATAGTGTTGAAGCTTAGCGAGTGTATGATAGTGTAAATCAATATCATTACAAGTACCGTTGAAGATATTCATAGCCTGATATAATGGCGTTTTCATGAGAAAATTGGTTGATGGGCAATGGAAAACAGAGAATACTCTAGTGGACCTAGCAGGAACGTGAAAGAGGACATGCTGCAACAGCATTGGGCAGACAACGTAGTACTTACATAACTTTATAAGAAATGTAACCATATGATAGCATCTACGGCACGTTAATAACGACTTGGTCAGCAGAATCTCATCAATGCCTTTAGCAGGATACACTTTATCCCGCCTCACAGTGGCGAGCCGTAATGCTATTCAGTGGCCAATACCTCCAAACTATTGTTAAAGTAAAACCTTCAACTATTTGTTTTTTAATTCAAAGTTGATATAAATAGTGCTAAATAAAAACCGTCAACCCGAAAATGAAGTGTTATTAGGTTGTATATGGATTTAATTCCAATAAAGAGTAATTGAAATCAATTTTGAACTTAAAATAACAAGACAAAAAAAAGGATGCCATTATTTTTTTATTTCATGTTAAATAGATGATTTCTTCGAGATAATATGTAATAAGAAAAATATTTTCTTGTTTATTTAACACGCTAATAGCTAATAAAATGTTTGGTTCCACATGATGCTTTATTACTACAATTTTAATAACGAGAAAAATCACCATCGAAGCAAGGCGAAGTTTTGTATTAAGGCCAGAAAGTAAGCTGATGTATTGCTCTTCTAAGAAAAAAAATATATGGCTGCTCAAAGTTGCACCTTTACTCGGAATAACAATTTTTTAAGTAGGCTGTGGATCACGTCAAAACAAAATCGTTACATCGCGCGCCATATTGATGTCAATAGTATCAATGTAGTATTATTGTTGTTCGTGAATTCGTGGCAAAATCATGTTTGCGATAAGTCGAAAGTGTCTTTCCGAAAGATTTATTGCTTGTTCTAATAAGCAAGAGTTTTTTTCTCGTTTAAAAGAAGACTTTGAGCAGTCTTCAGAAGACTTTATAATTGTGAAGCGTACCATCCAAAAAACATTTCTGGGCCAATTTAGGCAAAAATGGAAATAGGCTAGTAGAGTAAAAGATCATTTTGACAAAAAGTTTAAAAATTGGTTGGCAGGCGACTTGATATTTAAAGAAATTGTGAACGTCCTTAAAGTGTCACATTCTTCAGGTGGAAGACCTATAAAAAATCTTGATGGAAGCTCTGAAAGAAGCAAACGAAGGAAGCTATCTAAATTAGAGAGAACATGTGATATGACACTCTCAGAGTTACAAGGTCTCTTGGTTCGTAAGTTAAGGGCAGATGGAAAGAAAGAAGAGGCAACCGTGATTCAGGAAGTACTATCTCTTGGAGCAAGTAAGTTCAAACAACGTCTATCGCAAAATACAGTTAAAATGTTTTCAAGAGATGAAGGTTTAGCATTAATGGTAGATGCAAAACTATCCAGACATCAATATAATTATGTACGTGAGCAGTGTGCGAGTAAAAATGCTGATATTTTCCCTAGCTATAATCAAATATTTAAGGCAAAAGTAGAATGCTATCCTGATTCTATTCAAGTTAACGAAAGAGGCGGTTCCATTCCAATGCAACAACTATTAGACCATACCACAAAAAGGTTGCTTAAAGTTCCTAATGTATTGAAAAAAATAGAGAGTAGTGAATCAAACACATTTTCATTACACACTAAATGGGGTTGTGATGGTTCCTCAGGAAATAGCTGCTATAAACAAAATTTTAACGACGTTAAAATTGTGGATAATTCTATTTTTATGGCTTCTTTGGTTCCATTGCAACTTGTTTCAAAAAATAATGAAATAGTCTGGCAAAATCCGCATCCATCCTCGACAAATTATTGTAGACCAATATTTTTTGAATTTTCAAAAGAGGCGCCTGAACTTACCAGAGTTATTGCCGACAAATATGACAACGAAATTAAAAAACTGGTTGAGACCGAAGTATCTACAAAACATCGAAATATTAAAATTTCACATAACTTAGCTTTTACCATGTTGGATGGAAAAGTACGACAAGTTTTAACACAAACCTCCTCGGCTGCATGTTGTGCAATATGTAAAGCCAAACCGAAAGAAATGAACAATTTACAAAAAATTCGAAAAAAAAAAGTTGATATCGACTCTTATAAATATGGCCTCTCTAGTTTACATGCCTTACTTCGTTTCATGGAGTGTATTCTTAATATATCGTATAGACTTGATTTTAAAAAGTGGAGTGCCAGGACTGATGCTGAAAAAGAGTTAGTGAAAGCAAGAAAAAAACATGTTCAAAACGAACTTAAACAAAGACTGGGCATATTTGTTGATGTGCCTCGACAGGGTAGTGGAACCTCCAACGATGGTAACACTGCAAGAAGGTTTTTCCGGAGTCCAGAAATAGTAGCAGAGGTAACAGGTGTGGATGAAGAACTGATCAAAAAATTTTCTATTATTTTACAAGTTTTGACATGTGGAAGAGCTGTAGAAACACATAAATTTGATTTATATGCACAAAATACGGCATAATTATTTGTGGAAAAGTACAACTGGTACTACATGCCCTCATCTGTACACCAAATTCTTCTCCACGGAAGTGGCATAATTGATTCGGCTTGTCTTCCAATTGGGCAACTTAGTGAGGAAGCAGCCGAGGCGCGAAATAAAGACTTTAAAAGATTCCGTCAGATGTCCTCTCGAAAATGCTCCCGACCTGCTACCAACGAAGATATTCTTCATTCATTACTTGTTTCTTCAGATCCTTACCTAACCAACTCCAGAAACCAATGGGAAAAAAAGTCAAGTTTAGATGTAGAACAAGAAGCAAAATATCTCTTGATTTTGTGAAAGGTAGGATTTAGCTTATTGTTTTTAATAATTAAATGTATACTATGTTACAGTGAAAGCCCGAATTATGTAGTTTCGATTGATTGGATTAATTCGCTTAATGCCAACGAATTCAAATTAAACTGAACTCAAACTTGGAAAAATGTGTTTTCAGATATAGTCTTATCTATCCTAAATTGACAACGACTGCGACTCTAGTGTTTTTTAATGTAATATGTACCACTAATCTTTATTTTGAAGTGAACATTTTACAAGTACACCTAATATAAGTAATCAAAATGTATGTTCGTTCATATTATTTAAATATAAATAGCCGCCATTTTCTCCTAATAATTTAATTTTTTCTTCTCGATACATGGACCTGCCTTGATAAATTTTATCGCAATCAGATTACCAATTTTTGAATGATATTCATATACCTACGCACCTAGCAACCCCACATATGCACACAAACAGTGTGACCCATTTGTTTTCAGGTCACCCTAAAAAAACTTTATTATTATTAATGCGATTTGGCTCGGATTTTCTAAAAATTGTAGGGCTGACTCCAACTTTTTACCAAACATATTCCAATTCAGACAAAATCCAAGGCCTACTTTGCCAGTTTCTAGGCGCAAAATTTTAATAAACCACATTGATATTTTTTGGTAAAACTTGGTATAGGACCATTTTGAGGGATGCCAAATTCAGTGGTGTTCACAAATTTTTATTAAAAAAATCGCTAATATGGTTTATTGAAATTTTGCTACTAAAGACTGGCATAGTAGGCCTTGGATTTTCCATGACCGAGGTTATCTTTGCTAAAAAGTTGCAGTTTTTTAAGCCCTACAATTTGAAAAAAACCCGAGCCAAATCGCACAAATAATAAACATTTTATGAGGGTGACCCGCAAATAAATGGGTCACCCTGTATATACAGGAATTTTTTTTTATTCATTCAGGACAGAAATCATCAAAATTTGAGGAAAAAATTCACTTAAGGCAAAATATTAATGTATCACCCTGTATATCGCAATGCTGAAATAAACGAGCATCCTACGCTGGTGTTTCATTCATTTATTTCATAAAAATTGCAAAATATGGATGATAAATCAATTGTAGAGGTGGTTAACAGTTATGGCCGGGTGGCTCCATAAGACCTCACCACTGTGCGCCTGAACATTAAAAACTTAGCAAACTTCCTCTGGACACTCTCTAATTGGCTGACATATTTAGTACAAATTCCATATAATTGCACCATATTCAAGTCTCGAAAGCACATAGCTAGAATATAAGGTTTTATGTGTTGAGATGTTCTCGAAACCAGTGGAATTGCGAATTATAAAACCCAGCTTCTTTAAGGCAGAATTACAAATTCCATCAATGTGGTCAGCAAAAGAGAGCTTAGGATCGAATACAATTCCAAGGTCCTTGAAAGTGTCACAATGCCGAATATTGTTGGTATCTATGTTATATTGAAAGTGGATACTATGGACTTTATTAGTGTATGTCATCACGAAGCACTTTTCCGCATTTAATGGTAGCTTGTTCATTACACACCAGCGTTGAATAGATTTTATATCCTGCTGGAAGGAAACACAAGCATTTATATCATTTATAACGCGAAAAAGCTTCAAATCGTCGGCAAATATCAGAACATTACTGTCGATGTTGTCGCTGATGTCGTTAATAAAAAGTAGGAAAATAAGTGGGGCCAGGTTGCTCCCTTGCGGTGCCCCACTTGTGGATGTAAATTTAGATGATTTATGTCCACGGATTTCAACATATTGCGAACGGTTGCTTAAGTAGGACTCAAAAAAAGAAACAAGATCTCTGCTGAACCCCAATTTGTCTAGTTTATGTAAAAGTATGGAATGGTCAACCTTGTCAAAGGCTTTCGAAAAGTCATTGTAAACCACATCCACTTGCATCCGGTTTGCCAGGGCATTGCCGACAAACTGCGTAAAGCATGCCAAATTGCTTATTATACTACGTTTACTAACAAATCCATTTCGATTAGGCGATATCAATCCCCTAACCTGTGTGACCTTAGCAAATACCGGAAGCAAAGAGACTGGTCTGTAGTTCGATATTACATTAACATCAGCTTTTTTAAATACAGAAATGATTTTAGCTTTCTTCCATACATCCGGAAATGTGTTTAATTTCAGAGACAAATTGAAGACATAAGAGAGAGGTGCCAGCAATGCAAGAGCACAATCCTTTACCAAGAAACCGGCCCACAGATAGGCTTGTCCTTTAATTTCTTCAGAGCAGCAAGTACAACCTGCCCAGAGAGGTGATCCAGGGTGATATTTAACTTTGAGGAAAGAGTATCGTAAGAGAGTAAAATTTGTTCGTGTGCTATACACACTGCCGAAAAAGCCAGCAAAGGCGTTTGCTATTTCATCGGGCTCTGAAAATTGAAGATCTTCAAGTTTAAGAATCTCAGGTATAGCAGTGGATGATTTTTTTGCTCTAATATACGACCAAAAGGCGGTTGGATCGCCTTTGCTAGAGTCCTCTACTTTAAATATGTAGTTTTTGTATGCCTCGTCTATCAATCTCTTGATTCTTCCTCGTAGCTCATTAAACTGGTCACGGTGATATACTGACTGTGATTTTTTGAGTTTTTTAAATAATCTATGTTTACGCTTTATACAGTTAATAAATTCAGCTGTGAATCAAACAGGAAATGTTCTCTTGCGAATGACTGACCTGGGCACACACAAATCAAATATATTATGCAAACCCCTGTAAAGTATATGACATGTCTCATCAACATCATTTGAAGAGTATAGGTCTGCCCAGTTGGCATTGAGCACCATATCGTAGATAAGTGGAAAGTTGGCTTTTCTAAAATTAAGTTTAGTCTGAGCTATATTGACAGGAAAGTTTTTAAAATGTGATTTGACATTTATTGAGATGTTCAAAGGCGGATGATGACTATCCACTTCAACCAGAGGGATTATTTCTCTATTTACATTGCAATTCACGCTAGAGAGGACTAAATCTTCAAATTACATTATTAGCATTCAGAGCATTGTTATACTGTTCTAAAGAGAGCAGGTTTATGAAATTTGCCAATATTTCGACTTTTCGATCTCCAACAATACGCTTAATAAAATTAGCCACATTAAAATCACCTAATATCAACAGGTTGTTCTTGTGTATAAACCTGAGGGCCTCGAGACACTCAAACAAAGATAAAAAATTATTTATGGCAGTAGATCGGAGTATATACACAACTAAAATATAAATAGACTCGTACCTTAAATGAAGTTTACAACCCATTAAGTCAACACCCACAACATTAACATTCTGAAGATCAACCTGTGTTGGTTTAAGTTCTTTCTTTACTGCTAGTGCCACTCCACCGCCTTTTGATATACCCATTCCAGTGAGGTTTCTGTCACATCTAAACACCGAATATCTGTCATCAAATAGTTCGCTTGAAGATATATTGCCTTGAATCCAACTTTCGGTGATGCCAACAACGTCATAATCACTTCCACATATTGATTTATAAATTGAATCAGTTTTTGTATTCAGTCCTCTAACATTCTGATAAATACATTCAATGTCACGGCGAGACGATGACGACAAGCAGCTGTTAGACAATGTATCCAGTTTAAATTAAAGATTTTTGGAATGCCGTTAATATACCTTATTTTGAGGTTAGCTTCACCATTTTGAATGCGAGCATCCATGACTTCTTTCAAGGTCTTGAATTCTTCTATCGAAGCTCATAGTGATGTGTTTGTATTCATCATGATGCCTCAGATCTTTCACTTGTCGAATAACGGCCCTGACATCGTTGGCTGAATTTAGTACAATTTTCATAGGTCTGGTTCTTGATGTAATCTCCTTACCAACTCGAAATACTTTGATGTTGTCAATTTTGACGTTAGGACAGAGTTTCAGCACAATATCAGTTGCTTTCGCGACATCTAAGTCAATTCTTGATGAACCGTCTGAAGGAACAGGTTCACTCATACCAAAAATCATTAGATTCTTCTGACGCGACTGTCTTTCGCTTAGTTCTCTAACGGACTCACTCAATTACTATTACAATCTCACTAGGCGAACCATACGACACGTTCTGTCTGTTAGTTGACAGCTGCTTTTTGATGTCCTCAATTTCCCGCTTTAGATCGGCGTTAATCGTAATTTGTTCTTCATATTTAGCGAGCAGCACAAAGTATTGAGATTCCATTCGGTTTAGTTTTTCCATGATGTCATCCAAAGACACATGACTTTGTTTAGGGTGGTCTGCAACACTGGTGATCGAAACGTCATCGTTCACCACTGCAGTAGATGGGCCTGGACCTATAGAAAGACGATTCCGTGAGTATCCAGAGTTTGACGACCTGCCGTGCACATCCCGATCACTACCCGTTAGGGATTGACATGAGTTACACATCCATGTCGTAGCTCCAGATTTTTTCCACAATGCGGCCTGCTTCGTAAACTCTCTAGCTGTTAGCCCTGAACATCTTTGTGAAACCATGACAGACAAACACTACATGATATTGAAGGCGAATTAGCGTTTATTAGTTTTTCACAGTGTGAACATTTTGTATTGCACGATTCAGGAGCCATATTGAGAACCCAGTAGCAAAAAAAAACACGTACACGTTTATATTTATAATTTGCAACTCGCTCGAGAATCCAATCATGCAAGCCGTCCCAACCCGTCTCGCAATTTTCAACAAAAAATATATAAACACTTCGACACCCGCCACAGTAAATATGGGCGAAGTTACATGATTTAGCACAAATAACGTTGTTTAACTGCCACAATTTTACTTGTTTATATGAAATTTGTAGTATTACTGCAGCTCAATACTTTAAAATGAATTTATTCGTTAATTAATTGCGAATTTATGACAAATTTATTCGCGACCACTGATAAGAACATCCGGGCGAGGACAGCGCACACACACACCACCCACCATAACGGACATGTTTGAACAAAATATACTCCTAGATTCTGAATCTGATGAAGATAATATGTCCCTATCGGAAATAGCGGATAAAACACCGTTAACCTTAAAGTAGAAACTTCAAGAGGCCATAAGTTCTGTGACTACTAAAACTATTTTACCAAGACCAGGGCAACCAAAAGGTAGACTTATTGTAATAAACTTATTTTTTAACAGATTAAATTATATTTCTCATCACTCTATTTCGGTATTATAGATTTGAAACCCGAGATTTAAAAACGAGATCCGCTCCCGAAAATTGAAAACCCTAATCTCTACACAGCAATGAAGTTCGCAATGTTGCCAAATTTCATTCGATCACAGTATTCGCATAAATACAACTTAGTGATAACAACAACATTGTTACAGTTAGATTGTCATATATGTTTGTCAGTACATAGGGCAGTAAAATTCAGTAAAATAAATCTTCGCTTGACACTTTTCCATTTTTTTTTTTTTAGTATTATATCATTTGTGATATCTAAGTCATTTTAATCTAATTTATAATTAAAAACACTCTTTTATACTATATTCAGGCTTACATTTACCATTGATACCTAAGTTACAGAAATAATGCTAGTTTCAGAAATTTCTTGTCACAAATAGCCGGAAGCAAAAGTACAAAATTAGAACCTTATGTGAATTTACTTTATTTTTGGTAGAGCCAATGTAATATACTTGCATATTGTACTGTATTATCATATAATTACTGTTTTATATATAAAATTCACTTTAAGATCTTCCAATTAATAGGAATTAACATTTTTAATATGCTGTGACTCGAAGACTAGGTCAACAATCATATAAGACAAAGAAATGAAGGTAAAATCTAAGTGACATATGTTTTTGAAAAGATAATCTAATAGAACATTCAAAAATCTACCCGTATATTATATCAGTTAGTTCAGAAGAATTTTGTTGTTTACATGTCAAATAGCATATCACAAACCACTTTAATAACTTGGTTCACTATTTTGCATTAATTAGTAAGGTAAATTTGTTCATTAGTATATATTTCGAAATCTACAAGATTTGCTTTGTTATTGTTTATCAGTTGTCAGATTTCTTTCCCTTGCTTCCATGGACTGCACGCCCCTGGCACTCTAGAAAGTATTATGTTTCTTTTTACTAAATAAAAAGCAATACAAATACCAATTTAATATCATTTCTGGTAAAAAAATGTTATTGCAAAACAAAACGACGTGTGGCGTGAATCGCGACTCCACAAACTAACAAACAAACCATTTTTAAAGCTATTCGTCTAAAACAAAAGCAACCAAGAAAGCACCAAAAAATATAGGATTTATTTGAGCAGGAATTAAACCAATTATAATTATTGCAATAAAAATGTAGTTTATAAAAGAGTATTACTTTAATTAGTTTCAACTTTCGCATAAAAAAGAGTGTGGCCTGTTATAAATGGAAAAAAATTGAAAAATCCCTCGAATTGGCCAGTAACAACTGACAACATTGTTAATTTAATTGTTATCATGTAAACAGTTCTCACCTCCATTAGGATAAGCCCCACCACTCTGAGGTATGTTACTATATACGACGCCCTCTCTCGGAGCGTGTGCCAAATTAGAATATATCAATCCGTCGTTGTTTCTTGAAGGTGCCATTTGGATGTTACTGTAAGTTACTTCCGACTTGTTTGCCTGGTACGGTTTCGGGGTACTGCCAAGCGTTGAAGCAGTACTGAAACGATAATTGTTCATTATTTAAAAACTTCAGGTTTATTTTATACTAGGTACTAATAAAATGTAGTTTATGTAAAAAAATAAAATAAAACAATAAAAGACAACTTATTTGTTAATAATCCTATAAAAAATATCTTGGTGGATACCTGCTTCTATGTAAAAATAAATATTTACATATAATTTTGTCAATATTATAATTCTTCAGTATTAGTCACGGAATATATTTATTGATTTTATTCCGAAGAATGTTACTGTTGAATCAGCTTTATGTAATCTCAATCAAGATAATATATACAGGGTGAGTCGGGAGGATCGCCCCAAACTCCAGGAGTGTGTTCTATGAAAGATACTGATTTAAAAAAACTCATATGTTCTTATTCGATTTTCATTTGTTTTCAACTTACAACAAAAATAAGATTTCAAGCATAATTCCATACATACAACATAATAATTATAGGGTGCTTAGAAATCAAAATAAGTTAATGTTCCATTTACTGGTACTATACCTGTCAGTCTCATTTTTGAATTCGTACCTGTCAGTGTCATTTTTGATTTCGAGCTGTTGAACATATTCCAAAATGCCGAATTTTTACTCACACTTAGAGTATGCGAATATGATATTTGTTTATGGTTTTTGCAATGGGAATGCTACAGCTGCTGCTGAAGAATACCGTCAACGATTTCCATTTCAACGTCATCCTGATAAGAAAGTATTTATGAGAGTTTTCAACAAACTATGCGAAAGCGGAACACTTCCCAGTGCCAACACAACTTCTGAAAGAGCTACTCAACAAACTTTAGAAGAAGTAGAAAATATTCTGGACCTAGTAGAAGAAGATGCAACCATCAGTTCACGCAGAATGGCTGCTCAGTTGGACATTCCACAAAAAAGAGTGATAAATACGCTCCACGAGCAAGGTTTGTATCCTTACCACTTACAAAAAATCCAACACCTACAGCCAGAAGATTTTGCCAAACGTATGGAGTTTTGTCGGTGGATAGACAATAATCGTCATCTTATATCGCGCATACTTTTCACGGGCGAAGCAACATTTACTCGTGACGGTATTAATAATAGTCGCAATTGCCATGTCTGGTCAGAGGAAAATCCGCATGCAACAGTCGAGAGCAACTTTCAACATAGGTTCTCGGTAAACGTATGGTGTGGTATGATAGATAGTTATGTCATTGGCCCTTTTATTTTGGAAAATCGCCTCACAGGGGACTACTATTGTGAATTTCTCGAAAATGAATTACAAGGACTACTGGAGGATGTTCCCCTAAACATCAGAAGGCAAATGTACTTCCAGCATGATGGAGCTCCAGCACATTTCGCACATCAAGTCAGGCAACACTTAGACGGGAGGTTTCCAAGGCGTTGGATTGGTCGCGGTGGTCCTATTATTTGGCCTCCAAGATCTCCTGACCTCACTCCACTCGATTTCTGTTTATGGGGCTGGTTAAAAAATGAAGTGTACAAAGTGAGAGTGGACACTCGAGAAGCACTTATTCAGCGTATCAGAAATATTGCAGATGAAATTAAAGAAAGGCATGAGGCAATTAGAAGAGCAACAGGTGCCCTACGTAGACGAAGGCGAAAATGTTTAGAGCTCAATGGGAGCATTTTTGAACATTTAATATGATGAAATCTAATGATTGAAACGTTAATTTGTTAGATCTTGTTTATATTCTAATTTATGCTGTAAGTTGAAAACAAATGAGAATCGAATAAGAACATATGAGTTTTTTTAAATCAGTATCTTTCATAGAACACACTCCTGGAGTTTGGGGCGATCCTCCCGACTCACCCTGTACAGTGTGTCCCAGATTCGCTTCTCTATATAGGGATCTCAGCTCCTATTATACCTACAGCAAAGGTTAAATAAGGAAAGTTTTAGAGGAAACTTATTGCATTCGATATCTGGCTTCAGATTTACGATCGATCAATAAGTTTGGGAAATATCGGCGAAAAAGCGACAATGGCGGATTTCGTTTTTCGCCAGTATATCCAGAACGGTAAATTTGACAGCTGTCAAAATGTGACATTATTCGGACACATTTTTAAGACAAATAAGATGGCGTATACGACACGTCTCCATCGTTTTTTGTTAATCCGCAACCCGCCTCAACTTTAATTTTTCTTATGACCGCCATATTGGATTTTTCGATTTTCGGAAAGAGCCTAAAATTTCCAGTCTAGTGATATCTCATAAGTGCATTAAAGATTTTAGTGTCATCAAAATATCACACTTCGTAAATTAGGTTTCAATGTTTTTAAAAGAGGCCATGATTTATTTGTCACAAGATTACATTAATAAGTAATGTATTGAACGCATTGAATTTTCAATACAACATGAACGTAAATAACGACTTAAAAAATCTAAATGAGCTTTAACTACTTTGTAAGTGGATAACATAAATCTGCAGAAAATTTAGATAGTGTTAATAAATTTATAGAACCCAATTCTATTTTTATAGGTTCACAATATCAAAAAAGTAAGTTGTCTGACTAGAGTAGAACGTTTTACTTTTTTTTATTAGATTATACACTTTTAGTATCATTAAAGAACTGAACGAAATAAAAATGATTATTATTTGACCATCATTTGGTGACTATTTAAAAAAGATTGGTTAGATTAACTTACCAATGATACCACACCAAACGTTACTTCCAAATCTGATGTGTAGACGTCTCTCTGCCACTTCGTGAGGATTTTGCACAGCCCAATGATGACGGTTGTGCCTATTAAAGACTGAAGAACCTGCTCTCATCGGACCACAAGACATGATTTACAAAATCAGGATTTTCATTACATCTCCTAGTATACCACTCACAGAACTGTAGTCATCTTGGAAAATCAGTTTCCTTAAGTCCTTGTACTATTATAGGTTTGTATGGATGGTACTTATTCTTTTTTAAAACTCTGTACTGTTGATTTTGTCACATTAGTTTCCTGTTCTACAGTTCTTACCGATGCACTAGGGTTTTCGTTGATAGCTTGTAAAATGTTTCTATCTCGATTTTCATTGTTATTATTGTATTCGCTTCTAGGTTGTTCGAAGCACCATGGTTAATTAAATTAACTACGATTTTCCTGAATTCGGTTTTATGAGACTGCCGTCGTTCGGGGTACATCTTCAAATACCTTGCTGAGGTAACGTTGGCGTTTCTGTATGATTGAAAGTACAGAGCTAACATGTCAACCTTTTCTTCATTTGAATACGGATGCCGGCCATTTTCTATAGGTTTTGACAATTTATGTGTCAGATTTATGATTTTATTGGGATAAAAGCGTACCTACTACTTATTAAAATACAGCTTTGATACTTTCAACTATTTAACTTAACGTCAAAGTCAAAATCCAATTTTGTTACAGATAAATCACGGCCTCCTTAGAAAAAACTGAAACCTAACTTTACGAAGTGTAATATTTCGATGATACTAAAATCTTTAATGCACTTGTGAGATATCACTAGACTGGAAATTTTAGGCTCTTTCCAAAAATCAAAAAATCCAATATGGCGGCCACAAGAAAAATGAAAGTTGAGGCGGGTTGCGGGTTAACAAAAAACAATGAAGACGTGTCGTATACGCCATCTTATTTGTCTTAAAAATGTGTCCGAATAATGTCACATTTTGGCAGCTGTCAAATTTACCGTTCTGGATATACTGGTCAAAAACGAAATCCGCCATTTTCGGTTTTTCCCCGATATTTCCAAAAACACTTGATCGATCGTAAATCTGAAGCCGGATATCGAATGCAATAAGTTTCCTCTAAAACTTTCCCCATTTAACCTTTGCTGTAGATATAATAGGAGCCGAGATCACTGTATAGAGAAGCGAATCTGGGACACACTGTATAAATAAGAATTTTGTATGGGTCAGTCACTTAATAAACATCGAAAGAAAATCATTGTGTTTGTTTCAATTTAAATAAAGTGTATCCAAACCACCCACTTATATACATTTTATATATTACTAATAATGGTATTACAATCTTGTAATATACCTATGGTTAGAACCATAGACATATTGATAGGGACACGTTTTGATTTGAACGCAATCATATATTGTCAAAAATATTACCTGTTTGGTCTACTGGATCATCTTTCTTACTAATCATTCTATATCTTACATAGAACAAAATTATAGACATAATAAATGCCTATAAACAAAAATTGAACTTGCTACTAATATTAAAATTATAAAATGGAATGGAATATTTTTACAAACTGTTAATAGATGGATTAATTCACCCCTACCTTGTGTTTTTGGTTGCGTACCCGCTTCCATAACTAGCCGTGCTCCTCGGCAACGAGTTGTTGCTCAAGACCGATTCACTCCTCGGAAACTGCTCCCCGTTGCCCCTCGGCAAGTTGGCGTAGTTGTTATCCTGGACGCCGCCGCCATATTTTGCGCCCGCCGGCAGGGTGGGGGCGTTGGAGTAGAGCGATTGGCTGTTGGGGGGCGGCAAATTGGAGTAGAACTGGTTGGACTGGATGCGAGATGAGTAGCTCGGTTCGACGGTCTGTTTCAGGGGATAGGACTGAGGAATCTGTAACGAATATTTTGCCTTCCTATAACTTGTCACATTAAATAAGATATAAGGGTGTTTCAAAAACACGCGGGAGACTCATTGAGATAAAATAATACAAAAATTTTATTTATACATAGGTTCATAGTGTCCTCATTGAAGATATAGGGCGTCCAAGAATTTTTTTTGGATTGATTTGGTTTTTTCCCTGTACAGGGTGTCCGGATTTGGTTGCAAAAGCAGGGTATCTCGCTTATTTTTAAAGATAGAACCTTGCGGTTTTCACGAACCTGAGCTAATTTTTTGTGAAACTCATGAAGCCGTAAACAAAGTTTTCATAGCCTTCTTCGTTTATGAGATACAGGTCGAAATAGAAAATTTTGCATTTTGGGACCCCCCTCGTATCTCGGTTATCCTTTAACTTAACGCAAAGGGAAAAATTGCTGCCTATGCAGTTTTTTACGCTGGATCCAGTGGCGTAGTCACGTTATTTTTTAGATATGACCCAAAGTTGTGTTTTTTTAAATGGGACACCCTGTATATTTGTCCAGAAAATGTTTTGTCCTTTTAAAAGCTTCTCAAAAATATATAATAGTATGGGTCTATTTTAATAAACAACAACAAAAATCCTAATTTTTATAATTATCATCCCAAATTTTGCAGTAGGCCATGCAAAACAATGCTGCCTTTTATTTAAAGTCGTTAACAATATCTACATCCTAACAATAAATCAAAATAAATATGTAATTAAATCTATTTATCAAAATATGTATTGATAATTTCGCACCAAAAAAGTACCACCTACCTAGATTTATGTAACACAAGAACAAAACAGTAATAAACTATTATCTAACAAGCCTTTCTCCTCAAAAATCAACTGTCGTATAAGAACTACAGTAACCAAGGAAATCAAAAGAACTGTTCAAACTGATTTCCATTTTGTTCTATTCATGCTTCGCACAATTTTCGTATTCGTTTTAGGGAATTAAGCAAAATAACGGGATGATTTTGTAAACAGCGAAAATTTTCTCTTATTGCATTTCCTATATCTTGGACATTATCATAGTGGTCTTTGTAAATTCTATTTTCCAGATATCCCCATAGAAAGAAATCTAAAATCGACAAATCTGGGGACCTAGGGGGCCATCTTATAGGTCCATTTGTTCCGATCCATTGATTGGTAAAATTATTGTCCAGAAATAATCTCGTCATTCCAGAATTGTGTGCAGGAGCACTGTCCTGTTGAAAATAAATTTCGTTAATTGGCGCTAGAGGAACATCGTCAAGTAATTCAGGTATAGCTGCCTCTAAAATTTCTATATAGCGATTGGCTGTTAGATTTCCCTCAAATATATAAAATTTTATGTGTTCCTAATCTGAAGCAGGACACATTTAGATCAAACCTGCCCTGCTGTCTTCTGGGAAATATTTGGTGTTGATTTTCCTGGGACCAGAATCTACTATTGTGACTATTGAGTATACCAGAATTACTGAAATGTGCTTCGTCTGACCATATAACCTTCCTTTCAAAATCTCTAACCATATCGCATCTTTCTCGAAACCAATTGCAGAAGACTACCCGACGCTCCGCATCCCTTGGCTGTAAGTGCTGCACGAGCCTAAATTTGTATGGGTGGTATTTGTGCTTTTTTAGAATTTCTTGAACTCTAGTTTTTGGAATCCCAATGCTTTTTTCACTGGCCCTACAAGAGTTTGTAGGGTAGGCTTCTGCATTAGCCAAAACCGTAATTTCCTCAGCCTCCCGATTTTCTTTATTATATGTTTTCGTACGAGGTTTGATAAATGATCCGTGATTAAATAAATTCTTTTTTATCCGATAAAAAGTGGATTTATCAGGTTGCCTCAGTTCTGGATATCTAAATAAAAATTAAGCAATAGTATTTCAACATACCTAAAAATTAACTATTTACCTGTTAAAATACATCTCAGAAGCCGCTTCAACATTTTCATTACTTAATATAAAACAAGCTAACCTATCGTACTTTTCATAATGTTCGAAAGTTTGGTTTTCTTCCATAATAATAAAAATATATTTTTACACAATAAATAAATACAAAAAACTAGCGCTACATTTTATATACGCGTACAAAATAGGGAAATGTCATTTGCTTCCAAGAAAACAAAAGAAAACGGCATCGTTTTGCATGACCTACTGCAAAATTTGGGATGATAATTATAAAAATTAGGATTTTTGTTGTTGTTTATTAAAATAGACCCATACTATTATATATTTTTGAGAAGCTTTTAAAAGGACAAATCAATTTCTGGACAAATATACAGGGCGTCCCATTTAAAAAAACACAACTTTCGGTCATATCTAAAAAATAACAACTCAAATGAAAAATATGACTACGCCACTGGATCCAGCGTAAAAAACGGCATAAGCAGCAATTTTTCCCTTTGCGTTAAGTTAAAGTATAACCGAGATACGAGGGGTGTCCCAAAATGCAAAATTTTGTATTTCGCCCTGTATCTCATAAACGAAGAAGGCTATGAAAATTTTGTTTACGGCTTTATGAGTTTCACAAAAAATTAGCTCAGGTTCGTGAAAACCGCAAGGTTCTATCTTTAAAAATAAGCGAGATACCCTGCTTTTGCAACCAAATCCGGACACCCTGTAAAAGGCAGAGAGCTGTAAATCATGTATTTCAACCTGGGTTCCCATATTCCATTAGCATACATAGTTCAGGGCCTTTCGTTTCAGAGAAACGTTATTATATATTCAAGAAATACATACTAGCCTAAATTCATTCCGGGTTAAACTGTTTATATTCGGGTATGAAATGAAACAGTTCATTAAAATAGCTAGCGTTTCTGATTTTGTTTTTTAACGTCTTTAATTCCGTTAATAAAACAATCAAGTCAGCAAGAAGAAGTACAGGAAAAGGCAACTGGAGAAAGATAATACAAAAACAGCTGTTCGGGAAACGCGTAAATCAATAACCAATTTAAAATACATTTTTTCTTCAAAATTTATATCTATAAAAGAACTTTTTCAACGCATTTAACAGCAAACACAACGTCGCCAAACGTAGGTCGGAAAAAGACTACTCTCATTAAAAAAAAACTCCTTGCTACTTAATGCCGACATCAACGTCTCTTTCTATTTTGCATTTCTACGAACCAATGTTTTTTCAACTTGTTAAAATCTTCGTAAAATTGCCTTTAATTTGGTATATCACACCAAATGACAAATATCAACGGTTTCCACAGAAACTGCATTTGAAAATCTGGAAACGTTCTCCCTTAATCGTGTTTTCCCAGAAAACATATGAAACTTAGAAAAAACAAAACACGATATGGCATCTAGTTTGTCTTGGACTATTAAACAAGAGACATAAAAGCGTGATAGCCTACCTTTATTTTTTTTTCAAAATCTTAACATCGCGAAATTGATTTTTAACTGAATTTTTCGAGAGAACTCTTTGAGATAGAGAAACAAAAAATTCACTCCCCAATCTTACTTTTTTACTAATTTTTTATTTTTATACAAATTAGCTCTCAAACTTTTGTATTTTCAAAAATCACCTTTTTGATTTTGCGTTATTAACAAACAAAAATAAATTAAATAACTTTCCAAAAAAAGTATTATACCACCCCATATTTTTTTATTAAAACTAATAAATTAGGAAGATTTTACTTTTCAAATTTTAACTTTCATTTTATTTCTGTTTTTCTAGCGTTAAACACCTAAGCTTTGCTTGCCAATAGCTTTGCTCAGCTTCGGCTTGAGATGAGCAGCGGGACGATGTAGGACGTAGTAGGTATTTGTTCGTAGTAAATGAGTAACAATTATCGTGGTTAATAACGTACTGATTTATTCTAAGATTTACATTCCATTTATACAACTATCAATTAAACAATGCGTGCGATCTCAATGATGCTAAATAGTAAAATTTAATAACATTATATTATGTATAGTCATCAGAACGTGCAAGGTTCAACTGACGTGACTGTAAGAAGGTCAGTGTAGACACTGTACGTACCATCTAAGTAAATATTAAATATGCATAGAATTGTCTTATTAAATTATAGAATTTTAATGTGTAATTGTGAGAATTATACATTCTGCGGCCTGTCTCCGATGGATGAAGTGAGAGATCTTAACTCAAATTCCTCGTTTTGAGTGGTCCTGTGATCTGGTTTCCTGTTGCGTGTCTTCTGTTGATGCTGTGCTACAATGATTTTGGCTGTATACCATCCTGCAATTATAAAAATGGCTATGATAATTGTAGTGATGCTGCTAATTGCTATGGAATGATGGTGAATGTTTCGCCAAAGAATGTTCTGTAGTTGCTCTTGTTGGTGTTCTTGATCGTTTATCAATTCATGAAGGCTGTCTGTCAGTTCGAACACTGGCTCGGTTGGTAAAATGTCTAGTTGTTTCTGGTGGATCGCTTGAACGGAATTCGAACTACAAATCTTCCTTCTTTGTCTTGTTGTGTGGTTTTTTCGTAAAATTCTTCGCACGCTTGTTCTTCCTGTGTTAATTGGTGACATGGCATTATTTCTTCAATCTCCCAGAATTCTGTTAGCTGATTATCTTCTTCATATTGAGAAATCATACTAATTACTTCAATACTTTGAGGCTCAGATAATATAGAACCAGACACAATCCAACCCAGTTCCGTGTTTTGTTTCAGAAGACCCTCTTTAGTTTTCTGAAGGTCGTTCAGGATTATGGTTGCATATTCCTTGGCTCCTAAAATTCCATCTATTGGTCCAGGAGTCATAAAGGTAGTGTCTGCTAAAACTTCATTTTTCCAGTTGTCTATGTTATGTATTTGGAGTTTTTGTTTCGGCATGGAACGTGTTAACTTTGGGAGGACTATCATGTTAACTTCCATAGAAAATGTACTTTTGAATCTTGGTCTAATCTGGGCATTAGTGGACCATTTGGAAATTTTAGGGTCTCCCCCGCCAACACCAGATATTTCAGCTCTGATGTGGCGGCGTGGCAAATTTAGTCGTTGGGCGGCTTCTTCCGTAACAAACGAAGATTGTGAACCTTGATCGATCAGAAGTCGTAATGGCTGCGATGAACTTGAAGTGGAAACTTCAACAAGGGCTGTTGCGAGAAGAACGTTCTCTTCTTGTTTGCTAGTATGGTGTGTTGAAGTATTTCTATTGGTGTTAGGTTGATTATTTGACCTTCCTGCACCGGCGTTGTATTGGGAATTTCTTGGTGGATTGTTAGAACTTCTTTGAAAACCTCTGGGTTGGTAGTTTGTTGACCGTTCTTGGTTTTGTTGATATCTTTCAAGGTGTAGAAGTGTATGATGCTGGCGACTGCATATATTGCACCTTGTTTGGCTGAAACACCTTTTGCCAACATCATGACTTAAGCAATTATAGCACATGTGTTTTTCTTGGACTTGTTTGTTTCTTTCTTCTGCTGAAAGCGTTTTGAACTTTTGGCAGTGGTACGTCATGTGTTGTTTATCTTTGCAGAATAGACAACCAGCGTTACTGTGTTTTTTGTTATTGTCTGATGCGACGTTAACGGCAATGGTTTCTAATGACTGGAATCGTCTTTCTAAGAAATTCATAAATTCTTCGAACTCTGGAATATCATGCGGCTTCTGAAGATTTTGTTCGTATAGACGGTTGGTTTCAGAATCCCATTTTCTGAGGATTATTCGAATTACCATTGGACCCCATGTATCGATTTCTACATCTTGGTTTTTCAACGCCTGTAAACATTCTCTTGTAGTGTCGTGTAGTTGTTTTAGTTTCAGTGCGTCTTCTTTTGTAACCGTTGGTACGTCTAATATCTTATCAATTAGTTGGAATGTTAGTAGCCTTTTGTTTTCATATCGCTTTTGCAATAACTCCCATGCTGTTTCGTAATTAGCTTCAGTTGACTCAAGGTGTTGTATCAATTTGCCTGCTTCTCCCCGTGTGTGGGTTTTCAGATAGTGCATCTTTTCGGCCTTGGTCAGTGCTTGGTTTTCATGAATTACTCTTTTGAATATATCGAAGAAATTAGACCAGTTTTCATATCCTCCATAAAAGATCGGGATAACGACTTTTGGAATTGCTAACTTTTGCTGTGGCTGGTTCACCACGATTTGTTGAGTTTGGGCCATGATATTTTCTTGAGCTTCTAAAGTTAGTTTTTCCAGAATTTCTTCGTACTGGCCAAGAGTGTCTGCATAAGTATTATTGACAAAATAGTTGTTTTGAAACTTTGTTTCATTTATCATTATTTCTTCATGCAGTTGATGAATAGCATCCCATTGTTTTTTAATTTTTTCCATGTGAAGCTTATAGCGAGATTTGGACTTTCCTTGGCTTAGTTCCGTTTCAATTTGGTTTAGGTCGGTTTGTAGTTGTTGCAGCCTGAAGTTTTGTTTTTTCAGACGGTGTTCTTGTTCTTTTTCCGCCAAGGGATCGGCTGAACTTGCTGAAGGTGTTTCTGCTTTTGGACAGGTTTTTAGGTAGTTTAGTACTTCTTCGTATTTTTCTTTTAATTGGTTGTCATATTTTTTGGTAAAATATGCATGTTCGGTGAGGTTTAGGTTTTTTATTTCCTTGTCGTTTTTCTGGATACTTTTCCATATTTTTTCTAAGGTGGCGATGCGGTCTTTTATATATGTTTCAGTTTTTCTCAAAGAAGAGTCCTTCTTGCTATTGCTGATAAGCTGGATTATTTGTTTTCCTAGTTCTTCTTGTTCTTGAACAAGCTCATTCATTTTGCTTTCCGCAGACATGATGAATTTTTGAACAGACGGGACGGGATATTTTGTTTATTTATTTGTTTTTTGTTTACTTTCGGCTAGTTTGCAAGTAGTGTCTGTTTGTGTTGTATGTTAAGCTGAGTTCAATAATATATGCCCGCCAGCGTTAACTGGTCACGGGGAAAAGCCTTTGCTTGTGTGTGATACTCAATCGTGGAAACGATAATATATGCCCGCCAGCGTGAACTGGCACAGGTATATCTTATTTATTCCTTTTAGTATTCTCCTCGCCAGCGGTAACTGGGCAACAAGGAAAATACCAATTATTAAGTAACGTGTATATTTGTGTGTGCGAGTGAAGCTAACGGCACTTTGCTTTTTCCCACCACTTAGTTTTTTCGATGCTTCTTCACGTTACCCTACTCAGTTCAGGCAACGACACCCTAAAACAGGTTTTGGTGGTAAGCTATTCGCCGAAAAGCTCTTTAAATCTTGCTTCTACGGTTTTTTATCTATGGTTGGCGTGACTGGCAAACCTGAATTGTGCGTTTTGATGTCAACTCCGTCTAAAGAAGCTATAACGATTTTTTCTAATTTTTCTTGACGTTTCTTAGCTCTTTGGTTTCTGTTCAGCTTTTTTCTTGCCATGTACGACAGACTTCCTGACAACTGTGATTATATGGTTGGTTTTGGTGCTTGTAGATGGACGGACGATAAAGTTGATGGACGGATACACGGTTGTGTATATTGGACGGATGTTCTTCGGTTGAAGAACGGCTTTAAGGCTCGAAGGACCAATGTGCAAGCTTTGCTCGCCAATAGCTTTGCTCAGCTTCGGCTTGAGATGAGCAGCGGAACGATGTAGGACGTAGTAGGTATTTGTTCGTAGTAAATGAGTAACAATTATCGTGGTTAATAACGTACTGATTTAATCTAAGATTTACATTCCATTTATACAACTATCAATTAAACAATGCGTGCGATCTCAATGATGCAAAATAGTAAAATTTAATAACATTATATTATGTATAGTCATCAGAACGTGCAAGGTTCAACTGACGTGACTGTAAGAAGATCAGTGTAGACACTGTACGTACCATCTAAGTAAATATTAAATATGCATAGAATTGTCTTATTAAATTATAGAATTTTTATGTGTAATTGTGAGAATTATACAACCTACAACTTACCTATTTTACCAAAAACCACATCAAAATATTGTCGAAAACAACACATTACATGTCTCCAAAGCAATGATAACATCAAGTAGTCTATTGACAGGTTCTAACGAAATAATATCTAGTAGGCCATGGATAGATATCCATCCTTGTATAGTGTTGTGACATTTGTTTAAATAAAATTTTCTGTCACTTAAACGTTTGTTCGCTTTTTGTATTGCATACATAATTTTGTTTTTATTTAAAAATATAAGAAAAATGCAGAATAATAAATTTGATCGTGATTATCAAGTTGATATGCTATTAATTTTTGGCCAGTGCAACCAAAATAGAAGAGAAGCGAAAAGACATAAAAATAGAGTTATTTCTTTTTCATAGTATGTCTGTCTATTGTTTAGTAGTCCAAGGCATACTAGACGCAATACCACGTTTTGTTTTTTCTAAGTTAAAATTTGAAAAATAGAATCTGGCTAATTTATTAGTATTAAAGAACAAACAAGTTATTTAATTTATTTTTTAATTTGTATAAAAATAAAAAGTTATTAAAAAAGTACGATTGGGAAGCGAAATTTTCGTTTCTCTATCTCAAAGAGTTTTCTCAAAAAATCCAGTTAAAAATCAATTTTCCGATATCAAAATTTTGAAGAAAATAAAGGTACTTCTATACTTCTATTACGCTCTTATTTCTCTTGTTTAATAGTCCAAGGCATACTAGATGCCATACTGTGTTTTGTTTTTTCTAAGTTTCATTTGTTTTCAAGGAAAACACGATTAAAGGTGAACATTTCCAGATTTTCAAAAACCGTTGACATTTGATATATGGTGTGAAATATCAAATTGTAGGGAATTTTATGAAGATTTTAACTAGTTGAAAAAATAAGTCATATTCTTCGTTGCTTAGTGGGCGCCAAAAGTTCATTTCAAGACTTAGAAGTCATTGACAGGCTTTTAAAGTATCCGCTCTTCCTACATCGTGAATCGCTAAACAATTAAATTAATTAATCAACTGAAGTCAAACTGAAGTTTGACCGAAGTTACAGATTTTGTTCTCTGCTTATTACAAGTGCCAAAATTAGAAGCTATTAGAATAGAATAAAACTCGGATAGTAAGAACAGGTACATAAATAAACTTTTTCTACGAAACGTTAATATTATGAGTAAGATTATGTATTTTTGTATCCTTATTCGGCCACAATCTATTGCTGTTGACATTTTTGATATATAGTATAGCACTGATTCTTTCATTAACTTTCTAAAAAAAGGGATGTGTTAGCTAACTAATTACTACGTGTTTTAGGTATATATTATGGAGGTATCAGGGGCGTGCAGTCCATGGAAGCAAGGGAAGCAGTGCTTCCCCAAAAAAAATTACAAAACATCTTCTAAAATGTAATTTTTGAAATAGGAAACCATTAATTTAGTTTATATTAAAAATGTTATAATATCTTAATTATCAAACCCATAATAAATGCGGCCTTGACTCCGACCGAGCCACAAAATCGAATAGAACCTATGCGGGCCGCTAGCTTCTCTGCAGCCAAGTCCTGTACGCTTGATTTCCTGTGAATCGAGCCAGAGGATACTGAACTTTCCACCGGCTGTTTGCAATTTTTGCATTTCAGTCGCGTGTTTTAAGTGGTGGCAGAAGCTATCGCTGGAGTACGTTCTTTCTTTGAACGGCTATCCGTGTGTTGTGTGATACGTACGTCGCGTCGTACATGCTGCGATATGGAAGACAATAATACAGACGTGGATATGCAAATACCGTCAACTTCGGCTGTCGTTGAAAATGTTGGAGAATTTAGTAAGAAGAGTGTGTGTGAATGTGTGTGTCTTAATAATAAAAGGATTTTCAACATTAAACTTCGCTGATAAGCTTCAAATAATTTCCAAAGGAAGGGCAAAACTGCCTATGAAAAATTTAACCACAAAAATGAAAAACTGTATTAGACATTTTTATCCGGAAAAACAATACGAACAATTTAACAGGGTGTGAAAAAATAAGTAAATTATTTTGTTGGCCATGTTTACTTTTTGAAAATGAAAAAGGTCTCTGGAATAAAACTGGTTTTTCCGATTTAAACAATTTCCATAAAGTTGTAAAAAGATACATTATGTCCAAAGCGCATTTACAGGCCGTCATAAAAGAAAAAGTCTTCGGCAAAACCAGAATTGAACACGCCCTTAATAAACAGTTGGAAATTAGTCACCGCCAACACAATGAACTAGTCGATAAAAATGGGCAAATATTAAGAAGACTTATCGATGTTGTTTGTTTTCTCGGACAGCACGAATTGGGATTTAGAGGTCATGACGAAACAAGGGTTTCTTCAAATGGAGGAAATTTTCAAGATTTACTTAGTTTAATGGCTAAATATGATGATTCCTTAAAAAATCATTTAAAGCAGTCTAGCGTTTTTCGCGGAACGTCGAATCGAATCCAGAATGATTTAATTTCCGCTGTTGCAACTATTATTCTAAAAAGAATTAAGCCGGAGATTGGCGAGGCGCGGTTCATTGCTATTTTTCTGGACGAAACAACTGATATCACTAATTTTAGCCAATTATCTATAGTATAAGCTACGTCAACTCAGACGGAAGTATTCAAGAGCGATTTTTAGGTTTTAAGAATGTGTCCGAAAATCGTACAGCAGATGCATTATATACCGTAGTTTATAACGTTACTAAAGAAATTAACTTAGAGAAAAAATTAGTTGCTCAAAGCTATGATGGAGCTGCAGCGATGGCAGGACAATCTGTCTGCAAGCTAAATTTTGAGAAACTGCTGTGTTTGACTTAAAAAAGTCCATCAATTACATTAAATAGTTGATGTAAGTGGGGTTTTTGGACTGTCGCACATACTAGTTGGAACTATAACCTCCCAGTTCGAGGGGTTTTTTGGACTGTTTGAAAGGAGATTTTAATTTTAATCACCTGCCTGTAGGGTTGAAAAACCTATCTTTAAAGTTTAGAAAGGATGTAAAAAAACTTTTGTTACAAAGAACTTATTATAATTTTCATTGATCGTTGTTATACATAAATTCCATAAATTATATTCTCGGAGCAATGTTTTTAATATATGTGTAAACTAAACCAAATGATATTGCTTTTTTGTGTATCACATCGTTTTTGATTTTAAGTTTTTTTTTAAATGTAAAAAAGAGATGACTTTGACCTATTTTGGGAAAAAAAACGTTAAATTTAGACCACAAGCTTATTGTCTTCGAATAGGCAAGGTGGGAGATGTTCAAACATCATACAGACGAATCTCTTTTAGTGAAATAATCGATCAAATTCAGCAATTTGCATCATAACCTCCCATTGCCGAGTACATAGATTTAACGGTTTAAATACTTTTAAATTCCTCTGCAATTTTGATGCATTTAAAGGAAAAACTTTTCCAGAAGATGCGTTTAAATCTCTTCTTCTTCATTATGGCCAGTTCTTCGACCGAGTGTTACTGCGATCAGAACTAAAAGTGATTTACGAAACTGATGACATTAGCGCAAAAAATAACGCTAAGGAACTAATGCAATTTTTAAAAGACAAGGAGCTAGAAGATGCCTACACTGAAGTGTCGAAATTGTTTGAATTAGTATTGACACCTGCCACAAGTTCATCAGTAGAACGCAATTTTTCAACACTTAAACGTATAAAAAATTGCGTGAGGAATTTAACTGGGCAGGAGAGACTTTCGCATACATCGCTGTTGTCCATTGAAAATAAACTTCTCCAAAATATGTCTGAGCATCGACGTTTTTATGATGACATCATTGACGATTTTGCAAAAAATGATCGAAGAATCGAATTACATTACAAATAGGTAAGTTTCTAAAAATTGCTTCCCTTTCTTAAAATTTCACCGCACGTCCCTGAATAAACAATGTGTTAGCTAAATAAGGACTACGTATTTTATATATTATGGAGGAAGGATGTACGTATTTACATCTGCAGAAAATTACATCACAAGCTTACTCACCAGCCTCTAGATTTTAAAGTATCTTTCTTTACTACGGTATTAATCATAAAATGAAAATACTTACCAGAGGCTGCTGTTTCTTTGGTTTAGGAGGTACAGCTGGTCCGACCTTCTTCCCTGGAGTCAGATGCGGGTTCGGAAGCAATTCTGATTTGTTTATGAGAGCAAGTTCGGCTAGCTGCCTGTCCAGTTCGTTCATTTTGCCGGGAAAGCTAGCGAAACCTGAAATTTGACAATACCAGAACATTTATTGACCCATGGCCCATCGCCAATAGAAGTATTTGGAGGAAAATAAAATTTGAATACAAAAAGTTTTAGGTTTTAAAATACATTACTTGAAAAAACAATTGACATATCAGTGGCGGCTCGTCAGGGTAGGCCTCTGAGGCCGCGCCTCACCCCCAAAATAAAGGAAAAGAGAATTTTTTTATATAACTTTTTATCTATTACCAATTAGAAATATACTTTTTAACAGTTACATAATAACATTAAAAAAAAAACAAAATATAATCCCATAATAAATATTTTAGAAAATAAATTCTGACCACATCAAAAAACCGACCGTGCAATCCGTGCAAACCCATTCCTAAAGAAAGTGCTCTCGAATGAGGCGAAATAATTTTAGCTTGGAAAGTTTCGACTTCTGACCTATTTATCAACGGCCGGTGCCGATGCCGGCGAGTCACCTGATTACGACAGAGCGGGATGGCGATTGCCGATGCACGCGTTTTCTATTGCATTCTTGAGGCGATAAATCTGTAGCTTGGATATGCTTTATTTAAATCACATGACTAACGAAATATTCGAACGGCTTTTTTTTACGTGGTGCGTGCGGCTGAGAAAGAAATAGGAAATAGATTGCGATAATCGCTGATTGAGGGCGTTCTGTCTTTTAAGGTGAATAAATACGCGAAGGTAAGTTTTTGTTTTGTTTTGATTTGGTAAGTTGGACCGTTCCATTTTTTGTATTTGCTTTTTGCTTTTGAAATGAATCCTATTCACGACATTATTGCTTCATTAATTGAAACGCCTTTTTTAAGAAGAAGCGAAACTGAAAAGAAACAGATATTAGGTAGCCGTCCGACCGCCGCAATATTTAACGATAAGAGGCAAGGTAAAAAATATTCAAGAACTTTTCAAATATCTTGGTACGAAACTTATAGGTGGCTATGCGGAAGTATTTATAAAGAAAGCTTATATTGTTGGCCTTGTATTTTATTAGGTTGCGTCAAAAATAATTGGAGTTCAGGGGGCGGATATTCGGATTTAAAAAATTTTTCACGAGCAGTAAAATCGCATGAAAGTTCAAGAGAGCATATTAAAAATTCGGTAGCACTTACAAGACTGGAGCAAAATAGGGCGACTATTGCGGATGCACTACAAGAAAATGAAAGTCTTAATAAAATTGTTTATAATGAAAATATTCGAAAAAACCGTTTATTATTAAATTATTTAATTGATGTTACTATTACTTTGGGTAAACAGGACTTGGCATTTCGAGGTCAAAATGAAACAACAACTTAATAAAAAGAAATTCCGAACTTACTGAACATTGTGCTAAATTTAGTAATATTTTTACGGGATAATCTAAGATTATACAAAATGAACTAATTGGTTGCATACATGACTATATTCAAGAATATATAAAAAAAGAAATCAATGACACCGATTGTTGTTTTTTTGGCGTAATTGCGGATGATAGTACTGATATAACAGAAAAATCACAGTGTTCGATAACAGTTAGGTATGTGACCAACGGATCTTTAAAAGAAAGATTTTTAGGATTTTTTGACGTTAGCGATAATAGAACAGCAGAGAGCCTTTTTCATTTAATACAAAACATCTTAGAGCCTTATGACTTTAAAAATAAATTGGTCGCGCAGTGTTACGATGGGGCTAGTGTTATGGCAGGTGAAATAAATGGGCTTCAAACAAAAGTTAGATCTATTGCTCCTTTAGCTATGTTTACTCATTGTTGCGCCCACAGATTAAATCTAGTTTTACAACAGGGAACAAAACTGATTACCCAAAGTCGTATATTTTTTGCCACTTTATTAGGAATACCAAATTATTTCCACCAATCACCAAAACGGTCTTTTGTGCTTAATCAGATAGTATGTAAAAGAATTCCGCGAGCTGTAGAAACGCGATGGTATACACGGTCTAAAATTTTAAACTTAGTGGCTAATGAATGGGACAATTTAATTATAGTATTTGAAACTATTATTAATGACTTAAGTTCTGGAACAGAATCTATTAATGGTGCAAAAGGATTTCTAAAGCATTTTAATGATTTCGAATTTTGCCTTTTAACGCATATTTATAAACAAATTTTTAGTTGCACTGATGTACTGTTTCAAATATTACAGTTAAAGCATTTAGATATAAATTACTGCATTTCGCAAATAAACCTTGCCAAGCAACGAATTATTGAATTTAGAAACGAGGACCATTTCAAAGAACTTTTCGATATTGCTAAAAAAGCCACTATTCTGCCAACTAACACACGTCGAGGGCAATGTTCTAGCGACTTTGATATTTTTACTAAATATAAAATATTATATTTCGTAATAATAGATTGTATAATTCTTCAATTAGGGACGCGGTTTGAAAATTTAAATAATTTAAATTTCTTTGCTTTAGTCGATTGCACAAAATATTCGGAATATGTTAAATGCTTTCCAGACGACTTATTAAATAATTTATTAAAAAATTATCCAAACATTTTTGACAGAGATAGATTAAAGAATGAGCTTTCTGTATTGTATAGGGATGAACAATTTTCAAATTTAGATGTCGAAAAAAGTCTAGCTTTGTTATTTAAAGATTTTAAAGCAATTTTTGCGGAAGCATATAAGCTTTTTAATTTAGTTTTAACTATTCCCACAACAAGTGTATCGGCCGAACGAAATTTTTCATGTCTTAAACGGATCAAAACCTACCTAAGAAACACAATGACACAAGAACGGCTTTCGGGTTTAGCAATGATGTCAATAGAGCAGGAATTACTGTCAGAACTTAGTGAAGACCAAAACTTTTACGACCAAATTATAGATAAATTTGCAACCTTAAAAGACAGACGTATAGATTTAATGTACAAAAAGTGGTTTTTTTATCTTATTTCATACAACTATTTATTTTAAGTTTTAATAAACTAAATTATGTTTTTATTATCGCAATCACCGCTATATTTTAGTGATAGGTGTACATATTTTACTTGTTTTGTTTACTTTTTATTTACTTTTTTTAGAGTGTATTTTTTTAGTTTTTAATGGTTTAGTAGGGCTATTGGCGATGACCTCCATTAAAAAAAAAGGTCAACGCGTCGCAGAATAATACCTCATGGGTGACGTGGAATTTATTCACATTTAAACAAAATTAACCTCATGTAGCCTCACCCTTCAATATACTCACGAGCCGCCACTGTGACATAGAAATGAAACATTTTTTTCTGCGACTCTTATGGAATATTAACATTCCGATATCGTTTTTAATTACAAAATCACCTCTATTCCATCACTTGTTATAATATAAATTTTACCATAACAATTTTTGAAATATGTACTAGTAGCAACATTTATTGGGAATCACTACATTTTTAGAGTCGTAAAACAGTATAGTCTAAAACAGTTTTCGCCAACCTTTTCAAGGTGTTAAGCTACTTTGATAATTTAGAAATAAATCTTAAGCTACCTACTCGTAACCAGCGTTTAAGCCAGCCTAAACCAAATAATGCATAGTTTTATTTGACGTAAGTAGGTACAGGGTTTTCCCGTATATTTTTCCACCCACCTAGAGAGTTTATTTGAATAGATACGGAAATGTCGTAAATACAAAAGTCGTTGGGTTTTTTATGAAGATTTAGAATATTATATCATTAGTGCGCAAATATTATCGGAAATGTCAAATTTTGACAGGTTGTCAGTCTTTTTAAACGAAACACCCTGCATATTAAATCATATTCTTGAAGATCTTTTTTTTCTAATTTCAAATATATATACTTTTAATATATTCTGTCAATTAGTTTTGGATATATAAGCGTTTAAACATTAAAGAAATGGTAAGGTAATTTGCGCTAAAACATAGTGAGCCATGGTCAAGACAATTGCAATGAACGACGCCTTTTTGACGTTTACCGGTCAGAAGTATCTATTTGCGAGCATTTTTAATATCTAATAAGTTGGACGATGGGTTATTCGGAAGAAGAGAAACTCGACATGATAGAATTATTTTATTTATATGGTAAAAATGCAGCGATAGCTCGTTAAACAGTTGAATGAAAGAAAAACACTTAAGCGAAAAGTTAGAATAGTGGAAAGAAACAATACCATAAAAAATCAATAATATAAAGTAGCTAAATAATAATATTAGCTTAAAGAACTAAGTTTTGGTTTTCTATATAGCCTCCTTGGTTTATAATGCATTTCTGAATATTTCTTCTAAATTTTCTGTGTATGGATGAGGAGATAAAATGAGGTGATTGGGTGTTTAAATCGTCGATTGTTTGGACTATATTTTGCTCTAAAGCTTGGATGGTTCTTGGCCTATTGTAGTATATCTTGTTTTTCAGACAACCCCACAAAAATATGTCAAATGGAGAGAGATCGGGACTGTTTGCTGGCCATCTTAATGGACCATGTCTTCCAATCCAAAATGGATACCTGTCATTTAAAAAATTGGTGACCAGCTGGATATTATGAGGAGGGGCACTATCTTGTTGCCATATCAAATTAAGATATGAATTAATCGGTAGTTGTTCTAAATACCCCTCGATTTCGTTTTCTAATAACTCCCGATACCTTTGTCCGGTTAAATTCCTATTTAAAAATATAGGTCCAATAACATGATTATTAAGAAGGCCCCACCAAACATGTAGGGATCTTCTTCCCTGAATTTTGACCGCCTGAAGAGCTCGCGGGTTTTCTTTTGACCAAAAATGCTTATTTTTCCGGTTAAAATGCCTCCAGTGGTAAATGTTGCCTCGTCAGTGAAAATTATGTTTGACAGATTTAGTTGGTTCATCAAAACACGTCTTTCTATTTCTTGGCAGAAGTGTAATCGGTCTATTTTATTTTGATCGCTTAATTCTTGAGTAGGTAAAAACGTATATGGCTTATATTTATAATGTTTTAGAACTGAGTGGATTTTATGCCATGATTTGTTAAAAAAAGTGGCTGCATCGGAAAATGAGCGCTCTGGATTTTCTAAAACAAGAATAAATAAGATAAATAAATTATTTTAATACAAAAGTTTCAAAATTACCTTCAAAATATAATAAAATATTTAAATCTTCTTCAGCGTTTCGTTCCATTATTCTAACTTTTCATGTTTTTCTTTCATTCAATTGTTTAGCGATGTTTAATATTGTCCTACAAGTCGGTGTTGGTCTATCTGGAAACCGTCTATGATATTCGTTACAAGTTATCGATACATTTTTACCATGTAAATAAAATAATTCTATCATGTTGAGGTTCTCTTCTTCGGAATAACCCATCGTCCAACGTATTAGATATTAAAAATGCTCGTAAATAATTACTTCTGACCGGTAAACGTCAAAAAGGCGTCGTTCATTGCAATTGTCTTGACCAACGACATGGAAATATCATAGACCCAGTTGTTTACATTTTGGAGGAATCCAACATTGCCAAACCGTTACTGTGGCCAGATTATAACGGATATCATCCTTTATACTATTATCTAAATAAACAAGGAATTCCAGAAATTCCCAGTATAAATTTCCATATAGAATATTTTAAAACTGATAATTAAATAGCTTATTATAAATAACTCAAACCGAATCTGTTTTAAATGTAATTTAAATCTTCTGTAATTATTATTCCTTATTTCAAGAAATATAACCCAGAATAATCGGCAACGTCGGAATTCTACCTTTTTCGAGTATACTACAGATTTCTTTCGGGATCATTCGGAAGACGCCGAAGACGGTCGTAGTCATTCATGAGTTCGACCTATTTGATGCGCGGCGTTGTAATTGTTCTAGTTGGAGAAATAAGTGTTTTTCAGAAATCCTAATGTTTTGTGTGGCTATTTTCAAGAATCTGTTTAAAAAACTTTAAGAAAATGGTGCGAACTTGCTTTATTTGCAGAAAAAGAAACGATTTAAACCCAGAAGTTTGTTTTCGAAGGTAAGTAAGGTTATGTCATACCAGTGCTGTAGTTGAAGGGTAAAATCACATGCAAATGCAGTATTGTTTTTGTATTGCACATTTCCGTTGGGTTTAAATACATTTTTTATAACTTCAACTTATATATAATAACTTCAACTCATCTATAAAGTCGAAGACACTGATGATAAACGGAGTACAGCGTTTTGCTAATTTATATATTTGTGAAGAGTCTCAAATATTCCTCTAAAATTTATCAAACCACCATTTTTGAGGGGTTAATAAACTAAATAAATTTACTATTTGGTAAAGCATAGGTACTAAATTTTAATTGAGTAAGCTGTAAGACCCACTATTTTATGTTGTCATTAATTACTCCAGGATGGTTTGCATTTTGGATGAATATTTAGGGTAGTGTCGGAGTTCTCATATAGTAAGCATATACAAAAAATGAAAATAGGGCAATAGCGTTACTTTTCAATTTTTTATTTACTATAGATTTTCTTTAACGAATTTGAAATGCTTTAATTTATTGCCTAAAAATTTGGTTTTTAAAAATAATAATAATAATAAATAATCAAAAAAGTAAATAAATACCATCCTGAGGTACATTATACCAACTAAGGAGAATCTGTTTTTATCAGGTGATTTCGGTAATATAAATAATAATATAATATATTATAATGAATGTTAAAGATATTAAACATCTTGGCACAGAATATTTATATTGTCAATAAGTGAAATGTATAGCGGGGAAGGTGGATTGTTTTTCATAATATGGTTTTTGTGGTTTTTAGAGACACGACGTTCGATTTTGTATTCATATAAATATTGGGCCATGTTTATTGCTGATTTTCTGTAAATATGAATAGATCCAATACACGTAAAGGTGGTGCATTTTTATATAATATTACTTGCCGCGAGCCTGGCAAACTTTTAAAAGTAGTGGACCCAAATTTTTACCTAACTTCACGTAAATAGAACTAAAATGTGTTGGAAAAAGGGTGAAATTAAAATGTTTTGAAAAACAAACCCGATTTCAAAAAATAGGTTGCATTAAAAAGTGATAAATTATATTTTATTACATATTTCCTATGAAGTCGGTGATAAGCTGATAAAGAAAGGTATTAAATAAGCATTATACTCTTGGTATAGACATCAAAACACAAAATGGGTCCATGTAACAAAATTTAGTTTTATCTTCATTTTTAGTAACAATAGTAATAAAAACTCACCCTGTTATTGGTTGTATTTTGTCATGGAAATGCTTGTTCTTTAATGACTATTGCTAATAATAAATATTGCCACATGAACCATTACATAAATATGTCTTTTGCAGCCACGTAGCCAGGATTTCAGTTCTAGTGGGATCCAACCCTGTCAAAACTAATTCAATGACAAAACATTATTGAGCTTGTTAAAAACTCGTCAAAAAGTTAGAATTTCAAAAACTAGCCTGCTTCCTAATTTTCCTGAGGTTCGAGTTAAAAAATACCTGTAGTAAGCAGAGCCAATACGGAACTGCTAATCAGCAGTTATTTGAATTCTACTTTCGTAGGTTAACTTATGTAAAAACTCCTAAATATTTTTAGGGTCTCGCACGGGGGGGAGGGGTCTGGACCCCCTAGACTACGTGCCTGGTCTTTTGTCACAGATAATTATTGATACAATTATTTTAAATCAGCTTCTTGCTAACCTAAAGTTTTATATATATATATATATATATATATATATATATATATATATATATATATATATATATATCTATATCTTTTGTTTTGTCGATAATAATAATTGTTTGTTATTACATCAAACCGTTTATAAATAAATTATACCAAACTTTTAAGCTTTGTTTAATTTTTATAAACCACGAGTCCGGGTGAAAATTTATAAAGTGCAGCACCACTTTCAACCTTGTTATTTAAATTTTTATAAAAAAAATTAAGTTTCAAATATAGTGTAAAATATTATACAGGGTGCTTCAGAATCACCAAAAAGTTTCGATGATTTTATTTTTAAACCTCTTGCATTTTAATGCATTTATTTACTTTTTTATTATAGATTTCTTGATAAAAGTTGGTGGTTCAAAAAAAATATTTTTGATAGTAATAAACAGGATGGATGTAGGACAATCAGGATGTTCAAAAAAATGGATTTCACTAACAATTTCAAAAAAACAAAATTTTTCTGACGGTAGTTTTAACGACCATAAAAAATCGTAAATATAAACTGAGTAAAATTTTTTATATTATAGTTATGGAGATATTTAAGGTCAAACAGCAAAAAAACATTTTTCTATTTAAATCTTTCCTTAGCTATTACTAATATGACATAACTAATACTAAACCTTTATTTACGATTTTTTAAGGCCGCGGTAGTCACAAAAATTTTAATTTTTGAAATACACTTTTACTTAAAGTTGAATATTGTGAAAACTACTTTTTCGACAAACACACAAGTTTTATCAAGAAGAAAGTCTTTCGAGAAATTGATTGATTAATTGTTTTCAAGTTATTATTAAAACTCTCACTTTTGCAATGTGAAGTCGTTCCTGTTCATCTTAGAACAAAAAAACTGTCGTATCCACCATACTAATATTTGGGCTCAAAAAAATATAGCAAATAATACATTATCTCAAAAATAGCTACGCCACTGGTAAGCCTCGCGAAGATATCTGACAGCGTTGCAATTTTCACCGCAAACTATTCTTTATGCGATCAGACCGTCTTTTTTCCCCTCATACACAACAACAAATGGATGTTTGATTCTATTTATTTCATTTTTATAAATGAAATGCGGGATCTATTTCTTTTTGACGTCATTGGTCTTGACCATGGCTCACTATGTTTTAGCGCAAATTACCTTACCATTTCTTTAATGTTTAAACGCTTATATATCCAAAACTAATTGACAGAATATATAGTATATATATATATATATATATATATATATATATATATATATATATATATGAAATTAGAAAAAAAAAGATCTTCAAGAATATGATTTAATATACAGGGTGTTTCATTTAAAAAACTGACAACCTGTCAAAGTTTGACATTTCCAATAATATTTTCGCACTTATGATATAATATTCTAAATCTTCATGAAAACCCCAACAACTTTTGTATTTACGACATTTCCTTATCTATTCAAATAAACTCTCTAGGTGGGTGGAAAATCATGTAAACTATCATCACTTGAAATCTCATAAAAATCAACGAACAACCAGCACATGGTTCACCCATAATGGTAGCTTATAACCTTGTTACGAAAAGTTGTGCCGAGCAACAGAAATAGTGAAAACGTCATTTCACCGCTCCAGCGCCATCTGTTAAAATAATCGTAAAAGTAAGTCGTATGTGGCTAGTACCATTATTTCTCAATATTTGGAAAAGAAATATTGGTTTTTAACTTTCTGTGGCTTACACCCTTTTCAAGACAAGGTCTTCAATTGTAATAGATTAAAAGCAGCTGTCCTTTACTTGTTGTAACTGTGAATTTGGCGTTTGTCAGCATTTGTCTTGTCTTTGTTACGTGTAGAATTTTAATATATTTTAATATAATATTTGATGACACGTTATACAAGACAGGCTTTTCCATTTCATTAAATCATATTTATGTCTACAATCAACAGTTATTCTATCATAGATCACCATGTATTTTAAGAAGAAACCAGTGAAAAATTAGTTGACATATTCCCTATCATCGAAAAAGACGTACGCAGATAATTTACGTGAAAAATAATAATACAATAATATAAATGAAAACAACATTATTTACCCATGACACTATTTTTGCCAAGCACATTCGAGGAGAGGAAAAACACGTAAAAAAATCAGAACGAGCACTGTTACTGTAAATGTCATCAAACTGAACGTTTCTCGACCTTCAGGCGAGGCGTTGGTTTTTAGATTTGTTTTGAAGTACACACAATGCATTTAACCTCATTAGCATGGGTCAAAGTTTTCCATACACTTAATGAGATCTGACCATAAACAAGAATACAGATTAAGTTAATTTAGCGGTGTACAGGGTGTTTCATTATATTTTGACACCTACATAAGGGTTATTTTTCTTACATACTAAATTGAAACCTTTTATTAGCAGGAATTTTCATAATCTCCTTAAATGATAATAGGTATTTAGTTATACAATTGATTTTCGCCTAGAGGATATCACATTTTTGTTTTTTTTTTAATATTCTTACAACTAATCTAAATGTTATTATATATACGGTGAGGACAGTCCCCCGTCTAATTTTTTAAACGCTCGACATATTGCAACGAAATTTGGGACGATAATGTATGAGGAAATTCTCCATTTGTTGAAAAAAAAAATGACAAATTTAAATGTCAAGAAGACAGTTTCGAAACTTTTTTATAGAAGGGGGGTCGAGTGAAACACGCCCGATTTTGAAAAAATTTGATTCGGAAGGTTGTCAAATGATAATTTTTTATTGGGCCGCCATTTTGTTTTGCTTTCTTGGATTCATACCAAAATATTACAGGTTGACTCTTTGCTTTTTGTGCAATATTTGAGATAAATTAGATAATTTGTTTTTAAGCAATAATTTTTTAAACCGGATTTTTACCAAAATAATACCAGGTCATCCCCACGTAATCCTTAATTAAGTCAATGGGATAAGTAGTTTTAGCTACGCCGCGAACTGACAAAAAGACGTCATTTTGAATTCTTACCAGTTAATCCCTACATCAGGAACTCTACAGGGCAAGTATCGCCCTTGGGTACGTACCAGAGGTATGGCGGTCAGCTAGAGTCAAATTCATTCCGAAACCGGGAAGAGAGGACTATACGACCGCCATAACTTTTAGACCGATAAGCCTGACATCCTCCCTAATGAACTAGCAGTCTCACCGATTCGTGCTAATCAGCATGCATATAGAGCAGAGCGATCAACGGAGTCGGCTCTCCACAGTATGGTGCAAAGGATTGAGAAGGCTTTACAATTTAAGGAAGCAGCTTTAGCTGTGTTTTCCGATGTGGAAGGAGCGTTTGATAGAGCAGGGACAAACGTCATATGCGACTCGCTCGCAGCCAGGAGTGTTAAAACGAATCTGGTGCGTTGGGTTAGAAGTGCACTGCAAGAGCGCGGCGTCCAAGCGAGTCAGGGCGGGTACCAGATAGACATCGGGGTGCCAGGCAGATGCCCTCAAGGCAGCTGTCTCTCCCCGCACCTATGGTGTCTAGTCATGGACGGTCTGCTCAACAGACTCGTGGAGGCCGGCTTCTATGCACAAGCTTATGCGGATGATGGATTGATTTTAATATCAGGCAAGTACTTGGGCATCATCTGCGAGAGAATGCAGATGGCCTGTAATACATTGGAGGCATGGTGTAATGAGGTAGGTCTCACGGTTAATCCGCGGAAGACTGAGATGATCCTCTTTACAAGGAGAAGATTGTATGGTCAACAACTGACCTTGGCAAAAGAGGTTAAATACCTGGGGGTCACAGTAGATGCAAAGCTGAGCCGGAAGACTCATGTCGATAGGCAGATAAGGAAGTCAATAGCGACCTTCTGGCAGCTCCGTAGAGCGGTAGGTATGTGCAGGGTGCTAAGTCCTAGGGTCATGAACTGGCTGTACCAAGCAGTCATAAGACCCAGGATATTATACGGCTCAATAGTATTGTGGCCCTCGGTGGAGAGGAAAACCATTCGTTCCGGTCTTGCAAAAGTCTGGAGTCTGGAGACTGGCTAGCCTAGCGATAACTAGAGCAATGAGGACGACGCCGTCAGCAGCATTGGATGTCTTGCTAGGGCTGCCATCATTGTCGACTTTCATTAAGAGGCTATGGCAGCGCACTTGCGAATGAGAGACGCAAGAGCTTGGCATACCAAAGGTGAGGTTGTGGGTCATGCAAGGATCTCCCACATTGTGGAAAGAGAGATCCCTTTATCTACCTACAGAGTAGCACGACCCTCAGGCAGACTAAGATGGCATAAGGGTTAAAATATCTCAATCCCCTCTGGAGTTCTCCAGAGAGGCAATTGTTTGCTATACGGATGGTTCACGTATGACACAGTTGCAATCCTCTGGTGCTGTAGTTTATATTGAGGCTACACAAACCGAGTCCAGCTTCCCTTTGGGGAAGTTTTCAACAGTGTTTCAGGCTGAGGTATATGCCATTCTAATGGCAATAACGATCAAGGAAGTCATAGAGGGGGCAGAGGGAGAGATTGTCATATGCTCAGACAGTCAAGTAGCACTTAAGGCGCTCGACTCACACACGGCGGGATCAGTTTTGGTTCAGGAATGCGGTGACAGGCTAGCGCAGTTGGCGCGACGTAAAAGAGTGAAGTTGGTTTGGGTGCCAGGACACTGTGGGATTGAGGGCAACGAGAGGGCAGATGAGTTTGCTAGACTAGGCGCCACCAGCCCGTATGTAGGACCAGAACCAGCTTTAGGCATCACTAGGCAGCTGATAAGGACAGCACTCGACGAATGGACACAACATGAACTTTAACATGAGTGTGGCCAGTCCGGGGTCGGGAGGCAAGCTAAAGACTTCATTGTGAAGCCCGATAAGGGCCGAACAGAGTGGTTACTAGCCTGAGACAGGAAAGCTCTAAATTCCATCGTAGGAATAGTAACAGGGCACTGTCGATTGAGGAGACACCTTTTTATGTTAGGCATTGAGGAAGATTCTATCTGCACAGAGTGTCAGGAAGAGGAGGAAACTCCGCATCACTTCCTGTGCAGATCTGAAGCGCGAGCGAGACCGCGACGAGATATTTTCGGCACTACGGTCTTGCATAGGGACGAAGTTAAGGATCTTGCATGGAAGGATATGCACACTTACATAGTAAGGACAGGCAGATTCAAGTAGTCAGGTCTCTAGACCTCCCCCTAACTACTACTCCTACTAATCCCTATATCAAATTTAATTTTTCTGCATTTAAAACCAATTGAATAAGATTTAAAAAAAAGTTTTGGCCATCATTTTGTTTCGCCATCTTGAATTGGTACCACAACTGTACCAGTTTATCTCTATATTACACTTAATGCTTGCACAAAATTTGAAGTTAATCTAATAAGCCGTTTTTTCAGGCTAAATTTTTAAATATTTTATTAGGGCACCATTTTTGCCATCTTTTATTCATACCAAACTGTTATCAGATCATTCATTATTATGAATTGTCATTTCCGTTAATTAAAATAAATAACAGCACTCAAAATAAACAAAAAAGGTACTTCTATCGCCGGAGCTAGTTCGCCTAAAAGATAAGATTAGTTTGTTCACTTACCTATCAAAAAAAGATTATAGAAGGTATAGAAGTATATTAGCAAATATATTAACAGTATTTATAGAGAAAAACTTAAACTCTTTTTTACACAACAAAATGATAAAATGATTCAAAACTCAAGCAAGCAATAAATCAAAGGCAATGTGGCAAATTATAAAAACGTTACAAAATAAAAACAATTCTTATGCGGCACTGAAAATAATTGAAAACGGCGAAATAGTTCCGGATAATCTAGTTGCAAGTAATTTTAGTGATCAATTTACTAATGTACCTCTTAGTAATAAAAATATCGACAGGACATTTCTTGATAACTGCGTACCGCCTTGTGTAAATACATTTTTTCTTTGTCCTATTTGTAAACAAGATGTTTTATCATTTATTCTAAACCTTAAGAATTTAAATGCCACAGGACATGATGGCATATCCAATAATTTGTTGAGAAGTGTGGTTTTGTTTTACGTACTTGATAAATCTCTCAGCGCAGTATGCAATATTTCCTGAGCAATTGAAGTTTGCAACTGTCATTGCACTTTATAAAAAAGGGGATTCTAATGATTATTCAAATTATAGAGGCATAAGTCTATTAACAAGCATTTCTAAAATTTTTGAGTTAAATTTGAAACATCAATTATTTAATTTTTTTTAATAAAAATAACTTTATTAGCGTTTCTCAACATAGTTTTACGGAATCACGCAGTACAGAAAGTGCCCTTTGTGATTTCCAATCGACAGTTGTCGATGCAATTGATAAACATCTTCATGTATTGGGTTTATTTGTGGATTTCTCCCGAGCATTTGATATGGTTAGCCATGAACTATTATTAATAAAGTTGCATCGATATGGCATTAGAGGACAGGCATGGAAGCTTATGGAGTCTTATTTGGGTGGACGTCAACAATGTGTTGTGGTGAATGGGATGGGAAGCGCCTCATTGCCAGTAAATCAGGATGTTCCCCAGGGTTCAGTCCTTGGTCCACTACTATATCTTATTTATTCTAATGATCTCACTTCCTACTTAATGAATATGTCCACTGGCATTTCTGTCATATCATATGCAGATTATACAAACATTGTGATCGTGGAAAAGAGTGCACTATCTCTCAAAAGAACAGCAGATTTGGTATATGATGGTATTATGTTGTGGTCCAAAAAAAAATGGTTTGGTTATAAATCAAAGTAAAACAAATTTCGTCGTATTTTCAAATAAAAAACAAAAAAAATGACAATTTTTTACGTCATGGATCTGACCTTGGCCTTATTACACCTTCCAAGTCCTCAGTAATGTTGGGCTTGGAAATTGATGAAAACCTAAGATGGGGAAATCATAGAAAGTCTATGCATACGGTTAAGAAAAAATTGTTATGGTTTGAAATCATTGTCAAATTACTGTGGTCAAAATGCTATGATGTCGGTATTATTATTCTAATATCTACTCTCACCTGTCCTATGGCATCATAAATTGGGACTCAAGCTCGGACGTGACTAGAGTCTTTTTGCTTCAAAAAATATGCTATACGAATTTTGTGTGGTCTTTCATGTACAGATTCGTGTCGAGACTATTTCAAGCAATTAAAAATATTGACCTTGGCTGGAATTTACATATTTAAAGTTTCCCTTTTTGCATATCAGAATATTAAGAAACTTCAAAGCAATCGCGCTTCACATGGTTACAGTACTAGAAATAAAACATTACTTCTACCTAATTTACATAATTCCACATTTTTCCAAAAAAATGTGATACATAATGCATGTAGGTTTTTTTAATAAATTCAATAATGATATTAAAGATGCTGATAATCTTAAATCCTCAAACGTAAATTAAAAAAATATCTAGTGGAGGGTAATTTTTATACTGTGCAAGAGTTCTTAAATTAGTTTTTAGTTTAGTTTTTTTTTGTTGTTTTTTAAGAATGCACGCGTCTAATGTAGTATTTGTATTGTTTTTTTTTTAGTGATTATTTATGTACTTACCTGTAACTTTTAAAAGTAGGTATACTAGATTTACTCTTTGTAACGTTTTCCCCAATTGCAGATTGCATATTATGTACATCTGTTTTATTGGTGAAATAAAATTATTATTATTATTATTATTATTCCTATGTACGCTGGATTTTTTTGCAAAATTTTGGATTCGTTCTAAAATTTTACCAATTTTAATATTTCACGAGGCCGTCATTTTGTTTTGCCATACTGGATTTTTACCAAAATGTATCCGTGTCATTTTTATATGACCCCAAATTTTTGACTAAAATTTTGTCAGACAGACAAACCGACAGACGGAATAGATAAAACATATTTTTGACACCAGGGTGATATTTTTCACGATTACAAACATTCTCTTTGGTCGCAATTTTAAATTAGAACCACAATTTTACTAGTTCACGTCTATAGCACATTCAGTGCCGGCTCGTGGTGAATTATATCGGGAGGTCAATAACATATTTGAAAATAGGCATACTTAAAATAAAAATAAATATCTTATCATTAAATTGTGCTTTAAATTCTCTTGAGGTCAGATCTACCATTCGTTCTTTAGAATTGGAAAAATGTAGGAGTATTGTCAGTGCTAAAAAACATAATTTAGTGCTATTTTAAAGAGGAGCAAAGAAAATGTACAGAAAACAATAACGTAATATATCCACAGTCTGTCCACAAAAAACTATCAGAAGCGCTACAGTTGAACATAAAAACCATAACATTCCTGCGAAAAAAGAAAATGAAAAAACAGCAAAACTCAAGATTTAAACTGGTGCATGAAGATGGAAGTAAGAAATGTAATATATATACAATATTAAATACTTTTTAGTATTTAAATACCGTGTAATTAAATACCCAGAGCAAAAAGGATTGAGTATTTAGTATGTCAAATACTTTCAAAAAGTAATTAGTATTTAGTATTTAAAATTGTATTTCATTACATGCAAAAAGTATTTAAATACATTTTCTGTATTTAAATACATTTTATGTATTTAAATACAAAAATAAAGGATTGAAATATTTGTATTTAAATTTACCATATGTATTTAAATCCTTTCTATATGACCGTTAAATACTTTGTTGCTAAGCTGCAGCGCCGTCAATCAAAACGCAGTTCTAAGAAGTCATGCTCATGCATGCGTCATCACGTTTTGGCGGTATATCGTCTTCCGCGCCTCGCTACTGGCTATGTCGAGATTCGCGAGGTCGCGACGCAATGACTCAATTTATGTGTGCCGCCTCACGATAAACATGTGACATGTGATGCCCTGTTTACCAGTTATTTAGTGAGTTTAGAGTGACTATTTGGGGTAGAGACATATTATTTTTCGTTCATAGGTGTTTAAGATATAAAGGTAAGTTACTTTTTGTTTATATAATTATATAAGTATACCTACCTACCTACTTAATTAAATATTATTAGTGGCAGAATAATGTAAACAATGGCTGTGGCTTCAAGTTACAAATGGTAAAACAATATTTTTGTTAGATTGTTAGGCGGTTTGATGAAAATAATAATTTCGCCTGGTAGCAGGTTGCACAACGAGATATCGTGTCGTTAGTTTTTAAAGGAATTGAAACCATTTGAAATGTGGTAAATAAGGGCCAATCGATTAGAGGACGGGACGTTTGGATATTTTTTTAACAAATATAATTTAGGGTCTGATGGTGAATCTGAATATGGGGTAAATTGGTAGAAACCAGCAATTTTTTCTTACTTATCGAGTAATTTGTCGATTGTTGATTTAAAGGTTTTAATTTTTCATTTTTAACAAAAATAATAAGTAAGGATATAAATATGAGGAAATGAAATTTTAAAAAAATTATACAGGGGGGCAGTCCGGGCAGTTACTATTACTCAAAAACTATGTATGCTAAACCTTGGAGAAAAAATTTTTTTTTCAAACAAATCCAATTGTAACCTTAATAATTAACAAATATTTTTTTTGTTTTTCTTCCTGTAAGCGGATGTATAAATTAAAAGTTGAAAGGCTGTAGTGTATTCTTAATTAAATTTGGCCAACCGCATACGACTCGGAATATGATTTTTTTAGTTTTATTATTATTAGGCACAAATATGTAAAAAATGTTTTCTAATTTAACCGATCCAATATTTTTCACCGTTTCCAAGATTCCAAAGTTAATCATTTTCCAAAAGGGTACACCCAAAAAACCGATAAACCGTTTTTTTTTGCGATTTTGAGATTAATTCAAAAAAGGCTTTGAAACAAAATTTACACTGTTTCAAATTAAATTGAAACCTTTTTTAACTTTATTATTTTTCTTATTTTTTGACTGATTTTAAATATTTTCCGAGTTACTTTTAAAATCTCATTTTATTTTTTTGTACAGGGATTTTTGGGCACTTTTGCAGGGTATCTGGCTTATTTTGAGAGACAGAGTGATGCGGTTTTCGCGACACTATGCAACTTTTTTGTGAAACTCACAATGCCAAAAACAAAATAATGTTCACAGCCCTCTTCGTTTCTGGATACAGGGCGATCTTAAAATTTTGCATTTTTGACCCCCCCCCCCTCGTATCTCGGTTATCTTTTAATATATCGTAAAGGTAAAAATTGGTTCTTATGCAGTTTTTTAAGTAGAATCCAGTGACGTAACCAGATTTTCTCTAGGACCTGCCATTTTGTAAATTTGACCCAAACCTATGTTTTTTTAAATACGGACCTGGGTTTTTTATTTCATTTTTTTGAAGTCCATTTCCTCCCAAATACAACGGTGTATCACACTTGCCTAAAAAAAATTTGTTTTTTAAACAGCTGGATCCGTATACCCATGTCTCTCTGCTAATACATTATGCCTTATGTGAGTTTTCTTTATTACTCATTTTTGGTAAACTGTTATAAATTGTTGTATTTGGAAGGTAATAGGCTTCAAAAAAATAATATAAAAATACAGGTCCGTATTTAAAAAAACATATAGGTATAGGCGTATAGGTTTGGGTCAAATTTTAAAAATGGCAGGTCCTAGAGAAAATCTAATTACGTCACTGGATTCTACGTAAAAAACTGCATAACAACCAATTTTTACCTTTACGATTTATGTTAAAAGATAACCGAGATACGAGGGGGGATCAAAAATGCAAATTTTTTTAAATTGCCCCGTATCTCAGAAACGATGAGGCGGGCTATGAAAATTGTGTTATTGGCATTGTAAGTTTCACAAAAAAGTAGCATAGTGTCGCGAAAACCGCATCACTCTATCTCTCAAAATAAGCCAGATACCCTGCAAAAGTGCCCAAAATTGGACACCCTCCACAGGGTACGTAAAAAAAATTTAATTTTTCTAAAATGTTGATTTTAAAGTCGTTGCAAAAACATGAAATCCTAGAAATATTTTAATCACCTGATTTTTGCAACGACCTTAGAATCAAGGTTTTACAGATTCGATTTTTTGTCCACCCTGTACAAAAAAATAAGTCGAAATTTTACAAGTAACTCAGAAATAATTCAACTAAAACATTTCTATAAAATCGGTCAAAAAATAAGAAAAATAATAGTTTTAGGGTTTGGTCTTAAACCCTACCATTCATAATAAAGCCTTAAAATATTTTCTTATTTCACCACTTTGTTACAGGATTTGACCATGTCCATAGTTAATATCGAAGACGTAAACAAACTTTGTGAGAGTGATGAAGACCCCTTTGCTTCGAGTGATCTCGATCTGGATCCTGATTACAATCCATCCCCCAAGAAAAAGCGACAACCCTTCGATTTCTTTAAGTTGCATTCTAAAACAAAAAGAATGGAAAAGCCCCTACCATCAACGTCCAGATCCATCACCGTTACACCGTCAACGTCCACATCCTTCATCGCTACACCGTCAACGTCCAGATCCGTCAATGTTACACCGTTAATGACCCACACCGTTGTTCAGAATGAAGTTGATGACACGACTTCCTGTGTACTTTCAGAAAAGTCTGCCGATGATGCCGGAGACAGTGGCAGTTCACGTGAGTCCGCACTATTTGATGGGACATTTTTTAAAATTGTTGACGAACAAGAGAATTTGACGTTTAAAGCTGAATGTCAACTTTGCCTGCCTTAGAAAAAAGATATTAGTGGAAGAAAAAATGTATCCACTAACTTCTTGAAACATCTTAGACGTAAACACTCAGCAAAATTTGATGACTATATGAAATACAAAAAAGAAAAATATGCACGTGCTGGCAAAGGCAAACATAGTTCAACAAACAAAAATAAATCTTGTACTGTTACGACTTTAAAAAAACAGCAAGATATTGTTTCTAGTTTTACATCTCGCAAAAAAATTAGTCAAGAACAATTTGATAATAGACTAATTAGGTTTGTCGTTAATACAATGTCCGCTCTCTCAGTTTTCGATAACCCCAGTTTCGTCCAAATATATGAAGGATTTGACGTAAAGGTGATGTCCAGAAGTACGGCAGTAAGAAAAATTACAGAGATGAATAAAATATCATTACAAAATATTAAAAGTGAGCTTCAAACAGTCAAATTTGTTTGCACCACTGCTGACATATGGTCGTCAAAGAAGAGAAGCTTTCTAGGGATAACTTGCCACTGGCTTGATGCAAATATTTTAACAAGAAAATCCGTTCCACTGGCTTGTAAAAGATTTAGTGGAACCCATAGTTATGATAGAATTGCCGAGCTCTTGGATGAGGTTCACGCAAGATTTAATTTAAATCCAGACCGAATATCGGCCACAGTTACTGACAATGCTTCAAACTTTATTAAAGCCTTTAAGGAATTTGGCATTGAAAACACTTCAGCATTAGCAATGAATTCAATAGCTAGTGAAACTTTTCAAAGCCAAATCGAAGATAATGCAGAATACACCGATATTGATGTAGATGAAATTGATGACATAATATATTTTCCAGAAACAAATAGTGAGTCTAACGTATCACTTCATTCTTTACCTAATCACCACCGTTGTGTCACACACACAATTAATTTAATAGCCACTACTGATTTTATGAAAATAATTAATAAAAATTCAATTATAAGGTCAAAACACACAAATATAATGAACAAATGTTCGCAATTGTGGAACAGGGCAGGTAGACCTAAATCTGCAGAAATAATTAAAGACGTATTGGGTCACTACTTAAGCTACCCCGGACTTACCCGTTGGAATTCCTATTATGATTCCATTACCCAACTTTTAAATAAGAAGGAGATATTGCCAGCTTTATATGAAAAGTTAGATCTAATAAATCTGCACCGATTAAAAGAAAACGAACTTGAATACTTGCAGGAATATCACAAAATTTTAAAGCCCTTAGCTCTTGCTATTGATATGCTTCAGGGAGAACAAAATACCTACTTTGGATTTGTGATACCTACGTTAGCATCTATGAAAATAAAGCTCCAGAAACTTAAAAATGAAAATTTTAAATATTTGGGTCCAGTATTAGATGGTATTATAATGGCCGTTATGCAACGTTTCCAAAGTTACTTATCTTTGGAAATTAAGTCCGAGAACGCTGTACTTGCATCTATAAGCCATCCATCTTTTAAATTAAGATGGATCCCTTTGCTAAAAGATTTGGGGGATATTGGCAAGTATGCCGAAAATGTTAAAAAAATATTTATTGATTCAGTAAACCAACTCAAGGTTTCTTCTAGTATGCAAGACCAGGACGATCAGACTAAGGTAAATGTCCTAGATTCAGATTTTTTTGAATTTGAAGAGGAAATATCCCCGTCGGATTCCTTTGCTAATCAAGCAGGAGAAGGAGATTTGTTAGCTTTTATAAGGTTATCATGATTCATTTACTGTTTGCAATGTTATGTTATATTCTAGCGTGTGTTTTACGATTTGGTAAATTGATAATTTACATTTTAAAAAAAAAAGCACTGACCTGTCGAAATTATTTTCGATTAATGTTTTGATATGTCTTATTTTTAGGTATATTTTGCTTTGTCCATAAAATTGTAAAATTTTTCTGTGGCAATAAAGCATACTTTTGTTTTGTTGTTTGCATACTTTTGGCTTTACAAATAAAACATTTAAAAATGCATATATTTTTAAAGTATAACACAACGTTACCTTCATCAGCGCCAGTCGAAAGAATGTTTAGCTACGCCACATTCATTAATACACCCAGGAGGCATGCATTATCAGATCAAAATTTTGAAAACCTGGTGTTAATGAAAGCCAATAAGTTTTAAATGTTTTTTTTCCTATTACCCATTATAATTGTTTTTAGTTTAGTTTTTCGTAAAATAAATATTTTTTATATTTGATGATGGTGTATAATTACTCACCCCTAAAGTATTTAAATACTGTGAAAGTACTTAAATTCTTTCAAAGCATTTTAAATCTTCTTTGTATTTAACAAATAGGTAAATACTTTTTAAAAAGTAATTATAAATACTCACCTCTGAAGGATTTAAATACCAAGGAAGTATTTAAATACTTTCAAAGTATTTCATTACATCCATTGTATTGAAATCCTATTGTGAAAGGATTTACATATACAAAAGTAATTAAATACTCTTTGTATTTAACCTATAAATACTTTTTTTGTTAAAAAAGTAATTAGTATTGAAATACTTTATAGCAAAGCTGTGTATTTAGTATTTAGTATTTAAATACATTTTAAAAGTATTTTGCCCAGCTCTGTATACGACTTATACAAAACAAACGTTCACATAAGACTTCCAGTTTTAAACGAGACTTTAAGGGACCGTGGGATTTTAGAATCTGAGCTTAAATCTTTGTCAAAATTAATCAAGCATCTAGGATTTAGGTATATAAAAGACTGCAATTGAAGATATTAGTGTGAGCTACCAAATGTAGCAGGTCAGCGAGTCACCTTTTTGAGAAACTATGTTGAAAACAAAGTAATTTTTTTGGACGAAACATTTGTTTTTCCAACGGGAGTGGGTCGAAACCCTGGTAAAATAATTCGCATAAATCAGTTAAAAGAAAAAAGGTTGTGGTTTAGGAAAGATTGTTTTGCATGCTGGTTCATCTAGTGGATTTGTTTCTGGGGCCAACCTAATATTTTCATCCACATCGAAAAGTGCTGATTACTACGACAGCATGATGAATCTTTCGAAAAGTGGCTAAAGGAAGTGCTTATTCCAAATTTAGACAGACCCTCATTAATCGCTTTGGACAATGCGTCATATCATTCTAGAATTTTAAAGAAAGAACCAAATTCATCGTGAAAAAAAAGTGACATTTTCAGTGAATATTAACAAAAAAAAATCAAAATCCCGCTTCAAATTTATTAAAAGCAGAACTGCTATCTATAGCAAAATCTTTAAAAACACACAAAAGATTTACGCAGTGGATGAAATTTTGAGGGAACATGGACATGAGGTTTTGGCGTTTACCACTGCCAATTTAATGCCATCGAGTTAATATGGGCCGGCACAAAGAAGTTGGCGCAGAACTTATATGAGAAGAAGTTCTAAAGGTATGGCAAGACTATTTAGATCATATATCAAAGAACAATTGTAAAAAGGTGGTAGAACATACCGAAAAAACAATTATGGAGTGGTGGGATCGAGAAAAACTGTCCAAATAAATCCAGAATTTTTTAAGTATATGAATAAGATAGCGACACATCTGAAGATGGCTCAGATAACGAATTTTAAATTTTATATAATTTTTTAGCTATTATTTTGTAGTGTATATATGACGTACTTATTTTTATTGTGGTACTAAGTCTGTTTAATGTTTCACGAATCTTAGACAAAGCCTTTTTTAGTGTTGCACATTTTCGTTTAACAGAACGTTGTATAGCTACTAGGTTAATTGCGTTTAATAAATGTTTATTTCCACCAAATAAACGATGTATTAGTTTATATCTTATTTAATTACAATTAAGTCATTATTTATTTAGGCCAAACAGATATTCTAAAATAAACACAAATAATCTTGTTCAATATTGAAATGGATATTTGTTTGGGGTATAGCAAACAAATATTTCTTTGAATAAACTTCTTTTTTATTTCAGTTAAAATAATCTTTTATCAGTGTGTACAGGGTGATCAGTTAAGGGTAGCGAGCGGCCATATCTCATAAGATATTGGTCGTATAGATTTGAGAAAAAAAAATCATAATAAAAGTCGCCAAGAGAAATTGCTGAAAATTATTTTCCCGTTTGTCAAACGTCCGCTAGAGGGCGTAACAACCAATACCAAGTAGAAAAATGGGGTTTTTATAGAATTTTGCCTAATGAAAATATATCGATGATATCAACACTACACTTTTTGTCTAAAATGTTTTGTTCTATATATCAAAATAAAGCGGTGGGGAAGTTCAATTGTTTTTTCAAACAAACCAAGATGTCTCCCGTTTCTTTTGACCGATTTTAGCAAACTTAGGCTCATATGAAAGAGCATAATTTGCACTACAAAACGCTTATTTGGTTTTGAATTTTTGACTTTTGCTGGCGTCGCTAGATGGCGTTAACCGAATTAGCAGCATATTTTCTAGTTTTTTTCAAAAAAAAACAAATGTAATGGTATATTCATTTTTACATATTTTAAAAGGGGATAAATTTCTCTATAATTTAATGAAAATAATTTATCATCTACCTTTTTTTGAATCGTTGATATTGACCAAAATATTATTTTATTTTATTAAAAAATGGCACGCCACTGCTTTTTGTCAAAATAAAAATCATTTTCGTAATCACTTATTAGTTGCTAACAAAAAGAACCTCTTGACTTTTTTTCGTTAGACGAACGGTTTTGGATTGAAAAAATAACATGTTTAACAATAAAAATCTTAATAAAACTGTCCAACAACAGCAGGAGCAATAACACTAAAAACAAGAACATGGAACTTTAAAAATAAACGTTAAAAATAAATTAATAGTTTTGTCGTAAATGTTGTCCATTATTTTGAATGCACTGGTCCAATCTCTTCTGGGTGGAGTTGACAGCTGTCTCAATTTCTGCTCTTGGTATAATATTTATGGCGTTTTGAATTCGGACTATCATGTCTTCTCGAGTAGTTGGTCGAGTTTTATACACCAAATCCTTTATTCGGCCCCACAGATAAAAATCAAGGCAGGTTAAATCGGTGGACCGTGGTGGCCAGAAAAATAGACTGCCTCTACCCATCCAACGGTTAGGAAAATGCCTGTTCAAAAAATCTTGCACATTTCGTGAATAATGTGCCGGGAATCCGTCTTGTTGAAACCACATGTTTCCTCTTACTTGTAAAGGCACATTTTCTAAAAGTCCTGATAAATCGTCAAATAAAAAGTTCAAATACATGTCACCGGTTAGATTGCCATTAAAGATGTGCGGACCGATAATAGCACCATTAATAACACCGCACCAGACGTTGACGCACCATCGACCCTGCTGATAATCTTCACGTAACCAGTGTGGATTAGTGTCCGACCAGTAAATGCACGTTATGAAGATTTACCCTCCACAATATTTGTGACAAAATATGATGGTTTTCCCTAATGAAGTCTCTAAGCCAGTAGCAGTAATCGAGCCTACGTTCAAAGTCAGTGTCATTTAGGGCTTGATGAATCACGATGTGATATGGATGCATTTTAAAATCAATTAATATTTTTTGCACTGAGCCATAGGATATTCCTAAATCTCTGGAGATCTCTCTTATGCTTAAATGGGGGTCTGCATGAATATAAGCCAACACATTTATAATGTTATCTTCTCTTCTTACTCTACGATTTCTTCTCAAAGTTGGAGTTGGTTGCATTTGGCCATATTGCCTTAAACGTAAGGCTAAACGATGAAAAACCATTCTCGAATAGTGTCTTCGGAGGGGATAACGCAGTGCATACTGCCTAGAAGCAATCGCAGCATTTTCAAAACATTGAAAATAAATTCTCAACATATCAAAGGCTTCTTCATTCGTAAAAGGCATGATTTGTTGTAAAAATACTTTTTACATAACATTAAATTAGATGTCAATAGCAGGAACTATCAAAATGAATATCAACGTGATTGACAATTTGGTGTTTTGTTTCTTAACGTAGATCATGGCCTGCTTCGCTTAAATGCGATGTTAGTTAAGTTTGATTTTTAATTTAATTTATGAAATAATAGGTAATAATTTTATTATTGTGAGATGTAATATTTAAAAATAATTTTGAACCTTACCGTTATCATTGTTAAACATCTTATTTTTTTCAGTCCAAAACCGTTCGTCTAACGAAAAAAAGTCAAGAGGTTCTTTTTGTTAGCAACTAATAAGTGATTACGAAAATGATTTTTATTTTGACAAAAAGCAGTGGCGTGCCATTTTTTAATAAAATAAAATAATATTTTGGTCAATATCAACGGTTCAAAAAAAGGTAGATGACAAATTATTTTCATTAAATTATAGAGAAATTTATCCCCTTTTAAAATATGTAAAAATGAATATACCATTACATTTGTTTTTTTTGAAAAAAACTAAAAAATATGCTACTAATTCAGTTAACGCCATCTAGCGACGCCAGCAAAAGTGAAAAATTCAAAACCAAATAAGCGTTTTGAAGTGCAAATTATGCTCTTTCATATAAGCCTAAGTTTGCTAAAATCGGTCAAAAGAAACGGGAGACATCTTGGTTTGTTTGAAAAAACAATTGAACTTCCCCCACCGCTTTATTTTGATATATAGAACAAAACATTTTAGACAAAAAGTGTAGGGAAATGGTCACTAAATATGAAAATGATATCATCGATATATTTTCATTAGGCAAAATTCTATAAAAACCCCATTTTTCTACTTGGTGTTGGTTGTTACGCCCTCTAGCGGACGTTTGACAAACTCGAAAATAATTTTCAGCAATTTCTCTTGGCGACTTTTATTACGATTTTTTTTTCTCAAATCTATACGACCAATATCTTATGAGATATGGCCGCTCGCTACTCTTAACTGATCACCCTGTACATTTTTGCTCTTGTTCAAATAGTGGCGGCTATTCAAGTAAAGCAGTTGAAGTGCTACTTCACCTGGAAAAATAAACCAGCAAACATCTAACTATATTTATTATATATCTCTTAAACTTTAGGTTTTTACATTCATTTATTCACCTAATTGGCCAAAAAATAAACTGTACATCTCCAATAAATATTTTACTTGACCGTTGGCGGCATGTCTTTTTAAAACTTTCAATCGAACGTTATTAACCTCAGGTTTGTCATTTAATTAATAGCTGCTTGGAAACGGGATATTTTCCTACTACTTGGAAGAAAGCTATTATACAACCCATTCCTAAGACAAATGCCCCTACCACTTTGTCTGATTTACGCCCAATCAGCCTGTTACCCATACTCTCAAAAATTCTAGAAAAAATAGTGCACAAACAGATAACTGACTTTCTTACACAAAATAATATATTACCAGATCAACAGTCTGGCTTCAGAAAGTCTCACAGCACGATTTCGGCACTTTTAAATGTCACAGACGATATTATGAGGGCAACGGATGCCAAAAAAAACACTGCATTCGTGTTGTTGGACTTTTCGAAAGCCTTTGATACAGTTGATCGTGATGTACTCTGTGCAAAGTTAAAGCATATTGGATTTAATGAGATTCCACTAATTTTTTTAAATGTTACTTATCTAGCAGAAAACAGAGAGTAAAATTTAATAATGAGTCGTCTGAGGCCTTATCTGTTATAACTGGTGTGCCACAGGGGTCTGTCTTGGGGTCCTCGTTATTTTTAATTTACACCTTTGATCTTTTTAATAGGTTAACTGCGTGCTTTGTTCAAGGTTACGCAGACGACACTCAGATTTATTTGAATTTTCTTCCTGAAAAAGCCAATGAGGCGGTTGGTCTCATAAATCATGACCTAAGTTTAATAAGTCAGTTTTCACAATCACACAATTTGACTCTTAATGCCAAGAAGTCATACTTTTTGCTCTTTGGTAACATCAAAAATCGGGAAAACTTGTTGCACAACAATTTCAGTCTCATAATGAATGATGAGAAGATACCATATACTGAATCTGCTCGAAATTTAGGCCTAATCATTGACTCGAATCTACGTTTTACAGAACATGTTTCATCATACTGTATGCCTAGAATATCGTATGCAAACAGGCATGTACTTAGTTTCAAACTTAGGAAAATGTTGTGCGAGTACACCATATTTCCAATATTTTATTATGGAAGCACGGTTGACGGTCCTTGTCTAGACATGGTTACCAGGAATCGGATTCAGAGAGTGCAACGCATGTGTGGCAGGTTTGTGTTTGGATTAAGGAGATATGATCCAATTTCCGTAAACTTAAAAATTCTGGATTGACTACCTATGACTAAAATATGGGAAACCCATTTATTAACCTTTACTCACCGATTATTGCTTAAAAATGATCCATTCTATTTACGCCAAAAACTTTACTACAGATCAAACTTACACGCTGTTTCTGTTAGGTCTAGAGATATGCTTTCTATCCCTAATTTTAGAACAACAATATTTCAGCGTTGTTTTTCTTATGTTTCTGTTAAATTATATAATTGTGTATAACCCTGCCTTAAACACTCTTCTGTTCTGTTTTTCAAGCGAAGTATTAAAAGGGATTATTTGTCTAAATATTTCAGTACTTAATATTTAAATATTTACTGCGCTCTAGTATATGATTAGTTATTTTTTATATTTTCTCTCTCCGCTCCTTTGTTTTCTGACATCAAATAATGTATTACCTTTTCTTGTTTTATTTAATAAACGTCCTAATAATGACAAATTTATCCTGGTGTGTTATGGCACATTTCATAATTAGAAAAGAAAAGTACAGTCATTATTGTAGTAGAGGGGTTTAATAATTTATTTACGTTAAATGTATTGAAGGCTTGGGATCTGTGGGTAGGTTATTCTTGTCTCAGTTAGTCCTCTTAATGTTTATTATGTAATTTCATTAACAGTTAGGTTATATGATAGAATAGCTAGTCAGCTAAATACCGCCTAATTGTGTATGTATTTGATAATTGATTAATAAAAGACGATTATTATTATTATTATTATTATAACACTTTGCTGGAGGTGCTATGTTTAGTTTACGATTTTCCTACTACGTTGCCATGACAACGCGTACGTGATGACGTCGACCGCATGGAAGATTAATGTTAACTAGCGCCATACAACGCTCTCGGTGAATTGCTAACGCAGTACACTACACCCACGTGTCGTTCAGTTTGGATCCGACCACGCATGTCGTTTGCATTTTGTTGGAAGCTCCATTTAATCGATGGAAGGAACAAGATCAGAGTTACAAATTGTTATGTAGTAGTCAAATATTCCAAAAATGGTTTTACTGGCCTTGATTACTAGTTTCCAATAAATATTCAGTGTGGAATAAGGAAGGATTTGCAGGTATGTTAAATATATGAAGGTCTTTACATAAACATGAAGACTCGGCGTGGCATTTAAAATGCGAATTAATGCTAAACTATATAAAATACATTTTAACGAAAATATCCGATTAAATAGGCTATGTGCTTGGTAATTGACGCAGTTTTGTACCTTGCAAAACAAGAGTTAGTCTTTCGCGGCCATGATGAAAGCAGCGAGTCAATAAATAGAGGGAATTTTAAAAAGCTTTTAGGTTTATTAATATAGAGAAGTTCCCAAGAACTAAAAGATCATCACAAAAAAATGAAAAATGTTTTTACTGGTGACTCGAAAACTATTCAAACGAAATAATTACTTATTAATTTAATGCATTTCTGATTATTTAAATGATCATGAAAAATGAAATAACGAAGACACAGATGTTTTCTGTGCAAGTGGATGACACCACTGATATTACGCAAACCTCGTGGTGCTCCATAATTCTAAGATACGTTAATTCAGAAGGTTCAGTAGTCGATAGATTCTTAGGATTTGATGTCAGCTCTGAGAGAACGTCGGAGAATTTATAATCTCTATTGGATTAAATTTTGGACCAATTTGACTATAAACATAAATTAATAGGGCAATGTTACGATGGGGCAAGTGTGATGTCTGGCCATCTATATGGCCTTCAAAAAAAAAAAGAAAAAGCGCCGCAGACTGTATTTGTCATGATGCAGCAATTTCTAAATGGCGAATTTTTTGCAAGCCTTAGTGGTACTCCCTCATTTTTTCATCACTCAGCCAAACGAACGTATGCTCTTACATCTGCATCTACGAGGCGTCTACCAACAATTACAGAAACTCGTTGGTCTTCAAATTCGAGGTTAGTAAATGCGATTGTTCAAGTTGCGTTCATAAAAAAAAATTCATTTTTGCTTATCCAATATAAAACGCTGTCCTGAGGCGCTCTGTAAAAAAAGAAATGACCATTTTTTTTAATACCATGTTTGATAAAGCAAATTCTATTACAGAAATAAATCGTTACAAACGTGAGCTTGCTAAGTTTTCACCTGAAGAAATTAGGGCTAAGTACAGAACACTTTTTTAAGAAATATTGGACTATATTTTAACATGACACTAAGCTTTCAAGACTCTGAAAAGCTTATGTTTTTATGTTTGGCAGATTCTGCTAAATTTTCCGAATACAGTTTAAAATTTCCGACTGGCCCGTTTGAAAATTTGTTCCACTTATATGGGGAAATATTTTCAAAAAATCAACGACTTAAAAATGAGCTTGGTTTTATTTTTGCCAATGACAGTAATTGGAATATATCGCTGCAAGAACAAGTGAAAAAAATTAATGAAAATAAAGATATTTTAACCAAAGCATATAAAGTGTTTTCCCTTATTTTGGCAATATCGTGGCCAAGTGCTTCAGTGGAAAGAAGTTTTTCCTACCTCAAACGTGTAAAAAATTATTTAAGAAATACAATATCTCAAAAAAGGCTTACATCTCTAGGCAATATTTCAATTCAAAAGGAATGTCTGGAGGAGATTAGGGCAACTCATCCATTTTATGAGGATGTTATAAATAAATTTGCTGCTATGAAGGATAGGAGAATTGATTTAGTATACAAAATTTAGGTAAGTCGTAAAATATATTCTAATCCTTCCACATATAAAAAATCTGGAAACAAAAATTATTGCGATATTTTCTTGCTTGTGCGAGCCGCCACTGTGTTCCAACTAGCCTATTAAAATTAAACCCCACTTTGACAGAACTTAAAAGGTAAAACTTTTAAATCAGCTGTTAATAATCGGCCATTTTTTATTTTTCTTATGTATACATTTTGCTGCTTTTTTCGATTTAATTCAGATTTTCACATGACGCAGACCCGACCTATTAGACTACCGTTTGCTATATCTGAAAATCCTTTCATTTTCAGTATCTCCCTGTGTTATGTTTGTTACGCTAAACATTTGTGTATTTTTAACATATACATTCCAAACCGGCGCCCGATTAAAAAATGAAAGATCATGTTCAAATATATTTATTAAAAATAAAATTATTATAAGTTAAATTAACGACACTTATTATATATGTAAGTATATTTTCCTATAATTATACTATTTTAATATAATACAAACTCTAAAAAAAACAGTGAAGCAATATGACTGTAAATCAAAATAATTCATCAAAATGTAGTAGTTCTTCTATCAAATATGATAGATTGAATTAAAGTGCCAAAAACGACACATCTTTTTTTTAATAATAAATGACTTTTACTGTTACTTAAAATAACATAAACCCTTCCCAAAAATTTGAATTTTTTATCTAAAATGTCAATAATACTTTAATTTTTATTATTATCAGTAATTTCTAAGGTAAAATATGAGGTTACTAAACGTTTTCAATAATTTCATAACTGTTTATAAACTGTAATAGCCACACCTAATAACGCAACAAACACTATATAAAAATAAATATTAAATACATAAAGTAATATAAATTTTGGATTCTTAAGCTTTTCTAAATCTGTTATATGTAAATTTACATATTACAAGAACTTTTTTCATGTAAAAAAATATTATTTCCCATTACAAAGGTTCAAATTTGAAATACTAATTAACAAAAAGTTTTAAAAACAATAATTAATAAAAGTACTTAGCCTTTAGAAATACATAACTCAACACAGTTACATCTTCCTATTAATAGTATATCTACATCTATAACTCACTGCTTAAGCCTGAGTCGAACTAAGTAGGACAGAATCATTTATTCGCATTTATTTTTAACGGTTGCAATAATCATATTAGTCTGGTGGATCAAAAAGAGAGCGCTGACAAAGACCGAGTTGGCCTGACCCTCTTTGAAATAATCCTTCAAGGTATTACTAAATTTCTTGGAATACTTCACGAATTCCCTTTTTTTCTGCTCCAGTGCCTGCTTGCCAGTGGAGCCTGGAATGAAACCATTCACCTCGTTCACGGCATCGAGCAGCTTTTTTATTGCGCTAGCTATTTCTTTGATGGTTTCCAGGAACTTTTTCCTATCCGAAATTTCATCTGGAATTCTGCTCAGTATCTTCTTCAGAGCGGCACTTTTTCTGTTCAACTCTTGGAAAGCATCTTCCGATCTGTTGAGTTTGTACTCATCCGTGTCAGCGACAGATCCTTGCAGCCTGAGGATGCTCTCGTTCATGTTGACGGCCAGGTCCGCTTGCTTCAGCAGCCCCATAACAAAATCCAGAGAGAGGCCCGGATGTGCGCTCTCAGCTTTAGCAAAAGCGGCCCTAAGGGTCTGGGACGCCGCCATACCGTGCTCCTCCATCTGGGTGAGGATGTGGCGTATTAGGACGGGTAGTATTACAGTTGTGACTGGTGTTCCGTCGTCCATGGTCATTGTTTAAGAGTTGGGTGCCTGAAACAGAGAAGTATGAAAGTTACTGTACGCGGGAGCTCTGGAGAATAAACGATATCCAAAAAGCGTAGCACTTTTCATCACTCCGTATTGGCTTGAACTGACAAAATACATAATGGACAAGAATTACAATCTTATGGTAAAATTTAATTTAGTTACAGTAGCAGCAGCTATATACATTTAAGGGAGATTATTAGAAGATTGATTCTTTTGATGTGAATACATATGAGTTATTCACATTGACCCACGATAGTCGGCTTTTGAAAATATTGCTAACCAGATCACGTATCTTTGAAAAAGAGACAAAATAAAATGAAGCATTCAGTCAGTTGTTCAGTTCGATTCAATGCATCAATCATTGTTTGTATGTTTCGTGTCGGCAACCGAGCTGCGGAGCCGACGATCGATATAGCGCGATTTTGAAACCGGTCTGATTGATAAGAAGAGCGGGATGATAAGGTGGGTAGGTCGGTCAGTCGTTAGCTTGTTGAATGCCGATTGCCATGAAATACGAATTTTTGTATAGGCGAATCTCGTGTGAAATATATAATTTTGGGTTGCAAGACTCAAGGGGTCTGTGTTCCAGAGAGGGGCATGCATAGCGATGATGATGATGTCAAACATCGTCTGAGAATGCTATTAATGCCAGTTAATGATAAATCCTTTAATTACATACAGTCAAGAAAAATAAAGCTATGTGGAATATTTTTAATAGTCTCATGAACAAAAATAGTCAAAGAAAATATAAAACATCTTCTGGAATTCCTGCAGATACAAATGTGATAGAATGATGGAATAGAACCTATGTGGGCCGCTAGCTTCTCTGCAGCCAAGTCCTGTATGCTTGATTTCCTGTGAATCGAGCCAGAGGTTATTGAACTTTCCACCGGCTGTTTGCAATTTTTGCATTTCAGTCGTGTGCTTTAAGTGGTGGCGGAAGCTATCGTTGGAGTAGGTTCTTTGTTTGAACGGCTATCCGTGTGCTGTGTGATACATACGTCGCGTCGTGCATGGTGCAATATGGAAGACAATAATACGGACGTGGATATGCAAACACCGTCAACTTCGGCTGTCGGTAATAACGTTGAAAATGTTGGAGAATTTAGTAAGAAGAGTGTGTGTGAATGTGTGGTGTGTGTCTCAATAATAAAGGGACTTTCAACATTAAACTTGGCTAATAGGCTTCAAATAATTTCCAAAGGAAAGGCAGAACCGCCTATGAAAAATTTAACCACAAAAATGAAAAACTGTATTAGACATTTTATCCGGAAAAACAATACGAACAATTTAAATGGCTAACAGGGTGTGAAAATATAAGTAAATTATTTTGTTGGCCATGTTTATTTTTTGAAAATGAAAAAGGTCTCTGAATAAAACTGGTTTTTCCGATCTAAACAATTTCCATAAAGCTGTAAAAAGACACATTATGTCCAAAGCGCATTTACAGACCGTCATAAAAGAAAATCTCTTGGGCAAAACCAGAATTGAACACACCCTTAATAAACACTTGGAAATTGGTCACCGCCAACACAATGAACTAGTCGATAAAAATAGGCAAATATTAAGAAGAGTTATCGATGTTGTTTGTTTTCTCGGACTGCACGAATTGGGATTTAGAGGTCATGACGAGACACGGGTTTCTTCAAGTAGAGGAAATTTTCAAGTTTTACTTAGTTTAATGGCTAAATATGATGATTGTTTAAAAAATCATTTAGAGCAGTTAGCGTTTTTCGCGGAACGTCGAATCGAATCCAGAATGATTTAATTTTCGCTGTTGCAACCATTATTCTAAAAAGAATTAAGCAGGAGATTGGCGAGGCGCGGTTCATTGCTATTGTTCTGGACGAAACAACTGATATCACTAATTTTAGCCAATTATCTATAGCAATACGCTACGTTAAAACAGACGAAAGTATTCAAGACCGCTTTTTAGGTTTTAAGAATGTGTCTGAAAATCGTACAGCAGATGTATTATATACCGTAATTTATAACGTTACTGAAGAAATTAATGGAGAGAAAAAATTAGTTGCTCAAAGCTACGATGGAGCTGCAGTGATGGCAGGACAATTAGGGGGTCTGCAAGCTAAAGTTCGAGAAACTTTCCCAAGTGCTGTGTTTGTCCATTGTTTTGCACATAAATTAAATTTAGTTTTATCCCAGTCTATCAATCACATTAAAGAGTGTAAAGTATTTTTCGTTACTTTAAGTGGCATAGCTGCTTTTTTTTCCAAGTCAACAAAACGTACACAAGGTTTGGCCTCCATTGTCCACAAACGATTGCCCAAAGTAGCTCCTACTAGGTGGAACTATAATGGAAGACTTGTGTTAAAAGTATCTGAAAATCGGGAATCACTGATTGAACTATTTGAGAATATAATAGAAAATAATGAAACGTGGGACTCAGAAGCAGTAAATAGTTCGAAGGGGTTTTTGGACTGTTTGAAACGAGATTTTAATTTTAATTATTTGTTGGACATATTTTTAGAAATATTTCCATTCTCGGACAATGTTTTTAATATTACAAACTAAAACAAATGATATTGCTTTTTGCCTAAAAAAAGTTGATGATTTTAAGTTCATATTAAGCCAAAAAAGAGATGACTTTAACCTATTTTGAGAGAAAACGATGACGTTAAATGTAGAGCCACAAGCCAAGCGTCTTCGAATAGACAAGGTGGGAGATGTTCAAACATCATACAGACGCCTCTTTTATGAAATAACCGATCAAATTCAGCAACAAATAAACTATAGATTTAACGGTTTAAATGATTTTAAATTCCTCGAGCTCTGCAATTTTGATGCATTTAAAGGAAAAGCTTTTCCAGAAGATGCATTTAAATCTCTTCTTCTTCATTATGGCCAGTTCTTCGACCGAGTGTTACTGCGATCTGAACTAAAAGTGATTTACGAAACTGATAACATTTGCGCAAAAAATAACGCTAAGGAACTAATGCAATTTTTAAAAGACAAGGAGCTGGAAGATGCCTACACCGAAGTGTCGAAATTGTGTGAATTAGTATTGACAATACTTGCCACAAGTTCATCAGCAGAATGCAATTTTGCAACACTTAAACGTATAAAAAATTTCGTGAGAAATTCAACGGGGCAGGAGAGACTTTCGAATACATCGTTGTTGTCCATTGAAAATAAACTTCTCCAAAATATGTCGACGTTTTTATGATGACGTCATTGAGAAATTTGCAAAAAATGATCGAAGAATCATATTACTTTACAAATAGGTAAGTGTCTAAAAATTGCTTCCCTTTCTTAAAATTTCACCGCACGCCCCTGAGTGTATCTAAAGTAAATTGAGACAACATAAAAACTAAATATCCGTCAACAGTCGGCGATTTCTTTGCGAAGCATGGGCGCCGTGATAGAAATTTAATCTTAGTTTTGTAAACCGATTACCTGAATAAAAATAAATTTATTTGATATACGTGGTGAAGCAAATTGAGCGTAGCCCAAATTTTCCGCTGTGTCAATTTACTTTAGATACACTTTACCAACATTTTTTCTGACAAACAGAGATAGATGAGCAACCGGTATACCTATTACTGCTAGGTCAGAGAATCATCTGACTATTTCTAGCCATCGAAGATTGTTTTTTAAAAAAGCACTCAGATATAGAGCTGTCAAGCCATTTTTGGGGTTGCCTGAGGAAATCCCCAAAAGGAGAAAATTTAAAAAATTTAAGACACTGATTATTAAATTGATGAAAGAAAGTTGCCTTTATTCATTTGATTTTTAATGTACATGTTTAAAGTAGTTTTATTGGTTTTTATTGAATTCCTTAGTGGTATTTTGTCTTTATTGTAGTAATTAATGATGACACCTTGTCAGTTGTATGACGTTATCGATAATGAATGAATAAATAAATATATTCCATCAGCCCTTTGAAACTTAGATTTATTTATTTATTTATTTATTGTGTCAAGTACACTACAGATTTAAAAAAACCTAAATGGTACGTCAATGTTAAATACTGTATACAAATTAAAAGACAAAAATAAGATAAAACTACAAACTACAATAAACCAAATACAAAAAAAAACAAGCATTACTTATACAATAACCGATGACAAAGAACACTTTAAACGAGATAATGAACAGTTAAAAATATCATAATGCTCAAAATTCCTATTATAGTTTTTAACAAGTCTATCAACAAAAGCTGTGGCTCCATAGTTGGTTCGATGCCGCACTTCGAAAAACAACTGAGAATGTCTGGTATTCCTAGCCGGAATTCTATAAGTTATTGCCTCAACAAGTGACTCACAGTCCACCAAATTGTTTATTATTTTGTATAAGAATATAAGCTGCTGCTCTTTCCTCCTTTGCTCCAGGCTCTTTAACCCACACAACAACCTCGTTGTCTCATAAGAGATATCCTTATAAGGAAAATGGAATTTGTAAAGAAGGTATTTGGCAAACTTATTCTGCACCCGCTCGATCCTGCTAATGTTGCAGAAATGAGTGGGAGACCAGTTTCCTGAACAATACTCCAGTAGACTGCGTACCAAGGATGTATATACACACATTATTGCCTTTGTGTCCATGATATGACGGGTGTTTCGTCTAATGAAGCCAAGCATTCGAAATGCCTTGAGCACGATGTTATCAATGTGCAAGTTGAAAGACAGGTCACTCTGGAAAATAACTCCCAAGTCATTCATTGATGGTACCACCTCAAGACCAATGTCCTCTATCGTGTATGAGGTTGAGTTTGGATTATGGCAAGTGTAGAATCTTAGTACCTTACATTTATTGATGTTTAAGTTAAGGTAATTTTTGTCACACCAGGTCACCAACCGGTCTAGATCGGCCTGTAATTCACTCTTGTCATCATCAGCTGTGAAAAACTTCAAGTCATCAGCATACAGTAAAAACTTGGAAGACTTGAAGCAGCTAGAAACATCATTAATAAAAAGCAGGAACAGAATCGGTCCCAAGTGTGAGCCCTGAGGCACTCCTGAAGTCACGATAAAAGAATGGGACACTGCACCGCCAACAGTAACCTGCTGGAGACGCTCGGTGAGATAGGAAGAAATACACTTCAGATAATAACCAGAAATTCCCATTTCCTGCAGCTTCTTAAGCAGAAGACGATGGCAGACACTATCGAAAGCTTTCGATAAATCAGTGTAAATGACGTCCACCTGCTTTCCATCCTCCACTGATGTGATTACAAAGTTTTGAAAAAGTGCAAGGTTGGTTGCTGTAGAGCGTTCTCTAAAAAAGTCGTGTTGTTCAGGAATAATATTTCTCCTATAAGTTTGAAATACCTGATCTGTTAGAATAGATTCGAAAAGCTTTGGAATAGCAGACAACAATGAAACGCCTCTGTAGTTTTCAATGGCTGTACGATCACCGGACTTGAAAATTGGAACCAAGTTGGATTGTTTCCAATAAGTAGGGAAATAGCCACTGTCAAAGACCACCTGAAATAAATGACGAAGCGGTTCAACCAAAGAAGGACAGTTCTGTAAAAACAAGGGTGGAATATTGTCGGGACCCGCACACTTTGTTGAATCCAGCAGTCTCAGCTTTGTGGCTACCTCTTCGCATGTGAAATGGTGATTGAACAGATGCTCAGCGGACTCAATCGACTCCATCTGGTCCACATTCTTGCCATCAAAAGTACTGTAGCAACCGCTAAAGTTTTCAGCAAAGCCCTTTGCAATGTCTGATGGGGTGTGAAGACTTTTGCCTTGATACTTCATAGTTTAAGGAAGTGATGAATCTCTACGAAGGTTTTTTACGAAGGACCAAAAACTTTTTATATTTTCAGGTATTAAATGTTCATTTTTAGAAACAAACAAAAGATAACACAAATCTGTTCGATATTTTGCTTCCTTACGGAGATCGGAATATGTTCGGTAATCGGATTCCAACTTAGTACGCTTGTATCTCTTGTAGAATTTGTTCTTTTGGCCAATAAGTTTCTTCAGAGGACCATCAAACCATTTAGGGTACTTTAAATCCTTGGCTATCTTCTTGGGTACAAATTTGTTAATGCCCTCAAAAAGAGTATCGTAAAACTCTTCAATAAGCAAATCGACGTCACAACACTTGGTCTGAAATAGCCAATCAACTTGTTCATAAAATTTGTTCAGTGCGGGAAAGTTCGATTGAGAGAACAGATATATTTCAACACTTGTTTCACTCTTTGACAATTCGATAAAGTTGACATCCAGAATAGTTTCAAGAGGTGGATGATATGCGTCAGTTGGTAAGAGAGGCATTTGAGAATTTATAACCTGCATATTATCAAAGTCATCAGAAAAGATCAAATCCAAGAATTTCCCAAAGCTATTTGCTACCCAGTTGATCTGCTGTAATTCCAAGTAGTACATCGTGTCCACAACCAAGCTTGCCAATACTGTAGGCAAAGTTTGAGGGACTATAAAGTCGTCCTCCTTGACCCAATTAATTCGGGGCAAATTAAAATCTCCGAAGATCAGGAATTTACAGTCAAAATGTTGATTCTTCAAATGCTCGCAACTATCACAGAAAGATCGATAGGAATCGACTCCACAGTTCGGTGGGAAGTAAACACATCCAACAACGGCGCTGAAGCCATGCATCCTAACCTTAATCCACACGACATCATAAGCAGACGAGCAAGTGGTCGAAATAAGAGAACACAAACCATTAATGGCCGCGATCAAGACGCCACCTCCCCGCTCACAATTGAGTTCTTCATAGTTCCTGTCCTTACGATAAGCAATATAATTGGGAGGTATACACTCGGATGAGCTATAATCTGAGTTAAGCCATGTTTCAGAAAGAGCTATTATCTGGTAGTCGGACACAATAATGCTTCGAAATAGTTCACTTGTCTTTGTTCTCAATCCCCTGACGTTCTGATAAAAGATCACTAAACGCTCGTCAGTTGATCCACGAGAATTTTCGTCGGAAATTAAAAATTTGAAGCAACCTCACAATCATTCGCCAAAACGCAGACTTCCGCACACACATCACTGTGCAACAATTCATCAGTAGAATTAATAAAACGATCACTCAGGTATTTTACAAGCAATTTCTTTCTATTAAAATTCAATGAGCCACAGTCGGCAAGCTCGGCGATAAGGGGAACAAAACAAGCGTGAGAAGAACCAGCAAAGTTAGAATAAAAGAGAGTATTCTGTTGAATTATAAGCTTGTTGAGAACTGGCCTGTTTCTCCAAGGCGATGGGCCTATGACTATTAAGTTGGTGTTTGACAATTCTGTCAAGAGGAGTTTTAGTTTATCTTTACAAATAGATTTTCCACATATACAGTTTTTGGGACCGATGAACAAAAAAACAAAATCATTCTTAGTGAAATTTTTATATAGAGGAAGACATCTATCGACTATCTCATCAAACATGAATCCATTTCTCCACTGGCAATTGAAGTCAAAAAAACCATTGACACCAATTTATGTTGTATGGATTAGATATTAGATACCTATACTTTTTTTTATGCAATGTGTATATTGAATATAAGTAAGTAATAATAATAGATCCCTACATTACATTAATACAAATTTAACTAATGCTGTGTTATTTATTTATAACTTTGATATTGTTTACTGTAGTATACTTGTACGAATGTAACTTTAAAAATGATGTACTTATTACTTTGGACAGACAACCAAACATAAAGGAATAAACAATGTGTGTTTCAGGATCTTGTAGATGCCATTGAAGATCTTTAACAATCTAACAAGAATGCAAAATTCATTGTTGTTGGAGATTTTAACCTAACAGACATCTCTTGGGAGCTCGAGGAACAACATCTAATACCCAAAGGAATAGGCACTCTATCAGCTGAAATACTTCTTAAAAATATTTGCAATGGTAGGCTCCTAGATTTAGTGTGACGATTTTGAATTTAATAATATAAAGAAATGTGAGAGTCCACTAGTAAAGCTGATATATAGCATCTCACTAGAAGTTTCAATAAGTCCAAAAACTATACCTTTTATACAGGGTTATTCACGCAACTCGTTCATCAAAAGTTTTTGATGATGCCATTTAGATAAAAATTTCAAATTTTGGGATTAAGGTAAGGTCAAGGGGTACTTCTTTTTTGAAATATTTTCAACTTCCTGTCACTTCCGGTTTAACAGGTAGTTGGTATCAACTTGCTTATTTTAAATAGAACACCCTGTATTTTATGATAATTTTGGATTCTACGGAGAATTTTAATGCTATTTTATGTAGCATGTCCTATACCTAAGTTCAAGCGTTCTTAAGATATTTGACCTTGAACCGAAAATGAGCCTTCGGGGTACCAAATTTTGAAATCTCATATTTTTGTAAGTTTTGAAGATATAATCTTCATATTTTGCAGACGGTCGGTAAATAATCTTAGGTTTCTATTTTTTTTTTATTGAATTTGTCTATTTTTATACAGGGTGTCCTAAATTCAGCGGCAAACATTCACATTTTCAAAGCCGCTAAAGTTCGTTTTTTTAAATGGGACACCCTATAACTTTATGCACTATCAAATGTAGAATTTCATTTCCTATCGAACTGTATTAAGGTTATACCTAATACCTATTCGTAACCATTTTCGAAATAATTGGGTTTTATAAAAATATCGTATGTATTTGCTTAAATGTTTACATGTTCCAATGGTGAGCCATGGAAAAATAATTGAGATCCAATATCCAATATGACAGATGATTAGTATGCGTTATTTATCGAAAGCTGTCAGTGATAAACTAAATCTTCTAAATCGAAATGGAAGAATACTCAAACGCTGATATTCTCAATATATTTTATATTGATGGAGAATGTTATAAAATTTTGGAGAGAACGTGTCGTGTGTTTAATGAACGCCACTCTGATTTGCCGCCAATGAACAAGTCAAAATTCAAAAGGATTGAAACGAACTTTTTGCGTTTTGGCAAGGGTTATAAAAAATGTTCCGAAACCAGTGACAAATGCCGAGGATAACGTAATAAACACATTAGCTTATTTCCACGCAAACCCGCAAAGTTCAATACCGTCTGCAGAAAACGATTTGGGAATTTCTTCTTCATCTGTCCAAAGAATCTTGAGCGAACATCATATGCACCCTTATTCCTTCCAAAACGTGCAAGCCTTGAGACCTGGTTATGACGTCCGACGAGTAGAATTTTGCGAATTCATGTTTTTGAAAATTCAAGAAGACCCTCAATTCCTTTCAAAAAAATTTTGGACCGATGAAGCGAAATTTTCTAGAGAAGGAATAACAAATAGAAGAAACGAACATTTCTGGGCAGCAGAAAATCCGCACGCTTTACGCGAAACGCGGTCTCAAGAGAGGTTTATCTTCAATGTTTTCGGTATATTATTAAATGATCAGGTGCGGCACTGTATTTATGAAGACAATTTAAACAGTGATAAGTATTTGGAAATTCTACGAGGGACAGTTTCTGAATTTATAGAAGAAATTCCTATTGGTGAGCTGCAAAATTATTGGTATCAATTAGATGGGGCACCAGCACATAATTCCGCTGCAGTTTATCTCCAATTATCTCGAATTTTTGAAAATTGCTGGATTGGTCCCAATGGCCCTTGGAGATGGCCCCCGCGATCGCCTGATTTAACACCCCTAGACTTTTATTTATGGGGATTTATCAAAGGTAAAGTCTATGCTTCCCCAGTAAATAACCAACAAGATTTACTGGACAGGATACGAACAGCTTTTGCCGAATTAGAAAACGGACAAATTCAACGGGCCACAGCAACTGTACAAAGAAGAATTGAAATGAGTCTTCAAATGAACATACAGCATATAGAACATTTGTTATAATTCAATATTATTATTTTATTTATTTATTGTTGATTGTTAGATTGCTATAATTTTTAAGTTCACTAAAACAAGTTTAGAACAGTCTCGAACTTAGTAGATATGGTTAAAAATAATGTAAACAATTTATTACATTTTTTATAACTTTAACTTTTCCGAAACGAAAAAATTTCGTTTCAATCCTCTTCAATTTGCTCTTGTTAATTGGCGATAAATGAGGATGTTTTTCATTAAAAACAATATTTTGTAACATTCTCCACGAATATAAAATAAATTGAGAATATCAGCTTTTGAGCGTTATTTTATTTTAATTTAAAAGTTTCAAATCAGCTGTCATGTTGAATAGAAAAGCACAACAATTGTTTTTCCATGGCTTACTACGGGAAGGTGTAAGCATTTAGCAAATACATATGATAGTTTAATAAAAACCTGATTCTTTCGAAAATGGTTACGAATAGGTATAGGGAACCTTAATACAGTTCGATAGAAAATGAAATTCTACATTTGATAGTGCATAAAGTTATAGGGTGTCCCATTTAAAAAAACGGACTTTAGCGGCTTTGAAAATGTGAATGTTTGCCGCTGAATTTAGGACACCCTGTATAAAAATAGACAAATTCAATAAAAAAAATAGAAACCTAAGATTATTTACCGATCGTCTGCAAAATATGAAGATTATATCTTCAAAACTTACAAAAATATGAGATTTTAAAATTTGGTACCCCGAAGGCTCATTTTTGGTTCAAGGTCAAGTATCTTAAAAACGCTTGAACCTAGGTATAGGACATGCTACATAAAATAGCATTAAAATTCTCCATAGAACCCAAAAATATCATAAAATACAGGGTGTTACATTTAAAATAAGCAAGTTGATACCAACTTCCGGTTAAACCGGAAGTGACAGGAAGTTGAAAATATTTCAAAAAAGAAGTGCCCCTTGACCTTACCTTAATCCCAAAATTTGAAATTTTTATCTAAATGGCATCATCAAAAACTTTTAATGAACGGGTTGCGTGAATAACCCTGTAGGAGCTAGCACTGAAACCACAGCTTATTTGTTTGACAAGGCCGACTAACTATAAAGCAGTTAACTGCTTTATAGTCTAAGCTATTTTTGCTTGTAACTTGGGATTTTTTAAATGCAAAGGGAAATATTGACTGTCTTGTACAGAAATTCTATGAGGCCATTTTTAATCATGTAAATAAGTATGTCCCTACAAAGAAGATTAAGAGAGATTAATTCCCTAAATGGTATAGTCCTGAACTGAAAAAAAATTAACTCAAAAAATAAATTATACAAAAAAACCAAACTGCAATTATGACAGATATTCAAAAGTGCAAAAGGAAACTAAGTACCCTTCCAATATAAATTACTTTTGGTCTTTTGTCAACTGAGGAAAAACCAAGGAATCCCAAAAATCATCGAATATAATGATGATGAATCCATTATAGAAGCTTTAGCTTACTGCTTTGAATCATGCTACACACACCACACAAATCTCAAAAATGTCAAAACCATCTTGATGAAATAGATAATGTTCTTACTTTTCACAACATTACAGAAGAAATTTTGAGGAAAATTGAATCCGTTGATAAGAACAAGGACAGGTCCAGATGATTTGCCTCCTATATTTATAAAAGGTTGTGCATTGTCATTGATCAAACCTCTATGCATGGGTTTTCAAAGATCTTTTTAATACAGCTCAATTTCCAATATATTGGAAAGAGTCTACTCTTTATCCAAATCTGGTTCAAGGACAGATATCAAAGACTACAGAGGCATTTCTTTACTGTCTGTATTTCCTCAAATATTTCAAGCTGTATTGATGAATGAAATTTTTGAGACATATAAACATCATTTGACTCCGCACCACCACGGATTTTTTAAAGGACCATCAACGGCTGCAAATTGAGCTGTATATCAGAACTTCCTGGTCCAGAATATCGGGGAAGGATGTCAAATTGATGTGGTGTACATTGACATATCTAAGACCTTTGATAATGTGATCTTAGCCAGAAGATATTGATGTTCAATTACCTGCCTATATTCAATGATAAATGCTTGAGGATTAATATTATATCATATTGCTCAAGTTTATAGTTGTTATTTGAGAATTAATTATATTTACACATTTTCTAAAATTTAAAATTTTTGATAATACGAACCGTATTTATTTTTCAAGCAAAAACTTTTATTAAGAATGACCTCTTTTTATATCTTTCAATATTTAGTCCATTTGTCCTCTTGTAAAGTCCATCCATGGACATACTGTATATAGCTGTCCTAATTTTAATTTTTTATTTTAAGTTCAATTTATGGAAGTGCAGTTTCTGAACTGCTCTATCTGAAATTATATTATTTATTTCAATGTGTAAATCAGTTCAAGCCTGAGTCATCAAGTGATTAAAGTGCCTACCATTTGGAATTGGAACACTTCATTATTATAAAATAAAACTGGTACTTACACGGGAATTTAAAACATTTCACTATTTTCAACACAATTTTTCTCACAAATATAAGAAAAATCAATTACATGCACACAGGAGAATGTACATATTTTAGCTTTTACATTATTGTATCAGCAAAGTAATAGTATATAAAGTACCCCAAAGTGAAGTACTCCAAAATTTACTCTTTGTTGTGCTAAAATAAAAAAATGAAATAAAACATAAGGTACTACTTGGAATAATAGATAACAAAATATGTAAAACACATATTTCTAAAATTTATACTTAATAACAGCATAGACAATATATTAACTAAACCCAAACATAAACTAACTGTACGATTTTTGGGTCGTTTATTCTCCAAGCTCTAGTTAACAAGACACCAAGTATGTCTTACTAAAATATTTTTCTTAATTGGTAAATGTATACACAACAAGCCACCAAATTTATTTAGTACACATAATGTTTACTATATAAGTAAATATGCTTTATCAATGATATCATATCCTAATGGGTGTGATTTTTTAAAAATAGCAATGAGTAATCAAGGAAAATAACATTACCTGTACTGATATCAGCTTTAAAAAAAAATAGGATGGAAATATATATCTAAATTAATGGTTAAATTTGGAAAATTGCACAATTTATTAAAAGTATTAAAGAACCCTTTATTTAATTTCGCCTAGACTTTTTACAATTTAATTTTAGTAAAATGTACACTGTGTCCCAGATTGCTTGTAATCACAGGGTTTCTCGGTAACCAGCAGAGATAGAACTTTGCGGTTTTCGCGACTCTGTGTCAATTTTTCGAGAAACTTTGAATGCCGCAAACAGAATTGTGCCAGATTGTTTCGTTCCCGAGATACAGAGTGAAATAGAAATTTTGCGCTTTTGGGGGTGGTACCATATTTCGGACACCCTGTCAGATAAAGAAAAGGTAAAAGCTGCTATGGATAGATATTTTTACGTAGAGTCCAGTGCTGTAGTCGAATTTTTTTTTAGACAAACCGTTTTTGAGATATAGCCCAAACTTAGTATTTTTTAAATGGGACACCCTGTATTTTTTGGATCCAAAAAATTTGCCTTTTTTTCTTTTTAAAATGATGTATAACACTATGCACTTTTGACGTAAACTAAGCCTTATAAACGCAATATTAAAAGAAAAACGTAAGTTGGATATGGAAATATGGCATGGAAACAAAAATCAAAACTATTTGTTTCTTAAATATATCAAATATTGCCGTGTTTATCCTCTTATCATACGAGTTACCAATAATTCTAACAGGTAAATTAATAGATATTAAGAAGAAATGAATAATTTTGAAAATAGTCATAAGTATGATATGATGGTTTGTTTTATTGAATGTCATGAAAACAGTGATCAAGCATCTGATTTATATTTTAACAGGTAAGCACCAAGCGCTTAAATTATTATGAACCTCCTTTCAAAATTTTTTTTCAATTCCACTGTGAGTTATGGACTATTTCCAAAAGCTTTTTTTATATCATAGATATCCAGAAAGGCCTCAGCCACACAAGGCAATTTTTCGCCAAATTAAATTTAATTAATGATGGATCATTTTCAAAGCACAGGGCTAAAACATATAATAAACGAAATCACGAGAACAATGAGATTGTTGTATTAGCAAGCGAATTCATGTAGGCATATTCAGGAAACAGTGGGGGTGTCAAAATCACAAACGCAAAGGATATTAAGAAAACATAAATATAAGCCTTATAAAGTAAATGTAGTACAACAATTGCATCCTGGAGATGCAGAAAGGCGTCTAAATTTTTGTAACTGGTATCTTCAAAAAACCCAAAATGACCCTGACTTCGGTAGCAAGGTTATATGGTCCGACGAAGCCTATATAAGTTGTAGTGGTATTTTTAACAGGCATAATAATAGACACTGGTATACGGAAAACCAATTTTTAACAAGAGAACGTCAGCAGCAAGGAAGGTTTGGATTTAGCGTCGCTTGCTTTATATTGGGAACAAAGATTACATTCCATATTTACAATAATAATTTAACAGCAGATAGATAGGATAGGATTTATTGGATAACTTGCCGCTAGCAAATCTGCACAATATTTACTTTCAGTAGGACGGTGCTCCTGCCCACAATGCGCAAATTATAAGGCCATTTCTATTTGACAATTTTCACGATCGCTGGATTGGTACAAATGGACCAGTAAGGTGGCCTGCTAGGTCGCCAGACCTCTCAATATTAGATTTTTTCGTTTGGTCTTACTTAAAAAACAAAATTTACCTGAATCCAGTCAATACGATGGAGCAGCTGCAAAATGCAACCATTCAGACATTTAGATCATTGGAAGATAGACCTATAATAATGATGAATGTTCTAAGAAGAATTCGTACTGTGTGCCAATTATGTGTTCGTGAGGGGGGCGGCCATTTTGAACAGTTTTTCTAGTTATGTAGAATTTGTTTAGTATTGTGATTAAGTTTATCAAGATTATTAAGTTTATTTATTTCATAGTAAAAAAATGGTTATTAATTTTTTGTTGTTTAATTTTGCTTCTGGACACTTTTAATATCTACCCATATTTGCATGGCCAACTTACGTTTTTCTTTTAATATCATTTTAAAGAGAAAAAAAAGGCGAATTTTTTGGAATAAAAAAATACAGGGTGTCCCATTTAAAAAATACTAAGTTTGGGCTATATCTCAAAAACTGATTGTCTAAAAATTTGTGCGACTACAACACTGGATTCTACGTAAAAATATCTATCCATAGCAGTTTTTACCTTTTCTCTATCTGATAGGGTGTCCGAAATATGATACCACCCCCAAAAGTGCAAAATCTCTATTTCACCCTGTATCTCGGGAACGAAACGATGTGGCACAATTCTGTTTGCGGCATTCAAAGTTTCTCGAAAAAGTGACACAGGGTCGCGAAAACCGCAAAGTTATATCTCTGCTGGTTTCCGAGAAACCTTGTGATTACAAGCAATCTGGGACACAGTGTACAGTAAGATGTAGCGTAAGTATTCATATATCTCTGATATTTTGTAAAGGATATCAATAATAATCTTTAAACTGTTTTCTCATAAATCTGAATATATTTTATATAAAACCTAATATTTTGAGGTATTTGCTGATAATATTTAACGTTTTACATAAATATAAATAATAAAGCAAAAGTATTCATACATTAATTAAATCGTAATCTTAAAAGGAGCAAATACTTGATCATTAATATTTTGTAAGATAACGTTTATCTCAAATACTGCTCTTAAATGGCCTGGCATTGCATCTACCATGTTTCTGGTAAACGTTTGTGAAATCTTTGACCATTCTTCTTTTAATCTTGCCTCCAGTTGTGCTTTATTCCTTATTTTAAACTTTCTAATGCGAGTTTCAATTTATGCCAAAATTTTCAATAGAGTCAATGTCAAGTGGTTGAGGAGGGGGTTCAAGGATTTTTGGAATATTATAAAGCAGCCATTCTTGAACAGCAGTATAAAATAGTTATATATCCCTAAATTCTTAGCATTTTATTTTTTCTTTCAGATCATTAATATAGACCATTTCATCCAAAATGCCTGAAATTATCGCTAAGCATTACCAATCCTTCTCCATGTTTACCAGTGCCTGAAAGATTTTCTTTTTTTAATTTTCCTCCTGTCATGTTATGTTATATTTGCTCTCATCAGTAAAAATCACACTGTTCCAAAATTCAGGTGAAGCATTTAAATGTTTTTAAGCCAGTTTACCTGTTAATTTCATTAATGAATGTCTTCTTGATCATTCTGCGAACTGCGTCAGGGCCCAGATTTTTATTGAATGCTGTATTTATTTCTGCAGTTAGGTGCAACAACACTAATTATTAGATTTTGACTCACTTGTTGCACTATTTTTCTTTCTTACCTTCCATTAACTGTTTTGGAATGCTACTTTTCAAAGCATATAATTTTTCTCTCTTTAACTGTGTTTTCTTTTTGTTTTCTTCTCATACTGAAAGTGTTACCTAGCACACTCCAGTAAAAAATGTTTTCTGTAATGCACAGCTAGATAACTGACACATTCTATTCTATTATTGCATTCGTTTTATGTTTACTTTTTGTCTTCCGTCTGAACCATTAAGCTACCTTCTCAACAAGTGATTTATTAATGAGCTATTTCCTGAACCCTTAAAATATTCTAAATGCACTTCTATGTTTAAAAATAAGTGTTCTAGTTCTGAGATTTTCAATTACATACCCATTTGCATTCAAAATCAAACTGTAAAAGTCTTCTAAGCTAGCTTAGTACTTAGAACCATCATAAGCCATTGAGAATTGGGTAGATTTATAAATACATTTTGGGTACTTTTATGATCTGAGTAAGGCATTTGACACTATCAGTCACGAAATGTTGCTAGAAAAATTATAAGCTATTGGCGTTCATGGTAAAGCAACCTCTCAGATTAAAGAGTAATAGGGCTATTGGTTTCGATGGACTGCCGGGATATGTTTTGAAAGGTTGTGGTGACCTATTGAGTAGGCCTCTGTCTTTTCTTTTCAATTCTTGTTTAAGAACATCTGCATTTCCCAATAACTGGAAAATAAGTAAAGTAATTCCAATCTTCAAGGGTGGTGTCTTTTTCAAACATTATATGAGGAGGTTAAACATCAACTTTCCGAGCAACAGCATGGCTTTCTCCCTCATAAATCCACATTAATAAATCTAGTCATTTTCCCTAAATACATCCATAAGGCTCTTAACAATAAAATCCAAGTCGATGTTATATTCACAGGTTTTGAAAAACCTTTCGATACAATTAAACATAATGTCATTCTTAAACCTCTTACAGATATGAATATTACACCTCTCTTATTAGGCTCATAATGTCATATCTGTTGGGAAGGCAGAATATTGTGGAAATTAGTGGTTCGAGGTCAAAGACTTATTCTGGTACATCAGGCATACCACAAGGCTCAAACCTGGGACTTTTACTTTTTATTAGTGCAATTAATGATATGTGTAAGTCATGAATATTTACCAAAACCCTTCTCTTTGCCGATGAATTTAAGCTATTTTATGAGATTGATAGGGATGTTAGCTACTGTAACAACATACAGGAAGACCTCAATAAGGTAGTCAGCTGGTGTAATGGGAATGATTTTTCCCTTAATGTTCGGAAGTGTGCATCTATGTGTTTTTTCCTGCATAAAAATATTCATAAACACCCCTACACTATTAATGGTCTGCCTCTTAATTCAACTTTTAATCAGAATAACTTGGGTGTTCCATATGACTCTGCAATAATGTTTACCGCGCATATTACTGTAAGGGTTAGTGAAGCTTATAAAATACTGAGCTTTATCATTAGAACTACAAGGGACTTTCATCAGGATGTGTGCTGTAAGTTGTTTGATAGTCTCGTGTTGCCTAAATTGGAATATGGTTGTCTTATATGGGCTCCATGATTTGATATTTCGATCAACTGTATTGAAAGAATGCATAGAAAGTTTCTTAAATTTCTATATTTAAAAAAATTTGGTTACTACCCTGAGTGAGGCTTTAATCATTGGAATTTGCTTCAAATGTTTAACTGTTTATCCATGGAAAATAGAAGAATAAAAATATGCATTGTTTTTCTTTTCAAAATTATTAGGAATCAAGTAGATTGTCAAGAGATTTTATCAGAAATTAAATTTTCTTTTAAAGCAGGAAGTACTATATCCAGAAACACATTTTACTTAGACTTTCTCTCAAGGCCTCACCTATATACAGAATGTGCTCACTGTAAATATGATAATGATATTGACATTGACAATATTTCACTGAAGCAGGTCAAGAACAAAATGACAGATAAACTTTTTCCATCTCAACTTGTAACTTAGTACTATTGTATATGTATTTTTAGGATTAAAACCATTATTGTTAGTATATAAAGTTGTATAGTGTATTTAGTATATTTATTGTGTTAGCTTTAAGTCCCAGTGTCTGTAATTGGCATTTTTCTTACTGTTGATACTGTGAAATAAATAAATAAATATATTGTAAGCATCAGTTAAAAAATACACATATACACACAAAGAGATCAAGTGCTTCGTGGGTCGTTTTCGTGTTTTTTACGTTGTTAGTGAAACATAATATATATATGTGTCTAGTCTTGAAATGTAGGGAAGACTCTGTGCTATGCAATGAACTAATTGGTGTTGTATAATAATTTAATTTAAATACCATCAGTAAAAAACCTATAATAGATGCACATTTTTGAAGTTCTTATCGCCAACTGATAAGGATTTCAATTCCGACCGGGGAGTTTTAGAACAGTGAAACGTTAAAATATTTTTATGAACTATAAAGTAAAATGCAACAACAATTTAAGTGCCGTAAAAATAAAGACTTTCAGAACTACTGTTGCATCCTATGTAATGCGATATTCTATTCCAGTTGTATGGAACGAATTTCGGGAATCGTAAATTTGGGAGGTTACAAAATTTTTTGTTCTGAAAATTGTCAGGTGAGCTATAATAATCATCAAGACCAGGAAAAGGCTTACATTGAGCAAATCACCTCTTTTCAGAACGAAATCAAAGACAAAAATAGACGTATAGACAGGATAAAGCGTAAAAGCCGTTTATTTGAAGAACTATTTGACGCAGAAAAGAAAAATATGTCTCAACTTGATAATTAAAATAAACTAAATGCCTCCTTGGACAATGATATACGAGAGTTGAAAAGAACAGAAGTCGAGTTCATCGCAAATATTAAAGCTTTGGAAGAGGCAAAATGGAATTTGGATTCACAAGTGAAGGAGCTGCAAGACCTAAACAAAAACCTCTTAGATAGTATCAGAAGTATGGAGGCTGAAAATGATTCTAATTCCATTGAGCTTAAAAAACTGTGACAAATGTTATCTGATGCAAAAAGTAAAAATGCCTCCTTTGTTGTGCCTATGGATATGAACATCAACAACAATTCAAGTAATACAGCATCACCTGAAAAGGAGTGTTCCAGATTAAAATCAGAAATACAGGAGCTCAAACAAATGAATACAGAAATGTTAACTTCTATTGAAGTTTTGGAAGCTGAGAGGGATATGTATAGACAAGAAGTCATGTAGTTGAACAAGCAAATCTCTGGAAACACAGTTTCCACTTCTAAAGGAGTCATATCAAGCAGACCAAAAAAATTTTCAGGCCATTGTGGTGTAAAAATTCCCAAACCTAAAAATAAAATACTTATTCTAGGAGATAATTTGGCTAAGAACTTCAGACAAATATTGGACAAGGACCAAAATGCAGATTTTAATATTTCATCAGTGGTTAAGCAAAATGCTCTGCTGTAGTAGGTAGATTCGAAAATGTTGTGAAGGGAATCAGAGTGGAAGAAAAAACACTGCAAAATCTAAAAAGTACTTGTAAATATACCAACCTGGTTATTTTTTTGCCGTTGTGGTCAAATTGTAACCTATTAAATATTTTTATTAACGAACATAATAAAATAATGTTCCAAAAGATATGCTATTGTGAAAAATCTACAAATTAAATATAGTAGTAAATATATAATAGCACAAGCACTGCAGAAATTAATTAATAACATTTCAATACATAATATACATTACACTAAAGAAATTAATATTGTTTTGGATGATACAGTTAAACAGATGAATATTGTTAATGACCAGGGAAACAGTAATTTTTTGTAAACAATTCAATAGTTCTAATGAATTCTCAAAGTCTTTTGACAAGATTTGATGAAATATATAACTTCATATTAAAGTGTAATCCACTCATAATTTGCCTAGCAGAAACAAGACTGACAGAAGACATTGAGGATTTTGAAATTGACATTACAGGGTACCAAATTGTAAGGGTTGATAGTGAGAATCGACACAGAGGTGGCGTTGTAGTTTATATAAAAGAATGTATTACCATTTTAAATGTTGACAGATTCCAGTTTCAAAAAAATTATTGGTTTGTTGTAATAAAAGTAGCTCACATGGGACAATATTACATTTTGGGAAATTTTTATCATTCTCCCAGTGCCAGTGCCTCTGATTTTTTGAATTTTTTTGAACAATGGTGTGAAAGTCTGTTTGATTGTAGTTACCCTATTATAATAACGGGTGATTTTAACATTAACTGGTTGGCACAAACTACATACTCAAATAAACTAAAAGAAATTGTAAATGATACAGGTTTACACCAACTGGTTGAGACAGTAACACATCCTAATGACCAGGGTGGAAGCATAATTGATTTAGTATTGACTAACAAATTTAATCTTTTGAAATGTAAGGTGTTGGAAAACCCTCAAATTAGTGATCATTTTATTGTAAGTATAAATATTCAGATAAAAGGGTTAGGAAGGATAATTTACTATTCAAACAAGAGGATGGATAGACTATGATGTGTTAAATAATAGATTATCACAGATAAAATGGGACTATAGAGTTAGGGATTTAAATATTAAATATTATGTATTTTATAATAATATTAAAGGTGCATTGGAAGATGTAGCTTGAAAAAGTAATAAAACCAAAGTTTAAAGAATGGTATAATGACAGAGTTGAAGAAAAAGCAATTGAGGATAGGGACAATAGTTATAAAAAATTAAAAATAAATAAATCGGCAGATAGTAGATTGAATTACAAACAATGTAGAAATAAGGTGGTGTCAGTTATCAGAGAGGAAAGAAAAAAATATTATCAAAACAAAATAGATTTATCTAAAAATAATGCTAAGCAAATGTGGCAAACATTAAGCCAATTAATTTCTGCAACTAATAAAAAAACTATTACTAAACTGGAAATCAACAATAGCGTTTTGATTAATTCAAAAGAAATTGCAGATAATTTGAATATTTATTTTGTGGAAAGTATTAAACATGGTATTGACAAAACGAATATAGGACCAGAAACGACACCAAGTATAAATAATTCCAGTCTGCAAGACCATTTTGTTTAATTTTGCTTAATTGATAACATAGAGCTAAGGGAAACTGTATTTTCATTGCCCAACTAAGGAAGTCCAGATGAACTAACACCTGAATTTTTAAAAAACATCTACAGTAATATAGAAAGGCCAATTCTGAACATCATAAATACTTCTTTAGAAACTGGACAGATTCCATCCTTATTGAAGTTATCTACAGTAATCCCAATTCCAAAAATAAAAGGTACTATTAACGCTGATCAGTTCAGACCCATTAATATGCTGGTTACAATTGAGAAAATTTTAGAAAAAATTGTATATAAACAATTAATGGAATTTATTACTGAAAATAATATTCTGATGGTAAATCAATCTGGTTTTCGAAATAATCACAGCTGTGAAACGGCTATTCAAAATGTTCTTTATGAATGGAAGATTGGATGATAATATGCAATAGGAGCAGTGTTCCTTGATTTACAACGGGCCTTTGAAACTATAGATAGGGATATACTGGTAAGCAAATTGAAGGGAATTGGTATAAGTAATACTGCCCTTGATTGGTTTGTAGATTATTTGAAGAATAGAAAGCAGGTTACCAAAATTAATAACAAAATTTCCACAGAAGTGTTTAACAATAAGTACATTAGGTCCAATGTTATTTTTAATTTATATTAATGACATAAACCAGGTAATAAAAAATTGTTCTTTACACTTGTTTGCAGATGACACATTGCTGTGTTTTAATTCAAAGAATTTAACTCATTTAACTTCCACAATAAATTTAGATTTAAGTCATCTCTATAAATGGTTTAATAAAAATTTACTAAAATTAAATATACAAAAATTGAAATTTATGTTTATAGGAAGCAATAAAGTTCAAAATGAATTCATATCAAATAATTTAAATATAATAGTAGGTAGTGATAATTTAGAAGTAGTAGAAAATATTAAGTATCTTGGTTTTATTATTGATAAACATCTTAGTTTTAAAGAACACATATTGTATATAATTGGAAAGATAACCAAAAACGTTAATTTTTTTTCACGAGTTTCACCATATCTTACTCGCTGGTCCAAGACTACTGTCTTTAACACATTAATCCTTCCACATTTGGTCTTTAGCTCCTCAATCCTCTATTTTGCTACAAAAATGAGCTAAACAGGATGCAAAAACTTCAAAACACATGTATGAGATTAATTTTGGGGGAAAAAAGAGAAACACCTATAAGAAATATGCTAACGGCATTAGATTGGCTCTCTATAGAATCATTTTTGAAATATCAAGTAGTAATCCTTATTTATAAAATTAAAAATGGACTAACTCCTAACTATTTGACAGAAAAACTTGTCACGAACCAGTCTATACATATCTATCCAACAAGAAATAACAAACATTTTTATGTGTATACGAAAAATAAGAGGAGTACTGAGAAAGCACTTAACCATAGAGGTTTGATTGAATTTAACTCTTTGCCACAGATAATTAAAGATAGTCCAAAATTGGATTTATTTAAAAAACTCTTAAAAAGACATCCAATGGGAGAGTGATACATACTATATTCTAATAAATAATTGTACATAAAGTGATTTGTAAAAATTTTATTTTATTGATATATTTGAGTGTTTGTTTTGATTAAGATAAGTTTTATTATACTTTTTATGTATTAGCTAAATGCTAAATAAAGGAATTATTATTAAGATCTCTTAAATACTGTCACTGTGGATGTTTTAAAGATTTTCAGTGGCTCAGTAGTGGGGATGAGTGTGTTCTAATTCTGATTCGAACAATGACTTTTTGCTTTTTTTTTTAAAACTTCCAATTTTGTATGTAGTTGCTTTTTAAAAATCAGATTGCATTTTATTTAAAATACCCTAAATCAAATCAAAATCAAAAAACCCTCAAATTACAACACAAATTGTTCAATGTACTTTCTGTTGGTTTGTCATTTATTTCGGCATAGTATAAACAAGTTATGTTGAATCTTTAGTGGGAGCTTCCCAGCTCAGTGGTAGGGTCTCGACTTATGTTGCAAAGGATGTGTGTTCAAATTACTTTTCTTTAGTTTTTTCTTAACAATACATATAATTAATAGAATTTTTCTAAAGTTAGGTTAGGATTGGTTAGGTTTGTTGTGAATGAAGTACATTCTATCATGCCAATTTTATGAGGACTGAATTTTGGATCTATGGATCTGTTAGTATTGGGTTCACCTATTTTCATTGATAAAACCATCATTAAACTAATTTCAAATCATCAAAAATCAATTTTGTTTAAAAAAAATCTACATTAAAACAAGGATTTTTTGAAACAAAATCTATACTGTTAGGTAGATATATATCTCATTTGGTTAGCACCAGGTTTGTCAATAAAACTATCATTAAACTATAATAGATAATAAAAACTGATAGCTAAACAACTGACATATCTGGGTAACTCTAGACACAAATTATGACAGCACAAATTTGATGGATTTATAATAATGACACCTGGTTATAAAAGCCATTATTAAATATATTTTACTTTTGTCCAATAATTTAGTATTTCCCTTATTGGAATTTGTTTTTTATAAAGATTAAAAAATTTGTTTCATGTTAAAATTCTAATAATTATAGTGTTTGTATAAGTATACAGTCCCGATTTTGTTTCTCTCTTTTTGATTTACCCTTGAGATACCCCATTTTACCACATTTTCTCCTGTTGTTTAAACTAGAGACATTATTCGTTGAGTACAAAATTGTCTTATACGAATTTAGCTTTTTTGCAAGGTAATTTTCATCTTATCCATCAGTTACTGTCACTACCTAGCCTTTTGATTTAAACACATTTTTGATAGGCACACATAAGATAAAAATCTAATTTTATGAACATTTCCCTTCTAATCAGGTGAAAAGGGTCATTTAGACATATTAATTACTAATAATTACCAATAGAAAAAATAACAGTAACATTTTTAAAAATTACCTCTCACAAGTTGTACAAGTACAAAGTACCTTTTTGGTGTATTACACTTGGCCTCAGTTAAAAAAATATAAAGCTAATCACTGTCATAAAATAAACCAGCAAAATTAAGAAACCGCACTAAATATTAATATCCAAACAAGGTAAACGTAAAACTGACATTCAAATGCACTTAACAAAGTCGTGTTTTGCAACCTTCTCTTCTAAGAATTCATATACTTATATGCACATGAAATTTCAACACACAACAGCCAAGGAACAAGACAATAAATGACACTCAAGAGGTTACTGAATCTTAGCAGGATTTAGGTGGACCGTCATGAGTAAGCGAGTCAGTGGTGTGAGTAATGGTAAATTAACGTTAAGCAGAAGTAGATTAGTGGAATAGTTCGGAGATAAGGGAATTGTTTTTTAATGGAACTGCTTTGTTTCTCCTTGAGATAGCAGTAAATGGACTAAATAAATATCTGGACATGTAGAAACTAACGGTACTTACTATTTTCGTTATTCTTAGCCCAAATTCTTGTTGGATATTTACCTATTAATCATAAATATTTTAGCAAACAACAGAGAGAATTGCAACGGCAAATACAATAACTGTCACTGTCAAATGTGGGCATTCTTCTTCCTTTTATTTTACCTACGTCATAATGTTGTTCTTCTATTTTCTTATGCAGGAAGCATATCCAATTCAAAACAATGCTTTTATTAAAATAAGCATACAATGGTTAGTATGGCAACGTCACCTAAAGGCTCATTGTTATATTTGCAGAAAATGACTTGTTTTGAAATACGAGGCAGTCTTTAGACTTTTAAGCTAGCTATTTATTATTTCCATGTTTGGGTAATACAATATAACGTCACTTAGTGGCCGATTTTAATGATTTTAGTTTACTACGATTTTGGAACGCTGATTACGAATCCAAAGCCACATTTTTCGGCGACGTTTGGTTTCCGAGATACACGCCATCATATCTTATAGTATAGTTTTTACCTATTAGGTGGATATATCCCGTTAGGTTAGCACTATTTGTTATTAAAACCATTATTAAAGCCGTATTTCTCAATAAAACCATCACCAAAGCTATAAATAATAAAAACAAAAACACAACGCTTAATCTTGTATCACATAATTTTTTGCTCGCATAGTTTCTTTAGGCCACGAGTTGTACGTTAACCCTTACAACTGATCAAGTCATTTTCAAAAACTGATTTAAAAATTGTATTATATCATTCGTTTATTTTAATGGGTAGTTTAATCTAGTGTAGTTTTAATTAGGCCTTTTTATATAAAAAAAATAATATGAAATCTTATGGAAGGTTAATAAAAGTGGTTTCCATTGATTATAAGTCAATAGCTTACGCAAAACATTTAAACGAGTTTTTATTAGTACAAGTACTTTCATATACGTTAATGTCTAAACGTTATACAGGGATCAAAAAGTAAAACTTATTTTCATATAATAATTAGTAAAAAAAATACTAATAAAAAACAACAATCATTTATAAGATATTTATTTTTGTTTCAATCAATAAATGACGTTTAAACATTTTACAATAATATTTGAAAAATTTTAAATCAGAATTGAAAAACATAAAATAATTAATAAAGTAAATTATTATGATATAACAGCCCCCTCCTTCAGCGTTGCCATATGCACATTTTTTTTTAATTAGGACGGAATTCGTGCTTTTGAATGGCGCCAATCCACAAACAAGAATAACTAAATATCAAAACTTCTTTTCTTTCAGTAGTTCCAATCCAGTCCTTTCAGCTTCCAGTTCTCCCCAGAATTTGTAACATGGTGTTTTCCGGTTCGTCTCGTCAAAGGCAGACCTCTGTGTTATTAACATAAGTGGTTCCACGTGTTCGGTTTTGCTGCTTTATTTCGGGGGGAAACGAGAGACTCAACCGCTCAGAGTGGAAACTAACGACCCCGCAAGAAAGGGAGCAGACGCTGTGAACGTGTGAGGCCTAGTTGTTCCTGCATTCTATCCCGTTGGTCTGCCGCAGTTCTACATAGAATATTAGCGTAATGGCCGCTATGTGGCGGGAGTAGGAGGCGTAAGGGGATAGCTTGAAAGAAAAGGTCATCTCATGAGACCAGTAGTACTCTCAAGGGGCATCTAGTGGTAGCCAAGATGCATTTCAAAAATTAAAAAATTATTTGAAAGATTCGGGGTGTTCGGGAGCTAAGAGTTCGCCATCCGGACATCCTGCCTATTGGGCTGGAGAATGGCGCTGAAAGCAAAAAAGAGGCAGCCGAATGCATTTTGAAAAGATAGAAAGAATTTGTAACATAGCCTCAACTCAATGTCGTTACACTTGTTTGTATTTTGTAAATAACTTTACTTTTGAGAGCATTTGAAAATTTAATGCTCTTTCAATATGAAAAACGAACCATTGATCTGTTTGCCCGGACAGAGACTGTCCATTTCCGACGAAACTTACACTTCAGGCCAAGGGACGTATCAAAGGCAAGGGTACATTTATTCAATGTTGGCCGGAACAGTGGATATTGTAGATAGAAATGGTGTGAAAGTTATTGAAGTCCATAGTAGCGGTGAACAGACTGTTATACCAGCTCAGGGAGATGTAGTTACTGCTCAGGTAGGTAGGTTGCACGATAATTAGTTAAGAGTTTTGTCATGGATAAGTCCAAGCCAAGGGGGTAATAAACACTAATTTTATATTTAACTCATACAACTCCTTCATTATATAATAATTATGATATTTGACTTAAGAAACAACAACTATATGTAGGGCACTTTCTACTTAAGGTATTTGTTCTATTTTTTTCTGTACTTCTAAGTTAATCTTTGAATTTAAAATGTTGTTTACAGTACCTAGTTCCCATATTTCAATAATAATGTTAAACCATATATAATTGAATCAAATTCATAAACTAATACATTCTTTTCAGGTTTATACAATAAATCAACAGCATGCCAGATGTCATATAAAATGCATTGGTAGTACAGTCTTGAGAAGTCCATTCAGAGCCGTTATTAGGCGAGAAAATGTGAGAGCAATGGAAAAGGATAAAATAGAGATTTACAAGAGTTTTCGACCTGGAGATATCATTCTGGCAAGAGTGGTAAGGAGTCACAGGCAACTTTTATATAATTTTGAATTAAGTTTCAGTTGTGTTGAAAATGGTAACAGCTTAATGTGTTTTAATATCACAATTTGTGATTATTCATTATTTTCAAGTAGTGACAAACAAAATTCACACTTGCTAAACATGCCCACAAAACCTTCCCAGGAAAATAAAATAAAACATATTGGAAGTGTATTATTTACATATTTTTTTAATTGTTAGTAATGTAAAGAACATTTGATTCGAAAATAAAAACAATACCCATAAAACTAAACAGACAAAGTCAAGGAATATACCAAAACAAAATTAACCACAACAATGATTAAACCAGACTTAACTTTAAAAATATAAACTAAACTGGCAATTTAATTAATTTGATTGTTTGTTACTTTCATATTATTTTTTGGATTTCTTATTTTATTAATTAGATTTAACATGATTTTTACTTCAAACATCTAGAGTCCCGATATTATAACACTTTTGGATTCTACAAGAAAAGTCAAAGTCAAAATATGCTTTATTATCAAAAGAAACTGTTCTTATTGACAAAGCTGTAAAGAGTAATACAATTAATTATAATTAAATTATTTCAAAAAGGAGATATAATGTAAGATGTCCAAAATGAAGATTTAAAATACATAACAGAATCTAATACACATAACAGAACTTAGAAATAAGAGAAAGAAAAAAAACACTAACATGGTAACAGAAATTGTAATTAATATTTAAAACTTACAAAAAAAAGTAAAATAAAACATGTTCACAAACAAGAAAGGTTCATACATGAACCTAAGCACAAAATATAGACAATATCATTATAGAACCAAAGACACAATTTTCTTACACACAATTAGTCAAAAAGTAAAAAAAAAATCAATACATATATATATATATATATATATATATATATATATATATATATATATATATATATATATATACAAAAGAAATAATAACCAAGACCAGTAGTATATCAAAAGTCATTAAAAAAGTAGTCCATCAAAGTATAATAGGCCTTATCCAAAAGAAGGTACTTAACTTGTTTTCTAAATTTCATGTAATTGTTTGTTCTTCTGATGTTCAGTGGCAAATGATTAAATATTTTTTTTGAATTATAAAATAAAGAATTTTTTATCAGGGTGGTTGAAGGTATTGGTAAAGCTAAATTATCACAATTTCTTGTTTAGTAAGTTAATGCAACTCTTGTATATTCATCCCTTCTTTTAAAAATTAAACAAACTGATTCCAAAATATACAAGCATGACAATGTTAATATTTTATGTTTTCTGAAAAGTGGCTTGCAGGAATCTCTAGGACTGGCATTGCACATACATCGGACTGCTCTTTTTTGAATTAAAAATATCTATATAAATAAAGTCTGGGAACAACCTCCCCAAAAAGGTAGGCCATATCGCAAATGGGATTCGATCAGTGCAAAATAAACTGATCTGAAGAAGGATAAACCCAGTTCTTTATAAGTTAGTCATACTGCATAGCAACCTTTTAAAAGCTTCTCAGTTAAATGGGCAATATGACTTTCAAATTTTAAATTTTGATCAACAAATATACCTATAAGTTGATCCCCCAAATAAACATTACCTAGTGAACAATTAAAATGTAGAATATTAGTTTTTGACACGTTAGAAGAAATTTGGGATGATAATTATAAAAATTAGGATTTTTGTTGTTGTTTATTAAAATAGACCCATACTATTATATATTTTTGAGAAGCGTTTAAAAGGACAAATCAATTTCTGGACAAATATACAGGGTATCCCATTTAAAAAAACATAACTTTGGGTCATATCTAAAAAATAACAACTCAAATGAAAAATATAACTACGCCACTGGATCCAGCGTAAAAAACTGCATAAGTAGCAATTTTTCCCTTTGCGTTAAGTTAAAGGATAACCGAGATACGAGGGGGGTCCCAAAATGCAAAATTTTCTATTTCGCCCTGTATCTCATAAAGGAAGAAGGCTATGAAAATTTTTATAAATTTTTTAAAAATAAGCGAGATACCCTGCTTTTGCAACCAAATCCGGACACCCTGTACAATTTGCAATATCTATTAAAATATGATATAAAGGACAGATGTTTAATGTGCTTTCTTATGTAGTGAAGTGCTCTTAGATTTTTTGATGATGATTTAAGGCCCTTGGTTAGCCATGGTTTATTTTTCTTTTTAATTTTTAATTTCTTTAACGGAAAGCAAGAAAATATTAGCACATTTAATGTATCATGTTATACCTATAGCTAAATTCAACTGGTTTTGATATTTTTGTACATTTTGAGGATGACATTTTGAGCCCTTTAAAATGCTGTTAAATCTAAACACTTTGAATTGAGGTAAAACGATTTGCACCTGACGTCTAATTCTGTCTAGATCAGAAATTGAAAATTTTGAACCCAAGTTGATGCCAAGTGACTGTTAATTAAAAACTAAGACAGAGAAATAAAAACCGTTTTGCTCTAATTGAAACCATTTAGCTTTTACACCATGTAAAAGAGCTCAAAGTATCCAACTTCAAATGTCAATATTTCAGAAACAGTTGAATTTAGGTATAGGGCATGATTTATGAACTGTGCTTATTCCCTATTTAGTTTTAAGTACTGCAATCTGAATCAAGTTAATTTTTTTTAAATTAATAACTAAATATTAATGAATTCTTATTATGTCATAACTTCTTTTCTAAAACACATTTCCATTTAAAAAAAAATTAAATTTAGTCTCTTATTTTCCCTTATTTATTGACATATAAATAAAAGTAGGGGCCCTGATCATTTAATATAAATGTATTAATGATAAACTAAGTGAAATAATAAACAAAAATTAATATTCTAAATAATAATTTATTAAAAAAAAATAAAAAATTTACATAAAATGTATAAAAACATTTAATTATTTATGTTATTGGTTTTTGATTTGTATACCTATTTAGTATAATTATTAATATAATTATTAATTACTCAAAACAATGTTATTTGTGAAAAACAAAAGTGTAACAAAAAATTAAAACATCAAAATAATTTTGGACTATAAAATTATATTGAAATAAAGTATCTAATTTTAACAAAATTTTTGAAAAAGCTATTAATTAGGCACTCCAACGATCTGTCACTGTCATGTCATTTTTGGGTTGTCGTAGTACAAACAAACTGATTTAGCCAATGAGGCTTAAATATTGGTTTGATAAGTCCCACAATAAATTGGTCAAATAGCTGTCGTAGGACAAGCAGCTGTTTTGTTGGACTGCCTGATTGGAAATTACATTTAAGACAAAACTTTACTATTTTATCATTGGTCAAGTTGCGCAATTAGGTGTAATTTTTAAACAAACCCTAGGTTGTCAACCTATGCTGTCGTAGGACATAACAGATTGTTGGACTGCTCTATAAATACAAAAACTTTTAGTTTAAAGGTTAGGAAATTAAGATAAATGTCAAAAGTCATAAATTATAGAATACAGTTGTGTCACTAAATATGTGCCAAATTAAAAAATATTCGCAGAAAATTTCATTGGCACCATTTAAAGGTTCCAAAACCGATTTATTTCTTTTAATACTTTATATTAAGAAATGGCACCAACTTCTTGTGCATTAATATATTGTATGAAATTGTTGACAATAAAATCCTTTTGCAGTTACCAATAACAGAAGCACATTCGTATCAGTTGACCACAGCTGAAAATGAACTGGGAGTGGTAATAGCTCACAGCGAACACGGTTATCCGATGGTGCCAGTCAGCTGGACAGATATGCAGTGCCCAAAAACTTTGGTCAAGGAGCCCAGAAAAGTGGCGAAAGTAATTCCAGAAAATATTGATTTAGGGGGTTTGAGAATACACGAGGAAGAAACCAATTCTGTGTCAACTTGACTAACCTGTTTATATATTATGACATATTTTAAAGATTGTGATAATTTTTTTTTCTCTTTTTTTTTATTTGATATGATTTATTTGATTAATTCAGTCATTAAATTGTTATTGTTTATTTGAAATTAATAAACATTAAGGATAGTTCATATTTTTTATTGTTGTTTTTGTCATTTATTTCTATGTAAAATATTTCAAAGATTTTTCATATACAGGGTTTCTGTTTATATTTTGAACGTGTTCAGAAGCTTGTTTTTAAGAGAGAAAAACATATTTAATTATAAGAGTTTTTAGGATTGATATGAATTACCTGGTTTGCTAAAAAAAATAAACATCATTATTATTAAAGTAAGAACCCTGCAGTAAATAGCAATCTATTAGAAGAGAAAATTTCTAACAAACCATAAAGACATTATGTTGTCCCTTATGGCAGGATTTTTTCAGTTATCTTTGAAGATGAAGGTATCAAACTTTGTGTTTTTATAATCAGCCAGAAGAAACCCATTTAATGAAATCATATTATGCAGGAACACAAAAGAAAATTTTAGAATTTCACATATATATACTTTTGGAAAGCCTAAATTATTCCTAATAAATATAAAGAATAATATACAGTGTGTCCCATTTAAAAAAATGAAGTTAGATCCAATAACTTTTTGACCTGACCCCGTACACTTATTCTAAAAGCGGCACTGAATTCTACGGAAAAAGTCATATAACGGACAGTTTTCGCCTTTTTGATAAGTTACCAGACATCTATCTCAAAAATCAAAGGGGATATGAAAATTTTGCTGGCGCCATCTTTAATTTCACAAAAAAGTAGCACATGTCGCGAACATTTTTAGGGATATATTCAGTATATTGCCAGAGTGGTCCCACAGCAAGAATATTGAAAAAATATAATAAATGGGGGAATGGCGCCATTTTGAATTGTTTACACGACGCGACATTGTGCTGTATATGCGTTAACCATAACGTCAAGAAAAAGTATGTATGCTACGTATGCAATGGTACCATAATTGATCCTACCAATGATTCAGTTTCACCAACCCTTATCCAAACGCCGCCCACTTCCACAGCCCATAATGTCTCATCTTCTAGTCATCAAGATGTCAATATAGATATCCCAAAGAGTCGGGGGCTGTCTCCACCAAAGCCTCAATTATTGGAATCACCAGTGACATTTGTGCCTGAAGAGGATAAGTCAGTCATAATTGGCTCTGAAAGCCTCAGGTCATTGGCACTGGAGGGCTCTAAATTCATGGAGAAACTGCCGCTATATATTAGCCAGAAAGATCCTTCCTTACTAAAGACCTTAAGGCTATTTCTTGCTTATCTACACGACCAGCCATCTGGTGTGTGTTTTGAGGGGCATACAAGTACTAGCATTAAATTATTGCTAGCTTCAGAAGGCCTTCCCAGTGACAAGGACTCCCTGCGCAAGTTGTATTATCGCTTCCACGATGCCTATGGGATTGGTTCATCTGAAGTGGACTCAGACCTTGCAGCGTATAGATCTTTCTACTCCTCGGAAAAAATTTTACGGCTCCAAAAAATTCGTGAAAGTACTGGTAAATATTATTCTAGTGGTTCACCATCAAAAAGTAAAAATTTTTAGTCAATATGACGCGAAAAGAGGATCTAGCACCCTCTAAAAAATTGACCAATAGTAATTTTAATCTTTTTTTTCTTAATATTCAGTCCTTAAGACATAAAACAGACGAATTATATCTTTTGTTAGAAGAGCTAAATTTTCCAGAAGTCATTGCCATCACTGAGCACTGGCTAAATATCAATCAACCTGTTTTTATTAAAAACTATACCACAATTGCCAGATTTAATAGAACTAATTTAACTCATGGAGGCCCCATGATAATGTCGTCAAACAACGATTTTTCCGAAATATCAAAGTATAATCATTTATTATCTGAAAAAGTATTTGAATTTTCTATCGTTTATCACAATACTTATGATCTTTATATTATTTGTATTTATAGAACACCTGATGCTGATGTGCAATTATTCTGCCATAACCTTCTAAGTTTGCTCGAGTCCCTTCCTGTAAAAAGCAAATTAATCTTATGTGGCGATTTCAATATTGACTTTTCCAGTGTGTGTGCTGCTCAGGAATGTCTTCAGTCCATCTTTGATTCATTAGGAATTGCCATGCACGTCAACTCACCAACCAGAATTACTAAGACAAGTGCCAGTACTATAGATTACGTTGTGTCTTCTTTCGATCCTAGCTCCGTCGAATGTAATGTCTTAAGTCCAGGTTTCTCCGATCATGAAGCAATTTTCACAACATTTTCAATTACATCCAAAGCCAAAAATTCCTCTAGACAAGTAGGCCGTATTTTTTCGGTTAGAAATTTCATTAATTTCAAACAGCTATGTCAAATAACTGACTGGGACTCTCACACTTATGATGTCGACACTGAATTTTCTCGTTTTATAAAAACTCTAACTAATATAGCTTCTGAATCTTTTCCTCTTAGGCCTATCAAAAATAAAAGAAGTAAACCCTGGTCCACTAAAGGTTTACGTATATCTTCTAAGAACATGCGGTCACTATCTCATTTAAAGAAATTTTCGGACAGTGTCTTTTTTCATAATTATGTAAAATCATACAAAAAAATTTATCATAAGACTATTAAAGCCGCCAAAGATATTTATTACAATAATAGACTTTCTAACGCCAAAAATGTAGCTAAAGAAACCTGGTCTATCGTAAATGATTTAAGAAACAAAACTCCTTTATCCAACACTATCCTTACCTCTCCTGCGGACCTAAACAATTATTTTGTAAATGTAGCCAAAGATTTGACTAAATCCGTATCTCAATCTAATGACCCAATTTCATATCTCTCTAATCATAGGGTAAACCTGCACAGTTTCTTCTTTTCACCAGTAGTTTTATCAGAACTTCGTAGTACAATTAATGATATCAAAAATAAATCTTCCTCGGGAACTGATGGGCTTACTTTAAAAATGTATTCAAGTCTGCCGGAATGCACACTAGAGCATCTGACTGCTTTGATAAATATGTCTTTCCAAAATGGTACTTTTCCAAGCTGCCTTAAAACTGCAATAATCATACCTCTTCACAAAGGAGGTGTTTCAGAAGAAGATTCAAACTATCGCCCAATTGCACTTCTCCCTACGCTATCTAAGATCATCGAAAGACTGGTTAAAAAAAGGCTTTTATCATTTCTGTCTAGATATGAAATACTTACAAAACATCAATTTGGATTTTTAAGTAACAAATGCACAAGCGATGCCATGTTTTCCCTTCTTAATAGAGTTTACTCCAGCCTAAACAACCATCACGCTACGGCAACAATTTTCTGTGATTTTTCCAAAGCTTTCGATTGTGTGAATCATAATATATTAACTAACAAGCTGCAGTACTATGGATTTAGAGGGGCTCCTCTCAATTGGTTTAAGTCATATCTTAGCAACAGAAATCAAGTTGTGAAAGTTGACAACAGGATGTCTTCTTGTAGGCCAATGGAATATGGAGTGCCTCAAGGCTCGGTACTAGGCCCTATCTTGTTTCTTCTGTTCATAAACGACATGGCTAATTTAAACATTAGTGGAAAAATATGTCTTTTTGCGAACGATACCAGCTTTACGTGGAGCCACCCAGATGTCACGGACCTACATAGGATTGTATCTAATGACCTAATCACCATTAAATCCTGGTGCGATTCTAATCTCCTATGTTTGAACATCTCTAAAACGAAAGTCTTGTCTTATAAAAACACGCTGCAACCTTTTGACCTTAATGGCACCACTATTGATGTCGTAAACTCTGTAAAATTTCTAGGGCTTCTTGTAGATGATTCTTTAAAATGGGATCCACATATCGACGCTTTATCAAGGAAGTTGGGTTCTGCTTGTTTTGCGTTAAGATCTGTTTCCGAGGAGCTTAGCTTTTCTACCTCTAGAACTGTTTATTTTGCTCTTGTTGAGTCGCACCTCAGATATGCTATTCCATTCTGGGGTACATGTTGTGCGACTCAATTTGATCGAATTTTTATACTACAAAAAAGAGCTGTTCGTTACCTACTGAGACTTAACAGTAGAACTCACTGCCGAGATTTCTTTAAAAGATATAAAATACTAACCCTTCCTTGCTTATTCATTTTGGAATCGGTTTGCTTAATTCGTAAGCATGCACCTGCTCTATTAGAGAGACCTTTTCACAACTACCCTCTCAGAAATACTGAGCACGATCTCTATCTTCCAACCCCACACTCAGAGTTAATTAAAAGATCAGTAATCTACAATGCAAAAAAAATGCATAATCACCTGCCATTTAATATCAAATCCATAATATCTCTGACTTCATTTCGCAAGGCTTTGAAATCATTCTTACTGGAAAGTGCCTTCTACACCGTGAACGAGTTTTACAACACATAATTTTATCCTTATGAACCCCTCGTGTGATAGTTGCCATTACCAACCATTTTTACCGAATTTTGTATATGTATTTTTTTAATTGTTTCGTACTTTTTTATTTTTTACTTTGCTTTTTTATTTTTTTTATATTATATTTATGAAAATGTTTCTAACATAGTACGACTGACAAAGTACATTTCTAATGTACTTCTTTTAGGATTCTATAATATTAATATTCTAAATTCTTATTTAAATATTATTTTTCTATAATATTTATGATGTATTTTTGTTTTGTTTTGTTTGCTAATTTTGATGTTTGTAAACTATTTTTTTTACAACAGCTTTGTCCACAAAATTGTAAATTTTTTTTGACAATAAAGCATTTATTTATTTATTTATTTATTTAATCTGACATTTACAATAAAACCGACTTAAAAGAATTTACTAAAAAACGAAAAATAATATTTTTTGTTATTATTTTTGAAAATTTGATATATGTTATTTATTTTTTTTACAATTTCGCACATAGAACGGTATTCACAGTTCAGATCTATAAACACATCCATTTACCAGCTATAAATAAATTATTTAGTACTAAAAAGAAATTTAATATTAAAGGCAACATTAATTATTACCGGATATAAAAAATAATATTCACTTGACATAAGTATGGCATTTTAGCTTTAGTACTTGTTTTTGAAATTTTTTTATATTTAATACTCAAAATAAAATTGTTTGAATACTTAATTCATTTCAATAAGGTTTGATATTATTTAAAATTTATATATGTAGTTGGATTTATTCATTTAAAATAAGAGCACCCTTTTGTGTAAAATTAATCAGACGATAAGTCCATATATTAAATTGTCACAAATTTCAATATCAACCAAAAAACGTATGACCGAATAATGGAAAATCATACATCCATTTACTTGTTTGTACGCCCCTGGTCGATAACACTGGAATTAATGTGTCATAAAAAAATGTATTTCTGCTCGTGTTATTACTATCGTTGATTGAAGGAAAAAGGAAGATGCGCAAGCTTATGGACGAATTCGTGGCAGTGCTGATTTCATTCCACTTACGTTTCGGTTGCTGTACGGTGGAGCCGCTCTACGACGCTCTACGTATTTTTTTTTTTAATTTTTAAATATTTTAATATACCGCCATTTTGTTTCGCCATCTTGGATTCGTACCAAAATTTTACCAGTTGATTCTAACATAATACTTGATGTTTATGCAAAGTTTGAAATAAATTGGATAAGCAGTTTTTCATAATATTTTTTTTAATTTCACAAGGCCGCCATTTTGTTTTCCAAGTCATCCCCATATACCCATATGACCCTTAATTTTTGATTGTCAATCGGGTAAGTAGTCATTAAGCTATGCCGCGACAGACGGACCGACGGAATTGAGAAAACATGTTTTTCGTCATCTAGGGACTCTGAAACATGAAAATCTGAAAAAATCTCGGAGTAATTTTTTTCACGATTACAGTACTTTCCTAGAATGGAAGCTTTCACGGCTTTGGTCAATTAAGAAATCATGGTTCTTGGGATTAGACCGTGTCAAATTGGAGTTACTATCCGACGTTTTGCCTTCGATTGCACGAGGCATCTTCAGGGATCTTCTCTTCACGAGATCTGAACACTGAAAGAAATTCAGGCGGGCTTTTATACCCAACTTGTGCTCGCCGAACCGTGACCCTGTGTTACGATCGGTTTCTACGTGTGATGTAGATCGTAACCCGTATCTCTATTGAAATTTTTTGTATGTTTAAATATTTCAATAGTTTCTCTAACTTTTCGTTTATAAAAACCTGGAACCGATGCTAGAACCTTGGTTTCCTTTACATTTATGAAATGACCGGTGTTATGCTGGTGTTCAGCTACAGCAGATTGAACAATTTTAATACATCGTTCATGTCCCTTAAGTCTAGTTCACATTGAGCGTCCTGTTTCTCCCACATACACTTCTCCACAGGAGCAACGAATTTTATATACTCCTTCTGTATGGAAAGGTACAATATCTTTCAGCTATCGCAAGCATTGTCCAATCTTCTTATGTGTATTGAAGATTGTTCGTATGTTGGACCGCCGAAGTAATCGTCCTATTTTTTCTGTAGTGCCATGTATGTAAGGAAGAACAACACTACCTAACGGTGGCTCCTTATCATCCTCCTTTCGCGGAGTTGGATTACTATATCTTTTAAATCAGAGGTTCCCAACCTTTGGAGAGGCGCGGACCACCTACGCGGAAAATGGATTTGTCGCGGACCACGCCCAACTATCCTTTACTCATTATCCTTTTACTCAAAACAGATAAAAATGCAGAATATTAAATAAAAATACCTGTTTGTAGAAATTTGTTTTTTTATTCATGATAACAAGAAAGAAACCTTACAAACATTACTTAAAATATATTAATGTGATTTTTGCGCCTGCATTTGCTTCACTAACTGAGCAATTCTTGGGCTGATGTTTCTGCTCAAAGCTACACGCATATCACTGCTTGCCTCCAATCTATTTCTCTGCTTATTTTTTATCAACAACAACAACAAAATAAAACAAGATACCTCAAAGAAATATTTCGAAGCTTGTTATAACAAACTGCATTTTTGCACCAAAACTCTTCAAGGGTTACTCCACAACTAAACGCATCTTTACAATTACTGTCATTTTGCAATTCAATTGCTTCTTCCTGGATATCTTCTGGTAGCTCTGACACGTTTACACTGAAAGGATTGCGAATCATTTTCCTAACAATTTCTTTTTCGACACTGCCACATTCCGGGAAGTAACGAATAAACTCATCCTTAAGCGTTTGCAAATGCTTGCAAACGCTTTGCCCAACTTCTTCTATGATGTTAACGTATTGTACGTCATCAACAAGACTTTTTAACGTCGAAAATGTCGAATAATTTTTAGCTTTAATTTTCTCTAACCACAGGTCGATCTTGCAAATAAAGGCTCGAAGTTTATCATCAAATGTGAAAATGTTGGCATTGCCTTCCAGTTTTTCATTTCCGGAACCCTGTAGTTGTAAATTTAGTTTGTTTAAATGTGTGAAGATATCCACGAGGTACGCCAGTCGCATCTCAAATGTCGGATTACAAAATTGCTCCAAGAGATCATTCATATTTTTCTCGATTAAAAACAACTTCAGCTCTTCCCGTAGTTCATACAACCGCCCCAGCATGTTTCCCTTCGACAGCCAACGAACTTCGGTATGAAATAATAGAGATTCGTGCTCAGAATCCAAGTTTAAGCACAGTTTTTTAAAAACACGCGTGTTAAGCGCACTGCTTTTGACAATGTTTACTAACTTTATGGACAACTTCATGGCACAAGCTAAGTCTTTTGGCAAAGTTTTGGAAGCTAACGCTTGACGATGAATAATGCAGTGAGTCGTGATTGTAGAACAGTTTTTACCTTTTATCAATGTTGCTAAACCCGAACGCGACCCTAACATAGAGGGAGCTCCATCTGTGCAAAAACCGGCAAGTTTTTCCCACATAATGCTATGTTTTTCGAAATAATCGCTAATGATATTCATGACATCAGCACCTTTTGACGTAGTTTCTAGTTCCCGCGACAATAACAGTTCTTCCTTAATTATATTCTCCTCGTCTAAAAATCGGATAAAAACAAGTAACTGGCAACACTGTCCGATGTCCGTCGTTTCATCGCATTGTAACGCAATATAAGGCGACTTTTTAATTTTATCAAGAAGTTGCTCTTCAATATCACGCGACATTTTTTCAATTCTTGTTTTCACAGTATTGTTGGAAAGAGAAATCTCTTGAATTTTGTTTTTGGCTTCCACACCTAAAACTTCTTCAACAGCTTTGAGTAAGCAAGGCTTTATTAATTTTTCACCGATCATATGTGACTTCTTGGATTTTGCGATCAGCTGCGAAATCGCAAATGATGCCGACAATGCCTTTTCAGTTGTTGCAAATCTTGATCCACTTGGTCCAAGCTTCATTTTCTTCAAGGTCTCTAATTTTCCTGCGAAGAATTCTGGCGGTCTATCGCTCAAGTTAGGATGAACAGTTTTTTAAATTTTGCTGGTTTTAACGCATCATTGCAAAGAACACTAGCACATATTACACACTGAGGTCTTATTTCCCCTTTAATTTCAATTGAGGTAAATCCAAACTTGATGTAACCACTGTCATATTTTCTCTTTGGTGCCATTTTTTTCCTAAAAGAAATTAAACAAAAACATTACAGTATCGTGGTCATAACATAAATACCGACAGACACTTTCAGTAATCTTGTATATATATTAGGTTTTTGAATAATGTACCTACCTTCTTAATTTTTAAATTATATGTAAAAACGAGTAGGAATATACTAGACTAGACTACAATGCCAAACTTTACCGATTATTATATCGACTATGATAAACTGACAACAAATCTAAATCTGCATTACCAACGAAAACAAGCGTTGCCAAAGTTATAAGTAAATTAGCGGAGCGGAAGGTTATACGGGGTTCGATCAAAATTATTTTATACCGAGATTATCAAAAAACAATATAAAAGTTTTCCATTTCTAATTTGATTTGTGTTATTTCGATTACCGTTGGGTAGATTTTGTATGGCTTCATGGACCACTTTTTTGGTTCTCGCGGACCACCTGTGGTCCGCGGACCACCGGTTGGAAATCACTGTTTTAAATGAACGCGTAATATCTTCAGTGCAATAGCACAGCCTGACTTTACTTGAACAAGCCGTGAACAAACATTTGGCAACGCCGCAACCGGGAAGAGATTCAGATCGGTTTCCAGCGAGCACGACGGGCTGCATACTGGATACTGGCTATCGACCCGCGTATTTTTAAATTAATTTAAGGGTCGATTTAAGGTTGGAACACACATACTGTACTAACCTTTAAAGATGGCGTAAATATTATTGATATTTATAGTAAAATAATTAAATCAGTATAGTTAATATTTAAAACCTTTAAAACAAATTAATTTATATAAGTAATAAATGTGCATAAGTCAAGGCATAGGAACGTTATATTTTTGTAAAAAGAAACAAGTATTATTTATTTTTTATTTTTTTATTCTTCTACAAATTACAAACATACAAACAAAAATACATGTAAGAGTAATTGCATTTGAGATTTGGTAACTAATTGCACTTGGGTAGTTTTAATTAATTATTTACTAAACGTATTCAGTTTCCTTTTTTTGTTTTTTTGACTCGTTCTTTTCCGATTTTTCTGTGGCATTTTTATTATTCCTTTTTTTAACATAATTATTTAACAGAATGTTTGCAAATATAGAACACATCATAATGAACATATTTTTGTTATCGTTACCACAAATACATTGCGAGTATAAATCATTAAAGCCATCATGTTGTCTAGTGCTTAAATTAGTTAGGTCACACAGGATAGCTTTTTGATTTGTCATTTTTAAGAAGTTAGTTTCAGTAGCTGGGTCATTAATAATTTTTTCAAAAATCGCACACATGTGGAACAGAATGTCTTTAACAATTTCTGTAGGAACCTTTAGACCGCCACGTTGTAGGCAATCAAAGTATTCGTCGTGAATTAGACTTCCCTTACTTTCAACAAAAAAAGAAACACATATGTTACAATCAATTTTTTTTGCGATTTTATGGGCGGCATAACCGGCTATATAAATTTGTACTGATTTGTCAATTACATATTCATTTAGGTATTCAGTTTCAAGTAAAAACAAAAATTTGTCAGTGTATGAATATGTATTTTGAGGCATTGTCCAATCAAGATCATTTTCTTGAATACAGCTGTCTCCCTGTTTTTTAATCTCAGCTAAAGAAAAATTACCATCAGCAGGGCTTCTAAATATATGTTTAAGCCTAATTTTTTTCTCGGCATTTAAAATATCATCAAAGCTAACATTGTAATTACAACCTCCAAGGAGTCTGTATTTACCAAATCTTTTTTCGAGTTTTTCAGTGGTAAATTTACCTGGTAAAATATACCACAAATTAAATTTTGAAAATGAATATTCAATTATCTCTAGTAAAACAACTGTACTATAGCGAAGTGCAGAATATGTGTCATTTGTAAGGCAACCATTATTGTTTTTAAGTTTATGCCAAGAATCAATCCAGGTAACGAATTTTCTTAAAAAATTAACAGAAAAATGATCAATTTTAGAGATGGGATCGCTATACTCGTTTCTTTTTATTTTACCCCTTAAAATACTGGTATTGCTGACAATATCCCACCAATGTCTGATAATTTCAAGAAAAGATGCTGTGTCTTTAAAACCAAAGTCATTTAAAGCTGCGATTGTTGAAAAATGACATACATTATCCGCAATAAAAACCTTTTGACGCTCAAAATTGTTGGGATAAACTGTTTTATGGTTAAGTTTAAAAGCTTTTTTTACAACGAGGTCTTTCTCCTGCTCATATATACACTTAATATCATTATATTTTGCATACCTGATCACATCAAAATTGACAAAATCTGTATAAACAAAGGTTTTGTCTACGTTTTTTAAGTTTCGCCAGTTATTAATTATGTTTTTAAATAAATGCACAAAATCAAAGCTAGTAAATATTTTACTTTCTGGTATATCAGGGTTGGGGAAAAAAGTAGTTAAATTTTTGCTTGTTAGATTAGAAAACATGGATCGGTTAATTCTGTGGTTGTCAGTTATGATATCGAGTACTTGAAACCCATTTTTTTGAATTAATGAAATTACATTTTTTGTAATAGGGACCATTTCGTTACCCTTTATGTTGTGAACTGGTAGTAGCTTGACTATTTCAGAAAAGTTTCCAAAAGCAGAAACTATCATAAATGCTAGAACGGTAGTAGCCAAAGAACTGTCATTCGAAGCTACACCTATAAGATTTTTTCCCCTGTAATCCAACCTTTTAGATATATAAATTTCATCAATTAATAGATTTACAATTTTTTCATTTGGCTTTAAAGAGGATGATACAATATTTAGGTAATTTGTGGTACTTTTGTCACAATCTATAGTGTTATTAGAATGTGTATTGGGCGATACATCCAAATTCGATGAGAGATATTGAAGATAACGTTTAGTTGGTAGATTTATGTACCCTCTCATCAAATCATAGGAGCAAGGAGAGATAGTATATAACATAAATGACATTATTATTGTTTCACTTGAGTAGCGTTTCTTTTTTAAAACCAACAAGTTTAATTGATCAACCAAAAGTGCCAATATGCGATAAATATCATCATATTCATCGGACTCATAGTGTCCAGACTCGTGTTCAGATGAAAGACAAATCAATGATTTTTTTAGTTCTTTAATCCCCTTTTCAAGATATGTTAGGTAATTTTGAGAATTATTCATCCTTTCTGAACCCGAGTCTGAACCTTTATTTTTATAACGAGAAAGTAAATTTTCCAGTTGAGACCACCTAGTTAATTTCATATCTATTGGTAAAATCCATTTTAGGTCATTAAAAGAAAGTTCATTATTATTTAAGAAAACACTGATTTGCAGGTCCGAACCTACTGAAATCTGATTACCAATATTTACACAGTTTATTTGTGAATCTTCCAACGAAAAATCTAAAGTATAAAAGAAAATTTTAGAGTCATTTACAATCTTAATGTTCCAAGATTTATTTAAAATAATCCTATTTGTAAAATTTGTAGTCAAATCGTCAAAGTTTATAATTAGGTCAGAATGTTCAAAATCTTTATTTAATTGTTCGCTTCGATCTAGCATTTCTTTAGTTCTTTCAGCAGGACTTTTTCGGGGAACAGGGACTGTTTTTGATAAGTAATTTGGTAAATTAGGAAAAATAGTAGGCACTGCATTTAACTTTAGTCTAGTTTTAGTAGGTACCTTTTGCTTTGATCCATCTGGCAAGCGATAATCCTGCTGCCTAATAATGTCACTTTCCACAAAATGCTTAGCACAAACCACAGAATATTTTGAGGGTGACCATTCCTCCCTAGGAATATTCCTAAGCCATTGGGCTTCAAGGTTTTTGTCCTTTGGAAAGGTAAAAACAGATTCTGCTGGTTCTCCGGCATCAAGAGAAGTTTTATAATTAGATTTGCACCCAGGCACACAACAAGAACTTGGCATAGTAATTTTGATTAAAACACACAAAGGATTAACACACTAACAATAACTTTCAAAAGATTAGATTATGTTTTAAAAGGCACCACAAAATTTCAAGTTCAGTTGCCGCTATTTACTTTAAGAAAACATAACCTCACCACCGGCACCGCCGATTTTTCATCGACGAATATTTCTGTTTTTACGTAATGTCTACGGAAAAAATTGTCCCGGTCACTTAAAAATCTCACACAGTAACACTTTTAACAACTTTAATCTTTAACTAAACGGTATTTAATTTCAAAACAGCCGATTTATTCGCGAAAACACAACACAACAACAGGTCAATAAACGTAAATCATATGGCTAAACGCATGCTAAACGTGTATCCGTCGATCTGAATACATGTTGCCAGATTTCCTTGTTCACGGCTTTCTCAAGTAAAGTGAGGCTGTGGCAATAGCCATTCTCTCTGAGAGTTTCGGTCAGTTTTGATGTTTCCGATGTTAAAGAATCTTGATCAGAAATCGAAATAGCTCTGAATACTAGTGAGTTAATAACCGATTTCTTTTGTGCTGGATGGTGATAGGAATTTGCATTTCAGTATCTATTTGTATGCGTCGGTTTCCTATACACAGAATGTCCTAATGTACCATTTTCCTTCCTTTGAACACATACATCTAGAAAGGGAATCGTTCCATTAGATTCAATTTTCATCGTAAACTTGATATTATGCTGTTGCTGATTAAGGTAATCCAGAAATATGAGGAGATTATCCTGTCCATGAGGCCAAACAATAAAATTATCATCTACATATCTGAACCACTGCTTTGGTTTTAGTGGAGCGGATGTTAGAGCAATATCCTCAAAGGCTTCCATAAAGATATCAGCTACCACAAGTGATAGAGGATATCCCATAGCTACCCCTGAAGTTGTTAGGTCTATTAAGTTCTTATCAAGATTGTTATGATTCAATATGTCTGATATAATGGAAATTGAGTCGTTGACAGGAACATTCGTGTAAAATGAGTCTACATTGAAACTGACCAAAATATCTTCGGGATCCAACTGGATTGTCTTAAGTTTTTCCACGAAATGTGCAGAGTTTTTAATAAAAGAATCTGTTTTTCTAGTAAATGGATTAAAAAAATTTAAAAGATATTTACCTAGTTTGTATATGTGGGCGAGTCTATTGCACTGGCGATTGGTCGAAGTGGTACATTGTCCTTGTGTATCTTCGGAAGACCGTAGAACCTGGGACTCTTGGAGCTGCTTGGTTTTAATGATTTTTTCTCCGCTGGTGGTAGACTGGATGCGTTGATCAGATTGGTAATGCGTCTTTCTATTCTACTTGTGGGGTCTGCCTGCATAACCTTATAGGTGTTGTTGTCCAAAAGTTGAGTAACCTTTTCCACGTACTCTGTTCTGTCCAAGACGACTTTGGAGCTGCCTTAATCTGCTGGAAGTACCAGAATGTTTGCGTCTTCATTGCTGTTTTTTCGGCTGCGGAGAGGTTCGACTTCGGTGGTTTTGAATTTTTAATAATCTTCGCTGTCTCATATCTGACTTCATCGGCTTGTTCCACTGGTAATCTTCTAATTGTTGCTTCAACAGAAGATACTATGTCTTCTACAGAAGTGCTACTCGGTACTATTGCAAAATTTTGGCTCTTGGAAAGGACGAAATGTTCTGTTTCGGATAACGGCTTCGATGACAGGTTGATAACTGTGTTCTGCGGAAGTTTCACTGGATTTTGCCTGTTCAGGAGGGCTTCAAACTTCTTTTGTTGCTTAAGTGTAACTTCTTGATGGATTTTTTCTGCCTGTGCGTTGGTAATAAGGTAACAGGAAGCTCAACATCAACTAGATTTAAGGAACATGAACGATGTATTAAAAAGAAACAAACTGTTCAATCTGCTGTAGCTGAACACCAATATAACGCTGGGCATTTCATAAATGTAAAGGAAACCAAGGTTCTAGCATCGGTTCCAGGTTTTTATAAACGAAAAATTAGAGAATCTATTGAAATATTTAAACAAATTTCAATAGAGATACGGGTTACGGTCTACATCACACGTGGAAACCGATCGTAACACAGGGTCACGGTTCCCGCTGAATCTCTTTCATTGTTCAGATCTCGTGGAGTAAAGATCCCTGAAGATGTCTCGTGCAATCGAAGGCGAAACGTCGGATAGTAATTCCAATTTGACATGGTCTAATCCCAAGAACCATGATTTCTTAATCAATACTTCCCTTTTACGAGGGAAATAAAAAGAACTTTTTAAGAACAAGCTTGTATTGTAATTGTGAAAAATCGCCCACACAGATATCAATCATAATATATTCCACATAAAGTATAATAATTCTAATTACACCCATTTACGATTAGACGACTGGTTGGTGTTACTTTTGTCTATAACTTGAAAAAAATTATGTATTTTTACATGCTTTTTCAATTTTGCTTCGTTTTCCGCAGATTTTTTTCTTTGCACCTGCACCCGATTGGTACTGCAATTCATTTTATCACAACTAACGCTGAATACTCACAAAAGAAAATATAAAATCATTATCACTGCAATTATACGCCTGTTTTAGTCTAGCACCCAACACAGAACACAAAAAATTGGCACCCTCAGTCATTAGCAGATCTAGAACTTTTGGGGTCCTAGGCCCTCTTGAGATTACGGGCCCCTATCGGTCTTATCCCCTATAAGCATTGCAGCCAATGCCGGATTAATTATTTTCACCCAAACGTATTTACGGGCCCCAAGCTCGTGGGAAAAAGTGACGACCAAAAAAAAAGTCCGCTCTTTCATATAGCAGACACTTTTCCCTCCTTTAATATAATAATATATAAAAATTACTACTTACCGATAAAATGAAACAAGGAAAATTATATAAACGATTTTTGTTGCAGCAAGGCCGGCGGCGGGCACTCTAATGCGGCCCTGCCCAAAGCAAATAATTTAAAATAAACTATCAGTTCAGTTATTATTTTGCATCTTCGCTCCCTATTCGCGGTAGAAATTTTGTTCGATTGACCTAAAGCTGTTTTTGTCGCCTATCGATAAAAGTCGCGTAGTTTTGTAAATGTAATTTCCTTACTTAAATGTGCGCTTTTATAAATCGATAGTTTTTAGTTCTATCGATAGTTCCAATACGATAGTTTTTTTCTGTAGACTTTAACAGGGCCGCCGCACACTGGCGCGTCTAATGTTAAATTCCGGTCAAAAGTGATTTTTAAAAAGTAAAAGCATTTTTGAGTTACTTCATATTTTTCAAAACTAGAGACTTCAGTTAGTACAAAGTTCATAATAGTTTTCCAAAAAAATAATTACATACATTTAATGTGACCCCTATCCACGATATAGTTAGTATGTCATTTATGATGGTGAAATACATTTAAAATGATACATATTTTTTCTAGGTTTGTCCAAAGATAAGAGAATTCTTTTTCGTGCTACTTATAAATATTTATCTTCAAAATCTTATTATTCTTGTTTCTGGTATACGTATAAGAACATTCCTGTAGTCTTTATAAAATGTTATTTTTTCGATTTAATTAAGCGGATTTGTTATGTATATTTTCGTAATATTGGAAGAAAAAAAACATACGAGCTAGATGGTGCTAAGTCTTGTTGCAGTGAAAATTATGTTCCCTGATATGTGCACTTGTCAGCAAAAATAAAGTTGGCTGCCTTCATTCGCCTATTCGTTTGTTTTGTTGATTTGACAGATAGTCTGTTTATTAGTTAATGTCAATATCAACCAGTTCATAACAAGTATTTTTGAGTTGTAGCGTTGTTTTGAGTTGTAGTGTTGAGTATTTTATTGTTTTTGGTTTAAGTTATAATTAATTTCAAAAAATAGTTCACGTGAGTAGTAGATATCTTGCCGATAGGTACTTGGAGTGTGTGGGAAATGAGGAACTTTTTTATTCACGCTTAAAAACAGAACATAATTGTACCCCTGATGGTTTTAAAATGATAAAAAGAAACCTGCAGAAAATCTTCTTACCTTAATTACGGCAGAAATGGAAGGCAGCCCAAAGGACTAAGGCAGTGTTTTATAAAAAAATGTGTCTTGGCTTGATAAAGACTTTCTTATTGACAACAAGTATCTCTCTGATGTTCCTAAGCAAGGAAGACCATCAAAAACTTTCGAAAACAGCTCGGATAGGAGCAAACGAAGAAAACTAGCCCAGATTAAAAAGAACACTGATGATATGAGTATCGCCGAAATTAAATGTATTTTCTTAAAAAAAATTGGTTGCAGAGGGCAGGAAGAAAGAGGCGAATGCCATTGATGAAATTTATTGGTAATTATAAAAAAACGAATTTTTGTGATAGCTTCTCTAAACATGAGACTTTAGCATTAATCGTAGATTTGAGACTATCAAGATATCAGTACAATTGTCTAAGAACAAAGTGCAAAGAAAAAAATGCGCTTATTTTTCCAAGCTATTATCAAATTTCTAGTGCTAAAGCGGAGTGTTATCCATTGAATGCTGTTATTACTGAAAGAGGAGCTTCATTGGCTTTACAAAATATTATGAATCACACAACGGAAAGAATTTTTTTGATAGAGAAAGTTAGAAATAAAGCAATAGAAAGTGGTTTGCGATTTTTTACGTTATATTCTAAATGGGGATGTGATGGATCTTCAGGAAATAGCAACTACAAACAGAATTTCGTTGATTTAACAATTTCTGATGAAAGCGTTTTTGTTGTATCTTTGGCTCCTCTTCAGTTAGTATCTACAGAAAATAACGTTGTTGTGTGGAAGAATCCTCACCCGTCATCTTCAAATTATTGCAGGCCAATCTTTTTCAACTTTACAAAAGAACTACACTAGAAAATACTAAACTAATTGCCAGTAAGTACATAAATGAAATTCAAAATTTAAATAATACCATCATTTCTTCAACTACTGATATACAACTCCATATTTCTCATAATTTGTCGTTGACTATGATAGATGGTAAAGTCGCCCAAGTCCTTACCGAAACATCTTCTGCATCGTGCTGTATGATTTGCAAAGTTAAACCTTCAGAAATGAACAACCTTAGTGAAGTTGTTAGAAGACTTGTGGATGAAAGTGCTTACCAATATGGTTTATCGAATTTGCACGCTCAAATTCGCTTCATGGAATGTATTTTACACATTGCGTATAGATTGCCCTTCAAGAAATGGAGTGCTCGTAGCTCAGAAGAAAAGGAGCTCATGAAAAATACCAAAAAGCGAATCCAAACAGACCTTAAAGCAAAACTTGGCATCATAGTTGACTTACCTCGGCAAGGGGTTGGCAGCTCAAACGACGGCAACACTGCCAGAAGATTTTTTAGAAATATCGACGTTGTTTCGGATGTAACTGGAGTCAGTCGGGAATTGCTTCACAAAATATCAGTCATTTTGCAAATTTTGCTTAGCGAACGTCCTGTTGATGATAGAAAATTTAGAAAATTTTGTTATGAAACTGCTCAAATTTATGTCGATTTATACGATTGGTATTATATGCCTTCATCTATACACAAAATTTTAATTCACGGAGCTGCCATTATTTAATCTGCTTGTTTACCAATCAGCCAGCTTAGTGAAGAAGCTGCAGAAGCGAGAAATAAATACTTCAAAATATTTAGAAAGGACAGTAGTAGAAAATGTTCAAGAACTGCAACCAATGAAGATGTTTTGCACTCTCTTCTTATTTCGTCTGATCCGTATTTGGCAACTTTGCGCCACAAAGTCAAACAAATTAAACATATGGAGTTAGATCAAGAGGCCAAAGAACTTTTAATTGTATAAATAATATCCTGTAGTGTTGGAAAGGTAAGCAATATACTTTTTTTCTGCATAACTGAATTTCGGTTTTAAACTATTGATACAAAAACGATCTATGCACTTCTACAAGTCCCAAGCTTTCACATCGCTTATCACCACACCACTCTGCACAATAATTTATTAAGTTTTTGGAAGAAGAAATATCTAATTATGGTTTTGTTTTTTAGATATCAGCTAAGAGCTAAAAAGCACTTTTGTACCTTAAGTAATGAAGAAGAAATTGCTTCAAGAAAAACCTTCATTTTCAAGTAATAATAACTATTACACTTTAATGTTTTGTATCATTAAAAATTTAAAATTAAATCTGAAATTGACCCCAATATATTTTTTCCTAAAAATCGACCCCTCTTCACCTCCTAACACTGCACGCCAATGACAAATACAAATTTTTACTGTGAAAAATGTTATTTTCCCAACATACAATCACCACCCAAATTTCAACGAAATCACATTATTAATAACTGAGATATTGAATTGTATTCATCTTAAGTGGGACACACTCTGTATATAAAGAGTCAATCATTGTATTTTTACTCAATATACTTGAAAATAATTCAATTCCAACCCCAAGATAAAATAAAATACAATTTTCCTCTTTTTGGCCGCAAGTCCCTATCCCTCGCTCCACTGTGCGCCGGGACCCCAAAGACTCGAGCCCTCGCGCAACCGCACCACTCGCATCATTGTAGTTACGCCACTGCTCTATACCATAATTTGAAATCAATCCAATAAGTAGTTTTTTTCAGAGTATTGATTTTTGTGCAATTGGAAGGAAATTGGATAAGTAGTTCTTTAGTAAGTCGTAAGTAGTAAGTCAATCGGGTAAGCAGTCCTTTAGTTATGCCGCGAATAGACAGATAGACAGATGGAATCGAGAAAACATGTTTTTGGTCATCTAGAGAACGTAACGATCTGAAAAAATCTCCAAGGGTGATTTTTTCAGATCGTTACGTTTTTTTACATGGGAAGTAAAAAGCTACCTTTCTTTTACAATGAGCATTTTATTTGTTCCGCTTCCACGCCCACTAGTGAATCACATATTTCAATATCCTTGCATAAGGTTACACGTCGCAAACGCTCAATGAAACAGAATCCTTCAAAGGTCACATTGTTCTAACTAATCTTCGATTTAAAACGAAAACAATATAATCTACTCATCCTCAGATTTTTAAATAGTTACGTCATGCTGGTCTGTCTGCTAACGTAAACGCGGATTTTTAAATCTCAAAACTGGTATCGTCGCTGCTGGAGCTTTAATGGTTTGATTTGAAGTATATACACGGTGTCCCAGCAAGAGTAATATAAACTGATACAAAATGGAATCACAGAAACAATTAATCCGCTTGCAAATACCACGATCGGTATTGAATTACACTACTACATTCTCTCAGAAATATTTATTATTAAAACTAAAATGTATAATTTACCTACCTTGATTTGTTCCTTGTAGGCCTTTTTTTTTATTTGGTGTTTTGGTCCAATGTTCTTGTGTGCTGATGAAATTTAGCAGTAGCACAGTCACTCTGAAGCTTGCTTGCAGTCCCTCAGGAGTCATGTTTCAAGCTGTATGAAACTAGGCCTGCAAACCATATGTACAGGGTGTCCGGATTTAGTTGCAAAAGCAGGGTATCTCGCTTATTTTCAAAGATAGAACCTTGCGGTTTTCACGAACCTGAGCTAATTTTTTGTGAAACTCATGAAGCCGTAAACAAAATTTTCATAGCCTTCTTCGTTTATGAGATACAGGGCGAAGTAGAAAATTTTGCATTTTGGGACCCCCTCGTATCTCGGTTATCCTTTAACTTAACGCAAAGAGAAAAATTGCTGCTTATGTAGTTTTTTACGCTTGATCCAGTGGCGTAGTTATATTTTTCATTTGGGTTGTTATTTTTTAGATATGACCCAAAGTTGTGTTTTTTTAAATGAGACACCCTGTATATTTGTCCAGAAATTAATTTATCCTTTTAAAAGCTTCTCAAAAATATATAATAGTATGGGTCTATTTTAATAAACAACAACAAAAATCCTAATTTTTATAATTATCATCCCAAATTTTGCAGTAGGCTATGCAAAACGATGCCGTTTTCTTTTGTTTTCTTGGGAGCAAATGACATTTCCCAATTTTGTACGCGTATATAAAATATAGCGCTAGTTTCTTGTATTTGTTTATTGTGTAAAAATATATTTGTATTATTATGGAAGAAAACCAAACTTTCGAACATTATGAAAAGTACGCTATGTTAGCTTGTTTTATATTAAGTAATGAAAATGTTGAAGCGGCTTCTGAGATGTATTTTAACAGGTAAATAGTTAATTTTTAGGTACCTATGTTGAAATACTATTGCTAAATTTTTATTTAGATATCCAGAAAGGAGGCAACCTAATATATCCACTTTTTATCGGATAAAAAAGAATTTACTTAATCACGGATCATTTATCAAACCTAGTACGAAAACATATAATAAAGAAAATCGGGAGGCTGAGAAAATTACGGTTTTGGCTAATGCAGAAGCTTACCCTACAAACTCTTGTAGCTTACAGACAGGGGATGCAGAGCGTCGGGTAGTCTTCTGCAATTGGTTTCGAGAAAGATGCGATATGGTTAGAGATTTTGAAGTAATTCTGGTATACTCTGGTATACTCAATAGGCACAATAGTAGATTCTGGTCCCAGGAAAATCAACACCAAATATTTCCCAGAAGACAGCAGGACAGGTTTGGTCTAAATGTGTCCTGCTTCATATTAGGAACACATATAAAATTTTATATATTTGAGGAAATCTAACAGCCAATCGCTATATAGAAATTTTAGAGGCAGCTATACCTGAATTACTTGACGATGTTCCTCTAGCGCAAATTAACGAAATTTATTTTCAACAGGACGGTGCTCCTGCACACAATTCTGAAATGACGAGATTATTATTTATATATTATTTAATATATTATTTAGAATTATTGTCCAATTTTACCAATCAATGGGTCGGATCAAATGGACTTATAAGATGGCCCCCTAGGTCCCCAGATTTGTCGATTTTAGATTTCTTTCTATGGGGATATCTGGAAAATAGAATTTACAAAGACCACTATGATAATGTCCAAGATTTAGGAAATGCAATAAGAGAAAATTTTCGCTATTTACAAAATCATCCCGTTATTTTGCTTAATTCCCTAAAACGAATACGAAAATTGTGCGAAGCATGCATAGAACAAAATGGAAATCAGTTTGAACAGTTCTTTTGATTTCCTTGGTTACTGTAGTTCTTGTACGACAGTTGATTTTTGCTGAAAGGCTTGTTACATAATAATTTATTACTGTTTTGTTCTTGTGTTTCATAAATCTGGGTAGGTGGTACTTTTTTGGTGCGAAATTATCAATACATATTTTGATAAATAGATTTAATTACATATTTATTTTGATTTATTGTTAGGATGTAGATATTGTTAACGACTTTAAATAAAAGGCAGCATTGTTTTGCATGGCCTACTGCAAAATTTGGGATGATAATTATAAAAATTAGGATTTTTGTTATTGTTTATTAAAATAGACCCATACTATTATATATTTTTGAGAAGCTTTTAAAAGGACAAATCAATTTCTGGACAAATATACAGGGTGTCCCATTTTAAAAAACACAACTTTGGGTCATATCTAAAAAATAACAACTCAACTGATATTCGAAGAGAGCAATAATGTGCACAAATACTACCGGGCATTAGTATTGCACCAAATTGAATAATTCCTAAAATTAAGAAATCATGGTTCTTGGGATTAGAATGTGTCACTGAATGAGCTGGGTGAGATTCAGGCTGTTCCCCTGGGGGGTTTGAATAGACTCCATTTCTTGACTGGTTTCTTCTGAGTCCTCCTGTTCTGTATCACGGTCTAGCTCAGTCTAACTCTTGAGCCCACCTTCAACCCTTGAGTACAGGGTTGGAATTCCAGCGGCACTAACATGGTAACACAAATCGTAATTAATATTTAAAACTTACGAAAAAAAAAGTAAAATAAAACATGTTCTCAAACAAGAAAGGCTCATACATGAACCTAAGAATAAGATATAGACAATATCATTATAGAACCAAAGACACAATTTTCTTACACACAATTAGTCAAAAAGTAAAAAAAAAAATTAATATATATATATACATACAAAAGAAATAATACCCAAGACCAGTAATATATCAAATGTCGTCAAAAAAGTAGTCCATCAAAGTATAATAGGCCTTATCCAAAAGAAGGTGCTTAACTTGTTTTCTAAATTTCATGTAATTGCTTGTTCTTCTGATGTTCAATGGCAAATGATTAAATATTTTTTTTGAATTATAAAATAAAGAATTTTTTATCAGGTTGGTTGAAGGTATTGCTAAAGCTAAATTATCACAATTTCTTGTTTGGTAAGTAAATGCAACTCTTGTATATTCAACCCTTCTTTTAAAAATTAAACAAACTGATTCCAAAATATACAAACATGAAAATGTTAATATTTTATGTTTTCTGAAAAGTGGCTTGCAGGAATCTCTAGGACTGGCATTGCACATACATCGGACTGCTCTTTTTTGAATTAAAAATATCGATGTAAATACATTCTGAGAACAACTTCTCCAAAAAGGTAGGCCATATCGCAAATGGGATTCGATCAGTGCAAAATAAACTGATCTGGAGAAGGATAAACCCAGTTCTTTAGAAGTTAGTCGTACTGCATAGCAACCTTTCAAAAGCTTCTCAGTTAAATGTGCAATATGACTTTCAAATTTTAAATTTTGATCAACAAATATACCTATAAGTTGATCCCCCAAATAAACATTACCTAGTGAACAATTAAAATGTAGAATATTAGTTTTTGACACGTTAAAAGAAAGGTTAGTAAACTGTAGTTTTCGGGCTTTAACTTAGTAGGCCTTCCTTTCCTGATAAAGGCCACCTCAGTGAAACGTTTTCTTTCCTTTCTTTCTCTCTCTCTGTGGGCTCTCCCGACTTGGCTGACTTGATTTAGGGGGTACCACATCCCTTTTATTCTCGGTAACTTCCCCCCGGATGGGTTTTTAGTGATTTTGCCTACCCGCCATCTGGAATTTCTTAGGGTCCGTTTCCTTAAACCCCCAGGCCGACATCTATTTTACTTAGGCCTCTCCTATAATCCTTCTCTCTTCCTTCGGGAACACTTTAATACAAGGATAGAAGCTCACTCTCGTTGGGTGGCAACTTACCTTTTACTTTCAGGGCCGAATGCCTATTTTGTAAAAGGCTGTTCGGCATCTCGACGTTATACTTTACTTACTTCCAATTTCACCTAGTGCAGTGAAGTCGGCCCCCAGGTACCTTGAACGAAATCAAAATCCAGTGGTAAATGTCAGTCACCACCCTTCTTTCTGCCTGATATCTCCTAATAATAAGACGGCTCGCCCACAGATCCAAAATATTAATAATGATAATAGGAACAATAGAATGCCTTGCCTCCAGACCCAAACTTTACTTTACCCAGTGCAGGTTCCATAGGTCATCGTCGGGAGCAGAGAGATCTTTACTCGTCAAGATCTCAAAACTAACTCTTGAAAAATTTAATTCGGTGTCTTATTTATAGGAAGAGTGCACGTAGAACCTTGACCCTGCGTTAAGATCGGCATCCACGTGTGATGTAGACCGTAACCCGAATATCTATTGACGTGTTTTGTATGTTTAAAATTTTTAATAAATTCTCTAACTTTTCGTTTATAAAATCCTGGAACCCATGCTAGATCCTTGGTTTCTTTTACATTTATAATATGACCAGTGGTATGCTGGTGTTAGCTACAGCAGAATGATAAATTTGTTTCTTTTTAATGCTTCGTTTATGTTTCCTAAGTCTAGTGGATATTGAGCGCCTTGTTTCTTCCACATACACTTTCCCAAACCAGCAAGGAATTTTATATACTCTTTCTGTTTGAAAAAGTACAATATCTTTCGGAGATCTCAAGCGGTTTCCAATCTTCTTATCTGTATTGAAGATTGTATGTATGTTGGCCAGCCGAGGTAATAGTCCTATTTTGCCTTAGCGCCATGTATGTAGGGAAGAACAACACTAAAGTAAATTGAGACAGCGGAAAATTTGGGGTACGCTCAATTTACTGCACCATGTATATAAAATAAATTTATTTTTATTCAGTTAATCGGTTTACAAAAGCAAGTTTAAATTTCTATAACGCCGAAAGGGAAGCAATTTTTAGAAACTTACCTATTTCACACAAACTAAATTTAATTTATGAGGAAAACAATGGACAAACACAGCACTTGGGAAAGTTGCTCGAACTTTAGCTTGCAGACCCCCCCATTGTCCTGCCATCACTGCAGCTCCGTCATAGTTTTGAGCAACTAATTTTTTCTCCCCATTAATTTCTTTAGTAACGTTATAAACTACGTTATATAATGCATCTGCTGTACGATTTTTGGACACATTCTTAAAACCTAAAAATCGCTCTTGAATACTTCCGTCTGTTTTAACGTAGCGTATTACTATAGATAATTGGCTAAAATTAGTGATATCACTTGTTTCGTCCAGAACAATAGCAATGATCCGCGCCTCGCCAATCTCCTGCTTAATTCTTTTTAGAATAATGGTTGCAACAGCGGAAATTAAATCATTCTGGATTCGATTCGACGTTCTGCGAAAAACGCTAGACTGCTCTAAATGATTTTTTAAGCAATCATCATATTTAGCCATTAAACTAAGTAAATCTTGAAAATTTCCTCTATTTGAAGAAACCCTTGTTTCGCCATGACCTCTAAATCCCAATTCGTGCTGTCTAAGAAAAGAAACAACATCGATAAGTCTTCTTAATATTTGCCTATTTTTATCGACTAGTTCATTGTGTTGGCGGTGACAAATTTTCAACTGTTTATTAAGGGCGTGTTCAATTCTGGTTTTGACGAAGGCTTTTTCTTTTATGACGGCCTGCAAATGCGCTTTGGACATAATGTGTCTTTTTACAGCTTTATGAAAAGTGTTTAAATCGGAAAAACCAGTTTTATTCTAGAGACTTTTTTCATTTTCAAAAAGTAAACATGGGCAACAAAATAATTTACTTAGATTTTCACACCCTGTTAGCCATTTAAATTGTTCGTTAAATTGTTTTTCCGGATAAAAATGTCTAATACAGTTTTTCATTTTTGTGGTTAAATTTTTCATAGGCGGTTTTGTCCCTCCTTTGGAAATTATTTGAAGCTTATCAGCGAAGTTTAATGTTAAAACTCCCTTTATTATTAAGACACACACTACACATTCACACACACTTTTCTTACTAAATTCACCAACATTTTCAACGTTATTACCGACAGCCGAAGTTAACGGTATTTGCATATCCACGTCCGTATTATTGTCTTCCATATCGCAGCATGCACGACGCGACGTACGTATCACACAACACACGGATAGCCGTTCAAACAAAAAACCTACTCCAACGATAGCTTCCGCCCGGTGGAAAGTTCAATAACCTCTGGCTCGATTCACAGGAAATCAAGCATATAGGACTTGGCTGCAGAGAAGCTAGCGGCCCGCATAGGTTCTATTGGATTTTTTAAAATGGCTCGCTCGGAGTCAAGGCCTCATTTATTATAGGCTTGATAATTAAGATAATATTTTAGCATTTTTAATAAAAACTAAATTAATGGCTTTCTATTTCAAAAATTACATTTTAGAAGATGTTTTGTAATTTTTTATGGGGAAGCACTGCTTCCCTTGCTTCCATGGACTGCACGCCCCTGGACTTTAAATACACTATACCCAGCTCCTTAACAGTGGCGGCTCTTCCATAGGGTCATTTGGTCAATGACCCCCCAAAAATATTTCAGAAAATAAATTATTTGTTTTTAGGAGGGACCCTAATAGTTGTAATAAAATGCGAACCATGGGAACAGTTAAATTCGCTACACTATTAGCCGCGCGCGGTTGGTGTCATTGCGTTCCTTGGGCATAATAAAATACGCTATACTAAGCTAGGCTGGGCAGTCCAAATTGCCCTGATTAACTTAAAGCTTGACGAAAGTACCCGAAGATTTCACAGCTACCGAGCGGCAGCCGAACGTGATAGCAAATGGAATATGAAATCGCGATTTGGGTCATCAGCCGGTCTCTTCTCATAATTCGATCGATCGGTCGCGGCATCACGTCGGCATGCGGAAGTTCAGTTGTTCCGCGTGGTCAATATTCTAACTCGATATTGTTTCGGACGTTTTTAATCGATGAAAATTGATTTATATACTGTTTTTTGTTATATATATTTTTTTATTTTTATGATCCATGTGTGAGTTGGAAATAAAATATTGGTAGTGACTAGTGTAAAAAAATAAATAACTAAAAAGTGCGTCCGAACTTAATTTTGCAAAAAAACAAAGTTTGGTCAGTTTCGATGTTAAAGAATCTTGATCAGAAAATGAAATGGTTCTAAATACTAGATAGTCAATGACCGATTTCTTTTGTGCTGAATGGGGGTGGGAATTTGCATTTAAGTATTTAATTGTATGCGTCAGTTTTCTATACACAACCCAGAATGCCCTAATGTACCATTTTCCTTCCTTTGAATACATAGGGACACGTTTCGGCAAGCGCAAGTCGGGTATAAAAACCCGCATGAATCTCTTCGAGCTCTTGCAGTGTTCAGTTTTTACTTTTAGTATCGCTTCATTGATAGATTAGACTATGGCGGCTTTGCCCTTCCTTTGGAAATTATTTGAAGCTTATCAGCGAAGTTTAATGTTGAAAATTCCTTTATTATTAAAACACACATCACACATTTACACACACTCTTCTTACTAAATTCTCCAACATTTTCAAGGTTATTACCGACAGCCGAAGTTGACGGTATTTGCATATCCACGTCCGTATTATTGTCTTCCATATCGCACCATGCACGACGCGACGTACGTATCGCACAACACACGGATAGCCGTTCAAACAAAGAACCTACTCCAACGATAGCTTCCGCCCCCACTTAAAGCACCCGACTGAAATGCAAAAATTGCAAACAGCCGGTGGAAAGTTCAATAACCTCTGGCTCGATTCACAGGAAATCAAGCATACAGGACTTGTCTGCAAAGAAGCTAGCGGCCCGCAAGGCCGCATTTATTATGGGCTTGATAATTAAGATAATATTTTAGCATTGTTAATATAAACTAAATTAATGGTTTCCTATTTCAAAAATTACATTTTAGAAGATGTTTTGTAATTTTTTTTGGGGAACCACTGCTTCCCTTGCTTCCATGGACTGCACGCCCCTGGTTTTCTGTCAGGTTTAAGTCCGGGGATTGCGCAGGCCAGTCTAAAACTCTAATATTCTTCTGCGCGAACTACTCTTTCACATAATTGGAGATGTGATGCCCATTCTGTGAAAGGAAGCATCATATTTTCCAGAATATTTCTGTACATGAACTTGTGCATATGTAGAGTTCACTTGTTACATTCTTAAAATTACAAATTACCACAGGCGTCATCTTCAAATGTTAATTTGGTGCACAGTGTAGAACCAATTTATAAAATTTAATATAAAAATTTCTCAGATTATATTTTTTCAGCATTCTTTTTCTTATTCCGATATTAACTAGCTCAAGATCATCCTCTGCTTTTGGCAATAATACACACATTGCCTTACCGAACAGTATAGATTTCGCGGTACTTTCACTTTTTAGCCAAGTCGCCTGTTATATTCGATTTTTAATTTATTTATAAGTCTAAAGACGTACACGAACGTTACAAGAAGTTACGTTACATAAGTGTGACTGTTGCAGTGATACCTTTTGAGTGTTTCTTGAACCCAGTGCATTTTTTTAATAATGCTGAAGCAAGTAAGTTTATTTTTTGACATATTTAATATCTTACGCGTACTATAAATTTGGTCTGTAGAGAAACAAACATTAAATCTAGTGTATATAGAAAATGAAACTTTTGCTTAAAAATATATATATATATATATATATATATATATATATATATATATATATACAGGGTATTCCATACTTGATTGTAAGTTAAAAGTATCTGGAAAATGAAAAGAAAAATAAATTAGCGTTTTCAGTTCAGTTTCCGGATCTACTGGTAACTGGCATCAACTTTAGAATTTTAAATGGGAGTTTATTTTATTGTTAGATTCTGTAAAACAATCTAAGTTTTTTGTATAGGATATTTTTTCATTTCTCTTACCGTTTTTTAAATATTAATTATTTTGTGTGTTTTTTTTTACCAAAACTATGTGAATTAAAACTCCAATATTTTTGTCTCCAGAGGTCAAATCAATGTAAAATTTTGATATTATTTAACTAAGATGTGTTACTTTAATTTTAGCTACCTAGGATTGCCGACTTTTATACAGAGTGTCCTAAAAAAGTGGCTTTTTTTTAAATCGAATACCCTGTATATTATTGAAGCGTTGAATAAAGTTGACAAATTGATTTTTTTTCATATAAGATGTTACTATACCTATTTTGATCTGCTTTCGATTTATAAACGATTTTATGAATAATTAATATTATTAATATTTGACCAATAGATAAAGTACGGGACACGAAAGAAAACCGGGCGGAGTCAATCGGTTTAGGAAGGTTGGCCAAGAAATCTCTTTAAACCAGTGGTGTTCCGTCGTTCTTTACATAATATGGCACTCCTTTTTGACTATACGCACTTCAGATAATTAAAAAATGTAACTATGCTTAATGAACCTTTATCTATATTTGTCTGTTTTCTTTCGTGTACCGCACTTCTATATCTCTTTTGTGTTGCAAAAACGGCGAACTTTCGAATTTTAAAATGATTTAATTTTGATTTTTCTTGATCGATTTACCTATAAATATATTTTTTCTTGAGTTCTGTCATTAACGGTTCCCGGGCTACTGCCTGCGTCCACTATTATTGGACCACCCAGTATGGTGATACACGATTTACAAGTCCAGATTTTACAAGGGCAGCCAGCATCAGATCCAGTGAACGAGATTTATCAAAATTTTAATTTATACAGTTCGACTTTGGGTTCCTCGGGTATGTCAAAAGTGGCTGTCTGTCTCCGTTCTCATATTACTTTATACAGGGGCCGTCATTGTGAAGTACTACACAGGGCGTTTCCTAATTGCGTGCTGATGTTAAAGAGGGTGTTTTTATGTCCTAAAAGTCTTAAATTGGTAAAGGATGGTAAAGTTTAAAAAGAAAACATTTTTTTTCATCCTAATTCTAATGCTATTGTAGACAACTGCATGAAATTTGATACACGTCTTCTATGCATTAAGGAGCATACGGATTTACCCAGGTTAATTACATATGCACGCCACTGGTAGAAATTTCAAAAATTGATTGTTAATAAAAAATGCCCTTTTATGCATTAAAGACGTGTATCAAATTTCACACAGTTATTTATCTATAATAGCATCAGAATTAGGATTTAAACAATTTTTTTTTAAAACCCTGTATCTCCAAAGTTAAGACTTTTAGGTTCATATTAAACTTTTTTCTTAAAAAGGTCTAAGAATCACCCCCTTTAACATTAGCACGTAATTAGGAAATGTCCTGTATAGTACTTCACAATGACGCCCCCTGTACAAAGTAATTTGACAGACCGAAACAAACGGTCACTTTTGGCATACCCGAATGGCCCAAAGTCGAACTGCATAAGTTAAAATTTTGATAAATCTTGTTCACTGGAATCAGTGCTGGCTCCCCTACTATAACTACATTGATGTGTTAATTTTGGAAAAATATGAGTTCTGCAGTTTTTCAAATTTTAATTGCAATATTAGATATTTTTTGACACCCGGTATTGAACAGAAAATTAATTATTTTGAAGCAGTTTATTGATAGCTACTTTATGTACAATTTTACAAAATATATGAAAAAAAACTAAACCATTTTTGAGGTTGACGGCTGTGATTCTAATGGTTCCCTCTTTTGCTCGCCATCGCTACTTCGAAATAATAATTCAAATTCAACGCAACGCATTTATACAGAAATTAAAACAAATGCTCGAATTGTATAAGGCGCCACTGTAAATAGCTATAACCTTCTAGCGGCAAGTGCATGGAGACTCTAGGCCAGGGGTGCTCAAACCAGAACTGCTAGCGATCTACCTCAATATTTTTAGACTACTTACGATCGACTCTGAGAGGCTGGAAATATGTATGATGCAGGGTTGTCGTACATACACGATACATACACCCTACCTACCTACCTACCTAGGTAGGGTGTACCATAGCATATATAGATATTAGCTTTCCGCACAATATACATTATTTTAGTCAAGGTTTGGGTTAGGTTTAGTTAGGTTCTTCTCTACAATATCAATGAAAAAACTCATAGTTATTCAAAATTGCAAGTTTATTGGTTGTTACAAAACAAAAGAGTTACATATGGTGTTAAACTTAACTAAGGAGTGACTTTGGATGTTGAAGCGTGGCACTGCATGTCCTCAACATACTTTCCATAAGATGGTTCGTAACCACTGAGTGCTAATCGCAAGCATGATGACATATGATCGTCAGTTAGTCGTTTGCGATATTTTGACTTCATTATCTTCATTTCAGAAAATGCAGACTTGCACAAGTAAGTTGACCCAAACATTGCTGTCTGTTGAAGGGCGATTTGCCTTAGATTCGGATATTTATCTTCAGATATAAAAAATATAATCTGCACCAACTCATTTTCAACAGAACATGAGTTCATATTAAACCGACTTGCTATTTCAGTAGCTAATTCCTCAATGTTTTTACATGAAAAATGATAACTCAAAAATGATGCTACATTTGCCAATTTACTACAATCATAAAAACGCATTTCGAATTGTCCCAAAATATTTGATAACTCAGCCTCATACGTATCATAATTCAACTGAGGAATCCTTGCTTTCAAAGACGGAAAATGTTTCAGATCCTTTCTTTTCAGTTGATCTATCATAAGTTGCAATTTACTTTAGGAATGCGTTTACTACGCTAATCATCTCAATAACAGTTTTTCCTTTACCTTGAAGCTCCAAGTTAATGGTCTTTAAGTGCATTGTGATGTCAGTCAAAAATGCCAAATCAGTCAGCCATTTTTCGTTTTTCAACATCTGAGTGTCATCACCTCTGTCGTCTAGAAAAGCTGTTATTTGGGGCAATAATTCTTGAAACCTTTCTAGGAATTTTCCGCAACTCAACCACCTGACGTCCGTGTGAAGAACAAAATCAGTGACATACACCACCCTAAAAATAAAATAAACTACAGGGAGTTCTATTTAAAATTCCAAAGTTGATGCCAGTTAACACTGCAAACGCGAAATTATCTTTAAAAGCTAGAGCGCAGCCTCCTATGGCCGTAGGCAAAATTCCAAATTTATTTTTCTTTTGGTTCTCCTCTGTTTAATTTAGGCAGAGAAAGCTATGGACGTAAATATGTTCTTTTTAGGCGTTAATTCTAAGCTGCCTACTGGTAGTGTCGCTGGCTGGTGTAATAAAATTGGAGCAAGAGATTTCGACACCTCCACCACCGCCCAAACCTTATGCCTTCGGCTACGCTGCAGGTAGATTTCCTGGACACATAGACAGAACCCATTCAGAAGTGTCTGATGGCTCTGGAGTTGTGCAAGGTACAATTTAAATATATTTCTGACTTAACATTATCGCATTTTTTATAAAACGTACATGTAACATACCAGTATCATTTAAAATTGAGAAGATTATTGCCAGTCTGGGATAGTCTCTGGTAGGGAATACATTTTTGGTGTCATGGGCGTAAATAAAGAAATAACAGGGAGACGGAATTGATTTGATTTGAACGCATCATCCATTGCCAAAATTAGTACTTCTGTGATCTATTGTTATTTGGTCGATTTGGTTGATCCGAAGGGGTGTTACATAGAACAAAATCATAGTAATACTGTAATAATAAACTCTGTAATATTTCATTAACTATATATACTTAGTATAAACAAATAACACGAGAACAAATTACATTTTTTTTTTGTCTTTTTTGGATTCAACCACACCCAACTAACTAAAAAATACCTTTAAAGAGTTCAAAGCATTTATTTGGCTCGCAAAAAAATCTAATTATTTATTACAAAATTTTAAATTATAGGTATATATAATGAACATACAAAATACAGATAACAATATATTGTTTAATCAACAAAAGCAATTAAATGGCACATTTTTATCATTCACTTTTTTGCACGTTTCGTGACAACTTCCATTTACCCTGAAAACGTCTTTCCATGTTTGAAATATCCTGGTGGGACCTCTCCAGTAATCCAGATGAGAATCCAGGAAATGAATTTTCAACGACATATTACACCCTACACAAAAGAAGTTGGGCAATCAGATCTTTTTTTATGTTTTATTTTTCTCAAAAAAACCGTTGCAACCATTTTAACGGCATTCCAAGCGCCTTTTTCCTTGCCTTCAAGTATAGAATCGAACTGTGCATCTCCGAAAAGTTTCCTAATCTGGGGACCCAGAAATATTCCCTCTTCAATTTTAGCGTCACTGATACTAGGGAACTTGGCATGGCATGGCCCTCTTTGTCCATGGCCTTCACAAAGTTTTTCATAAGTCCCATTTTTATATGAAGTTGCTGTAGTAAAATCTTTTCAGGGGGAGCTAATGGGGCGCTGGTTACATTCTTCTTTCCTGACTCAAAAGACTCTCTCATGAGCTCCCACATTGCCATTTGAAAAAAAAAGTTGGGGTTCCTACAAATTAAGAGGTTGCAGCGAGGGGGTTGAAAAATATTACATAAAAACCAACAACCATTTAAACCACGTGTTCCAGCGTTTTGTGAAAAATGGCTCAAACAGAAAATATGAATTTTGTGCCTTTGTATCTAAAACCATTCTACTATTTCCCTGTATAATTGTATGTAATGTAATAATTTCCACTATTCAGGGTGTTTTATAATTGATTGCTAAACAAAAAGGGACGTAATTTTTTGCCTCATTTTAGGATTAAAAGTTATAGAAACATGTGTCTGCAAGTGAGTTTGTGAGATACAGGATGTAAAAAATCTAAATTTTTTTTAGTTTTTTATGGACTTCGTGCATTTCTAGAGATAAATCATTCAAATGGGACATACACTTTATTGAAAGCAATGTTTACGAAATAGATATAATACATTATACAAAAATCTACTGGGTGTTACTTTTTAGACTGTTTTTATTTTGAAAATCAGATTCCTCATGTTATGTTCTAACTTCTTGGTTTCTTACTGTAATCCGATATGTAGAACCGTTTAGACGTTAGCAAAATGCTAACAATATACATTTAAAATTTCATGTTATTTTATCTGCATTATAAAATTACATCTTGCATTTTTAACAATAAAAGAAAACAGATAAAAATAATAATAAATTTAAAGTTTGTGGAGTCTTAACATTTTGCTACACCCTTGTATAGGGTAGTTAGAGTGAATACAAGAATCCCTTAAAAATCCAAATATTTTTATTTCCATAAGGCTTAGCTTTTTTAAAAAACGGTAAAACAGGGCAAATTTTTTTTGTATACATAAGCATTTTTTTTTTTTTTTATATAAATATATATATATATATATATATATATATATATATATATAGTACATTTTCCTTCTTAAAAACATAATTAAGATTTAAGCTTTTTATGTGAAACGCTAATTTTTTTATACGTATACACTATAAGTCTTTAAAAAAAAAGACACGATCAATTTATTATATTTATTGCATATAAACCTCAACTTGAGAAAACCATTGATGTACTTATATACATTATATGGGGATATACCATTTATGCCAAAAACACATTTTTATTTCTAGGATCCTATTCATATGTGGATCCCAACTACCAAATCCGCAAGGTGGAATACATAGCCGATCAAAATGGGTTCCACCCCGTCCTGAACAAGAACGCCCCCGCCTTGCCTTACGATACTCCGGTGGTAGCAGCAGCGAAAGAGCGCCATCTAGTGCAATATGCAAGAATTGCTGAAGCTCAGCAACACGCTCCTCAGGTAAAATTTGTAAACATATACAACCAAAAGTGTTAACAAATGAAACTAATGAGCAATTTTAAAATTGTTCAAGATAGACCTAGCCAGTTTCGGCATTTTAAGAAGTTGCTGTTAACATTTGGTTCCATTAAACCATTTTTCCTTAAACATCAGCTAATATCCCCGGATCAGTTCGGATTTTTATCCAACAATAATAGCCACCCCACGGCCTCAGTTTTTTGTGACAAAAGCCTTTGACTGTGTTAGTCATGAAAGTTTGATAAGCAAGCTGAATTTTTATGGAATCCATGGAATTTCTTTAAATTGGTTTAAATCTAATCTCGGAAATAGGAAACAATTTGTAAGGGCAAATGGTTCTGATTTTGATTATAAATTGATTACAAGTGGAGTTCCTCAAGTTTCGATCTTGGGACCTATTCTTTTTTGTTGTACATTAATGATATCACCATCCTAAAAATTAATGGAAAAATCTCTCTCTTTGCTGACGACACAAGCATAACATGAAGTGATATTGATAGGATGTCTTTACATTCTAATATTTCCAACGACCTTGCTATGATTAAGGGTTGGTCCGATTTCAATCTGCTTTGCTTCAATGTGGATAAAACGGTGGCTTTATCTTATATATAAGGGGACTTTAAACCACTTCAGCTACTTAACAGCAATATTAAATACGTTGAGTCGGTTAAATTCTTTGGTTTGAATATAAATAACAACCTAAAATGGTCTGAGCATATTGACACCTTAACTAAAAAACTTACTACCGCTTAGTTTGCCATTCGATCAGTTTCAAAAGAACTGGACGTCTCTTCTGTCAGACTTACTTATTCCTCTCTATTCGAATCACATATCCGCTATGTCCTTCCCTTTTGGGGCTGCTGTACCACCGAGCAATTTCTTAGTATTTTTAGGCTTGAAAAGAGAGCAATTCGAGAGCATCCGCACTGCCAATATTATTAAAAAAAACATGAAATATTAACACTTCCTGCATTATTTATTTTAGAAACCGTCTGTTTGATCAGAAAACATATAAGCAGATTCTCGGAAAGGCCACAACACGTATATCCTACCAGAAAATCTAGGCATGATATATACCTTCCCATTCCTTCCACAGAATTAATAAAAAAATCAATTATTTACAACGCCATAAAATTTACCCTTATCTTTCAAAGCGTTTAAAAACAATCCCTATGTTTGTACGCTTTAAAAAAAAAACCAAAGCGTACCTCATTGAAAGACCTTTTTGCTGCATTAATGGTTAATGAATAAGTCTCGTTAAAATGTTTTTTATTTGCTTGTTTACTTAAATTTTTTTGGGTGTCATGTTCTAGTTGCTAGCATAGCATTTGAAAATATTTTATAGCGAATGAACTGTCTAATAGTTCGTTAACATTAATTATTTTTGTTACATATTAGATTAAAGTTATACATTTTCTTTTTTTTTTCTAATACACCTTGATTACTATATTAGTTCAGTACCCTTTTTGTTTAATTTTTCACTTATTTTCTTTATATAATGATAACAAAATACAGTTTAAGGTCGCGTAATTTTAATTTCAATGTCATCGAAATGTTATTTCCTAACGAATGTTGTATTTACAATTTATATATGTATAAATTGTAAATATAACATTCAACATAGAGTTTAAACATCAATGTCATGACATTCGAAAAATAAACCTTATATCAGAAAAATCACAGTATTTCTAACCGAATCATGCAACTTTTGCTTGAAACATATTTTCTTTATTTTAAAAATAACCAAGATATTTCCATTTAAAGAGTTTTCTGGATCATCCTGTATAAACATATTACTAAATGATTATATCCGGAATTAAACTGGTCATTTTCACTTCCGTCGATAAATGGCCTTAAGGGTACACAAACATGAAAGTTCCGGGTAAAGCAAATTTACAGATCTTTTAAATATTATTTGATTAACAAAGGCAAGCAACCACTTATAATTATAAGATACTTTTGGTACTTTTCAGGGCGTGGTAGTACCAGTAGATTCCAAGGCCGTCCAGTATGCAAAAAACAAACACCTGTCGCTTTTCCAACAAATCGCCCAAGAGCATGCCAGGATAGCTGCTGAAAGGGAGGCGCTCAAATTCGCCGAAGAGAGTCAGCATCCCAATTCTTTAGACCATTAGACAGAAGAGTATTAATCTCTGTTGTTTGTGTTGAACTTAATAATTATTATAATAAAACGGTGTCAAATTCAACATCAGTTTATTGTTTAAAAGAATTTCAAGGTTTTTAATGTATTACTCTTTGGTCTGTGTAATGTTTAAAATACTCAGAGAAACATTGTATATACGAATTTTCTTTTTTTTTAATTATAATTAAAGGTTTGCTATAATTGCTGCTTTGTTACGATTTTGAAATAAAATACTGTTGTAAATAAATCCTAATTTTTATGAGGTAATGTTTAAATTAGTAATTAAAATGAAACTGCATTTTTTCAACTCCAGACTGACTCACATACCCATCTCCAGTCTAATAATATTCTGAATGTGTACGTCCAAGCTCCATTGAGCGACCCTTCTACAACATTCGCTCATCCTAGACCACCCTATTTAAGATTATTAAATAATATATCAAAATAATAATAATAATAATAATAATAATAAATAACCTTTATTTAAACAGTGTTAGTAAAATAATATAAACAAACATTGTACAGGGTGTCCCATTTTCATAGGTTTTACGGGGTTTCCAGCTTATGAGTAGAGAGAGAGAGATGCGGTTTTCGCGACACCGTGCTACTTTTCGATGAAACTAAAGAGGCCGCAAACAGATTTGCCCTAACCATTTTAGTTTCCGTGCTACAGGGTGATTTTGAAAATCTGTCATTTTCGGACACCCCCTGTAACTCAGCTATCGTAAAATATATTTAAAATGTTTCAACTGGTATTTATAGATTTTTTCACGTAGAATTCAGTGGCGTACTCAGATTTTTGCTGAGAGTCATAGTTTTTGACATATTGGCATAACCTACTATTTTTTAAATGGGACACCCTATATATTATTTTTTCATCTCATTCTTCGTGTCGAGAGCTTTTCAAAAACATACCATAAGTCATATTTATTTTCATAAATAACATGAAAAAATTCATTTTTCTTTAAACGGATTTATGGCATAGCAGATCAATCGAAATAAGAGAAGGTGGCTGTGGAGCCATGGAAAAAGTTAACAAATATTTATTAACGAAATAACAAAGTAACAGCATCAGAAAAAATTAGGAAGTAGGTAAAAGGTAATAATTATAATTTCATTAAAACTACAAATATTGTTCAAATTGTAGACCATTATGTGTCCTACAAGTGTGACAAACTTTAAAAATTCTTTTTAATGCATTTTCTATTGTAAATGACTGTCTTTGTAACTCTGCAAAAGCGTTTTCGGTGGCCATTCTTATTTGTTCTAAGTTTTCGTATCGCCTTACATAAACCTTGTTTTCTAAATAACCCCACAAAAAGAAATCTAAAACTGAGAGGTCAGGGGATCGTGGTGGCCATCGAACAGGTCCGTGTGTTTCTATCCATCTTCCAGGAAAATGGTGGTTAAGCCAGTTTTGACTTATTCTGGCATTGTGGGCTGGAGCTCCGTCTTGCTGGAAATAAATCCTATTTTAGTTGAGCCAAGGGAACATCATCCAAAATTCCTAATGCGTCTTCTAGGATTCGCACGTAACCAAAGAATTCAGATTTCCTTCATATATTTGGTAAACTATTTTTCGGTTGAAAATAAAACAGGATGCCAATATCTCAAAAGTTATTGAATCCAAATCTGCCCTGACGTTCCCTAGGAAAAATAACATGGTTGTTTTATACTCCAAAATCGCGTGTTGTGTCTATTTAAAATCCCTGAACTAGTAAAATGCCTCATTCTGACCAAATAATCTTTTTTTCAAAATCGATATCTTCTGCCTTCATATTTATAAACCAATTGCAGAACTCCAATCTGCGCTCTGCATCACGAGGATGCAGATGATGCACAAGTGCATCATCTGCATATTATAAATTTGAATTTGTGCTTTTTCAAAATTTTCTGCACTTTGGTTTTCCTTATATCCGCCTCTTCGTCTATTTTCCTGCAAGATGTTTCAAGCTTTTCTTGAACGAGGGCTAAAAAATGACCTCAGATTCTTCGTTGTCTTTAAAGTAAGTTCGCGATCGAGGCTTGTTAAAAATCCATATTGGCAAAGATTATTTTTAATTTTTTGAAAAATTCTTTTTTCTGGTTGTCTTCTCTCGGGATATCTAAGATAAAATAAAGCGAACCAATAAAGTCAAAATGCAGGAAGATAAAAAAGAACTAACCTTTTAGATAAAGCTCTGCCGCCTGATTCTGCATCTTCATTAGACAATATAAAACACGCGTTCATATCATATTTCTCAAAATATTCAAATTTTTGATTCTGAGCCATATTAAAAACAATAGACGTCAAGAAAAATTTAAACGCAATAATGCCAAAAATGACAGTAGTAATGGCTGCTTGATCATATTTTTGTTGGCGTTGCCATGGCTACCACAGCCACCTTCTCTTATTTCGATTGATCTGTATGCCATAAATCCGTTTAAAGAAAAATGCATTTTTTCATGTTATTTATGAAAATAAATATCACTTATGGTTTTTTTGAAAAGCTCTCTGTGACACGAAGAATAAGAGAAAAATAATATATAGGGTCTCCCATTTAAAAAATAGTAGGTTATGCCAATATGTCAAAAACTATGACTCTCAGCAAAAATCTGAGTACGCCACTGAATTTTACGTGAAAAAATCTATAAATACCAGTTGAAACATTTTAAATATATTTTACGATAGCTGAGTTACAGGGGGTGTCCGAAAATGACAAATTTTCAAAATCAATGTGTAGCACGGAAACTAAAATGGTTAGGGCAAATCTGTTTGCGGCCTCTTTAGTTTCATCGAAAAGTAATGTATCGAAAACCGCATCTCTCTATCTCTAATCATAATAATAAAACCCTTTATTTAAACCTACGTAAAATGGGATACAAACATTGTACTAGGGTGGTGAGATCTAGCATAGCTACTCACCTAACCACCCAATGTAACAATTATTAGAGGTAATGTTAGTAGTTAACAAACACATAAAAATAACCCTAAAAGTAAAATAAAATGAAATAATGAAAAGTTCAAAAATAATTAACAAACAAACAAAAACAAGAAATGTTACCTATACATGAAAGAGAGTGAAGAGAAGAACAAATCCTTTTAATTGACAAAAAAAAAAAAAAAAGAAAGAAGTTTAAGGGAGAATGATTCTAATATAAGGAACAATAGTCACTAATAGCAACCAATAATTATGATGTGCGATCACTGTGTCAGCCGAGCGTTCGGTCTAGCCAGACACAAAAAAAAAGAGAAAGTAGAAAAGTAAGAATATATTATCGATTTTCCGAATTTAGATGAAACTTAAGTTTTTTCTTTAATGTGTCAACAGCTGAGCAATTTTTTATGTCGGCCGGCAAAGCATTGAAAAACTTGGCAGCGTTAAAAGTAAATGAGCGCTGAAATAAAGAGGTTTTGTGCCGAGGGACGCAATACAAAGCATTATGGCGTGTATCCCGATTATGGATATCAGAATGTTTGACAAGCTTCTCGAATAAATATGTAGGTATCTGCAATGTGTTAATTTTGAAAACAAGTGTACATAAATGCAACCGAAATCTTTGATCCAACTTAAGCCAAGCAGAATCAATATAACATGGTGTAATATACTCGTACTTTCGTAACCCGTAGCAAAATCTCAGACATGCATTCTGCAGTCTTTGCAAACTCGCTTTATCCTCCTGTAACAAAGCAGGCCAGAATAACACATCACAGTATGATAACAGGGATAAAATCAACGAATCACATAACCTTAATTTAACCTCAGTTGATAATACAGAGTCCTTAACTTACCATAACTTTTTTGGAGCATGTAGGAAACGTGACACTCGAACCTCAACACACAATCTACATACACTCCTAGGTTCTTACAAGATTCTGAGACCGGTATTCTTACATTATTTATATTAATATTGAAATTCCTCAATATCTCTACATTATTTTTGCCAAATAGAAGAAGCTGAGTTTTATTTTGATTTAGCAAAAGATTATGGGCGGTGGAGATTTGATATATAATATGTAGGTCTTGGTTAATATATCTTTCGGCCAATTCAACTTTATCAGGGTTGAAACTATAATATAGGGTAAAGTCGGGTATATCGTACCGGGTTTATTAAAACCAACATAAAATACTTGATAATAAGATATTTATCAAAATAACAATATTTTTGGATACTTTAGGCATTTATCTATCAATAAACGGCAGCAAAAATGTATGGTTTTGATATATTTCTCAGTTAATTGCAAAAAAAAAAAATGCGGAATCGGTACGATTTACCCAACTGGTCGTCAATATCGTACCTCTTGGTAGGTATATCGTACCAGACATAAAAGTAAATGTCGGCTAAATTGGACCATTAACAAATTTGGGAAAAATAAGGCAAAACAACAACTTTGTTACAAAATTTTATTACAAATTAAAATTAACAAGAGCAAAAAACACAATAATAATTTAATTTTGATTTTATTGTGACGCATTTTTCATGAAACCACTTTTTACAAAGCAAACACTGAATCATATTTTCCACTGAAAATTCTTCACAAATTTCACAATACCACTCTTGTTCGTTAACTTCTATTTGAATCACAGGCTGTGAAGAAGATGATGCGGATGTGCTCGGGATAGAATCAAGATCGGACTGTGATTTTTTCTTTAATGTAGTAGATTTAGAGTACACAGGTTGTGAAGATGATAATGCTGATGTGCTTGGAATAGAAACGAGATCGGACTTTAATTTTTTCTTTGAAGCAGATGTTTTAGAGAACACTTGGCGTTTTACAGCTTTTACTTTTTGGACCTTTGGTGTATGTTTGTCTTTCACAGCTTCTAAATACTCTTTATGCGGTGTACTTGTTAAAACTACAGCCGGCTGGGAACCCCTCTTCTTTCGTTTAACTATTTGGGGAGTCATTTTGGGTATAGGACAGAGATCTTCAATAGAAACTTCCATTTGAGTCTCATTTTGAGTGGTGCAAATTAGGTTATCGCTAAGGGACTCTTCTTGGGGCATATCATTTAAAGTTTCAACGTTAGGATCATGTTGCACTTCCTCTCTATTTAAGTTTTCAGATACAGATGAAGTTTCTAATTCGTCTATGTTATTGTTCAAAATTTCTGCTGCGGCAAATTGATGTTCTTTAAAAACATGGCGATCAATAGGCCAAATTCCACTTCCCCGAAATCCTCCAATAGCATTTTCTATAGTAGCTGCTCTTCCATAAGCTTCAGCTATTATCTGGGATATTTGAAATTGAGTTACTACTAACCCTGGATTTGTGCGAAGCCACTTTACTACTGCTTGGTCATAGTAGGCCTGCAAAGGCTTAAAAAACGCCACATCTAAGGGCTGAAGTCTATGTGTTGTATGGCCGGGCAACTGAAGAAGTATAACGCCATGGGTTCTCGCAAGTTCCAGGGCTTCCAAATTTCGGGAGTGGGTGGTATGCCCATCCAATAAAAGCAAAACTTTTTTTTTTGTACTGGGTCTAACAAACTCAATAAAAAATTTTAGCCATTTAACAAATATCTCAGAATTGATATATCCAGTATCAGAAATTTCAATAATACTACCAGGTGGAGCCCCAACTTTTAATTCATCGCAATGCCTTTTTCGTTTAAAAATTATCATAGGCGGTACATAGACTCCAGCAGCGCTAACACAACAGACTGCTGTTGTGTTAGTACCCCGTTCTCTACTAGCCAGAATTCCTATTTGGTTTTTCCCTTTTTGGGCCAATATTTTTCTATTTTTCTTTTGTACAGTAGAGTAACCAGATTCATCTACATTAAAAATTTGTGTAGCTTCCAATTTGTGTTCATCGCAAATTTTTTCTAGGATGTCAAAAAACTCGTAAACACGTTCTTTGTTAAATCCTTTGGCTCGAGCCATTGATGTGGACTCTGGTTGCCGTAAACTAAGTTGAGGGTGTCGCTTTAAAAACGCATAGTACCAATCTTTGCCGGCCATCTGTTTTTGTTGATTAAACTGGTTTTTAATACCATTTTTTGTAGCTATTTGAAACGCTAACTTTCGTACATCGGTTATGTTTATTCCAAAAAGATACTCTTCTAATTTTAATATGTGAGTAACCAACTGATCTTCAATTTGCTTTGGCAAGACAGTAAGGCGTCCAGCGGATTTAATGGAATTATTTGCTTTGACGTTTTTAGAGTCCAAGTGTCTCTTAAGAGTTGGTTTTGGAATATTAAAATTTCTGGACGCTTCGTTAAAGCCGCATTGGCCACTTCTATAAGCAGCAAGGGCCTTTTCCACGTCTTCTGATGTCCATAATCCATATTTTCTTTTTAAACTCATTCTAAAAAAAAACACCAGTTACAGCTGTAAAATTATCACTACCATAGTAAAATAAAAATTCAACACAGTCGGGTAAATCGTACCAGTACGATATATAAATAATCGTAAAATAACGTAACGTAAAATATTTTAACCTAAAAATGTTTGATCTAACTTTAGAATGAATGTAAACATGCAAAATATACATAAACAAGCTATATTTTTTGATAGTGAAGGTTCAAAAAATGTAATAATTACCTCAGACTGCAGAAATGCATAGAACGCATGTGGGAAATTATTTTTTCAATCTTATCAGAACTAACCGTTGAAAATCTGAAATTGTTGTAAGTATTGTTAAAAAATGAATCTTTGTAATGATTTAAGTACGTATTATTATTTGCCTGTGATTGAAGTGGGGAAATACTATCAAGAAAATATTTATTAAAATCGTTTGGACTTCCTACTTCTTCAGGCCGACTATCCGGTACTGAGTTAATATTTAACCACTTCAAAGTACGACAAAAGTTTTTTGGATCGACCCTAAACTGATGATTGAGATAGGCCTTTTTTTCATTTCTGATGGACATGGTTACAAAATTCCTAATTTGCTTATAATCATTCCAACTTCCCTCGGTTTTAATTTTTTTATACTTAGAATGGGCTTTGTTCCTTAATCGCATCATATGCTTAATATTAGGAGTAATCCAGGGGGCAGGTGCTTTTGTGATACGAGAAGTCTTGACAGGAGCATGTTTATCGAAGAGCTCTATCACTGCCTTGGTAAAAAATTCCACCATTTCGTCGATATCAATTAAAAAATACAAGTAATCCCAGTCAAAACTATACATATCAGCAATAAAAACATCATAAACAAAGTTACTGTAGTCGCGATACGTCTTAAATTTAACAGAATTAGGTGATTTTCCACAGTTTATGTTACATTTAACCAGACAGTGGTCTGAAATATCATCCATTCTAACTACCATTGGATCCTGAACAAGGTCCACTGAAGAAGTAACTTCAGTGAACCTTGTGAGATCTTCTATTTCTAAGTGCATCTTCTTCCAGATTACCCCATAAATAATAGTCGTTGGGATCGAAGTAGGGACTGTTAGGAATTCAATTAAGTGGTGTAACAAATTCAGCAATTCAGTTTCTTAGATAAGTAAACGTAGGTATGTAAATTCTTGATTGAAATTGTGTCATCTGTTGTATTTTTTTTACATTACCAAAATTTTATTCTTTTCCACTTTACTACTTTATTTTGATACGAAACCGATGCTGCGAAACTAAATGGCGGCCTGATTAACTGTTACGTATCCAATAGAGAGAAAAAAATGGCTGTAATATAAAATGATAAAAAAAAATCTGCGCAAAAAATATCCGCATTAAAATGACTTCAAATTTTGCACTCAAATTAAATACGATATAGGGGGAAAACCGTTAAAATTTTGGTACGGATTCAATATGTTGATACAAAATGGTAGACTAATATATTTTCTAAATGTATGTAAAAAGTAACTTATCATATATCATTAATTTTAAATTTTTAAAAATCAAATATGATGCAGGAAAAAAGTGACGGCCTAAAAAATCCAAAAATATGTTGACCTAGATATGTCTATTAAGGCAATTAGTGAATTATTAGTCATTAAAAATAATATTAATTATAAACAATAAAAGTGCTTAAAATATAATCTTTTTAATAGTAGTTCCACTACAATTGGTGATGCCGACAAGAGAACAATATGGTAGTTATATAACAAAACCTTTCCAAAGAACAGACAACTAAAAATGTTGCAATATTTTCAAGTCGAAGCAGTTTTGCGACCAGAAATTATAAATAAATTCCCAGATTTAGTAAATATCGAAGATTACGATTGTGCAGGTATTTTAGAGGAAATATCTAATACGTATTTAGAGAAATCTATAGCAGAAGAAAACGTTGCTAAGAAATTGGATACTATTAAAAGTGTATTATGTCTGATGCTATGAAAAAATGAAGGGAATTGCTGAGTTAGAAGAAAATCAAAGAGTAATAGACGTTACCAGTGTCAAACAGATATCGACCTAGAATATCAAGAACACCTAAAACAATACAAATCATTAAATATACCTCCATTCTAGAAGAGTGATCCTGAATCATGGCTTCAGGTTATTGAAATAATATTTGAGTTAAACAATATTTCAGACAATAAAAAAAATCACATCGACCCTTGAGTTATCAGTTTCTAAAGAAAATCCAAATTTACTTCAATTAAAGGATGAAAACTCATACTATATTCTAAAATAAATAATTAACATAATTGTACAAAACATTTGATAAAGACGTCAAACCAAGTCAGTTATTTAGAGATATATTCACTCTTGCAGAAGGGAAACAGAAAAATAAATAACGTTGGTTGAATGAAATTCCTAAAAATTGAAAAAGAAAAATGGTTAGTGGAATGACGAAACTGGTATCAAAACTCGCTGCCTTTTTATACAGGACAAGATCATTAATTTAAAAGTTTTAATTGTTATTGGAGCTGATTTATCTATTATTCCTAAGTACAAAAAAAACTTAGAAATAACTTCTTTTAATTCATAAGGTACTAATGGGAGTGGAATCAAAACTTATTGAGAATAACTTCTTACAGTTTCTTTGTCTGAACAGAAAGTTCGATTGTTGCAGCCGATTGCTATATACTTATAATCGGATTAGATTGTATCAACATATTCGGAATAATAGCTGACCTCAAAATAAAAAACTAACAGCCCTATACAGCAATGTAAGACGACTAAATCCAGAGAAACCAGCTGCACCAAAAAAGGAATTTAATTATTTTTTAAGATGGGGGTTATTCGGCTCTCACACAGTCCTTGGTCTAGTCCACTTTATATAATTAGCAATGAGGAAACGCGCCTAGTTGCTGATTACAGAAGACCCAACTCAGTTACAATTTCGAATTGATATCCTCTTCTCAATAGCAAAGCTTTTATACTTAATCTTAAAAATAAAGCCGTTTCTTTTTCTAAAATTGATTTGGTTAAAGCCTTTCATCAAATTCCTGTTGCTTCCAAAGATGTGGAAGAAACCGCTATAATTACACTATTTCGACGTTTTGAATATTTAGAAATGCCATTTAGAACGAGAAACGCGGCACAAACTTGTCAGAGGAATACAAAATATGAGTCCTTGCTAAGTCCACCACAACTCGATTTCATTAGTCAGTTTTCTACATTTTTCACGGTTCTGGACTGGACAATCTTGTAGCGAATGCCTGATCTCGAATTTCAACCATTGTAATGCTCTCAGTGAAGCCTGGAGACTGGACAAGAAACTTCTCTTAAATTAGAATAGTTAGATAGCCCCTACCGTATTAAAAATTCTTGTAGCACATATACAAAAACTTCACAACCATTTGTTTCTTCCAATCACAGACAAAAACATAATTTGTTTAAATTTTTTCACAACCTTTTACATTCAGGTGTCAAAGCCACCGTCAAGTAGTTAAAATCTAAATTGTGATGGGGACCAGGTAGAAGAAAGTCCGAAGGTTGTTCTCGGAAACATTTTTTAAAAAATAGCTTCAAAATGATAGTTGTTAAAGCCTTTTTTTACCAGAAAATAGATGTTAAAATTCTCTATTTATCCTACAACATTCATTGTTAATCTCTTGAATTAATAACCGAACCACTTGTAAAGTAAATATCGTTCACACTTTACAATGTACAAGTTTTAAACAAATTTTTCTGTGATAAATTAGGCATGCTTAACGAATAATCAAGAAAGTGTAATTCTTTGAGAATTGTTTGTAAACTATTATGATTTTTAATTCAACATTTTGGGATGGAGAAATACTGGGTAGGCCAATTCTGGGGCAGCAACTACCACCCCCAAATGACGGCACTGTTATTTAGTAATATGTACGCGGTGATCATTTATAATGTCCCCCCCTCTAACTTTTTTATTTGACGTTTGGTAGAAAAACGTCAAATATAAAAGTTTCACAAAAAACAATAAGCTATTTGCAGCATACATTTTTATATATACAGGGTGTTGCCGAAATCACCCACAGATTAAAGTTATATTTTTTTAAATGGAACACCCTGTATATTATACGCTAAATTAAATCCTATGAAAATTCTGCATATTTTTTGTATAACATGTCCTATACCCAAATACAATAGTTTTCGAAATATCTGCGATTTATTCTAAAGCTTATAATTTAGCTTAGGTGGCTGTGAAGTAGATCGATACCAACAAACAAAATGTTTGTTTATAACTGACAGTGACAGTTACACATTTAGCAACATTATACGTTCTTTTTATTGTAAAATGCCCTATTCGGAAAGAGAAAAACGATTAATTTTGGAAACTTTTATCAAAGCAAATAAGAGTGCTAAATTGGCTCAAAGAGAATTACGTGTAATTAACCCCCGGATGCACATTCCGGACAAAAAAACCTTTCATCGAATTTATGAAAAATTTCAACAAACATCCAGCCTAACGAGAAAGAAGAGAACAATGGAAATTGATGAAGGTAGTGATTTAAACATTTTACTAAAAGTGGAAGAAAATTCCAATATTTCCATAAGAAAAATATCGGGAAGCCTGAGAGAAGAGCTTATTGATCCAAAAAATACATCTTATGGGAGGATTCAAACCACTCTCAAAAATGCAGGATACAAGGCATTCAAAATTAGGCCTACCATAAAATTAACGCCCAGGCATCGAGAAAAAAGGGTTGAATTTTGCCATGCAATGTTGGAAAAAGTTAATGAAAATGAAGATTATTTAAAAAATGTTTTTTGGACCGACGAGTCATTGTTTTCTACTAGTGGAATGATAAATCGAAAAAATAGCAGACAGTGGGCCACAGTAAATCCCCATTGCTACAGGGAATTTTAATTTCAAGGACGTCAAACTGTTAATGTGTGGTGTGCTATTTTAAACAATAAAATAATAGGCCCTCATTTTTTCGAAGATACTTTAAACGGTAATGGTTATATGAATTTTCTCCGGAACGAATTAGAAAACTACATGGATGAGCTCCCATTGGAGCAACTGAGAAACCTCGTCTTCCAACAAGATGGTGCTCCTCCTCATTGTGTGGTATTGGTTAAAGACTATTTAAACCAACAGTTCACGGAATGGATTGGAAAAATGGTACGATAAACTGGCCATCTAACAGTCCTGACTTGACGCCGATGGATGCATTTTTATGGGGAACTCTAAAAGATCGTGTGAACGCAAATAACATCGAAAATAGAGAACACCTAAAAGTCTTGATTAGAACGGAAATTCAAATTCTAAATCAAGAATATTCCCAGTCTATCACTGCCGCTTTGGATCGATTACGAAGAACATACATCAAATGTATTGAAGAAAACGGGGGACCAGTTGAACAATTCCATTTGTAAGAATAAATGTATTATATTATTATCTAAATTATTAATTAAGTTTTAGAAGTTTTTTTTTGTTTTTGAAGCTTTCAGGCTTCCCGATATTTTTCTTATGGAAATATTGGGCTTTTCTTCCACTTTTAGTAAAATGTTTAAATCACTGCCTTCATCAATTTCCAATGTTTTCTTTTTTCTCGCTAGTCTGGATGTTTGTTGTAATAAAAATTTCCAAAATTAATTGTTTTTCTCTTTCCGAATAAGGCATTTTACAATAAAAAAGAACGTATAATGTTGCTAAATGTGTAACTGTCACTGTCACTTATAAACAAATATTTTGTTTGTTGGTATCGATCTACTTCACAGCCACCTAAGCTAAATTATAAGCTTTAGAATAATGTTTTTATTTCTGAATGATAAAATCGCAGATATTTCGAAAACTATTGTATTTGGGTATAGGACATGTTAAACAAAAAATATGCAAAATTTTCATAGGATTTAATTTAGCGTATAATATACAGGGTGTTCCATTTAAAAAAATATAACTTTTATCTGTGAGTGATTTCGGCAACGCCCTGTATATATAAAAATGTATGCTGCAAATAGCTTATTGTTTTTTGTGAAACTTTTATATTTGACGTTTTTCTACCAAACGTCAAATAAAAAAGTTAGAGGGGGGGGGACATTATAAATGATCACCCTGTACATTACATATAAAAATTCCGTTCCTTAGTTCCCGTAATAAATCGAAATATTTATTTATAATTAAACTGGTTTACAAATCGTTTCTACTCAACTATCCGGATTTATCCTCCTAATGAATCATTCCATTGGTTAAGAGAATGAATGGTAGCCAAACTAAAACTAAATTGGTAATGCAGGATGCTTCACTTTCCTTAATGAAAGTAAATAATTTATAAAGAGGGGAGTTCTAAATAAAACTTATTAGCAGTTATTTAATGCTATACTGCGTGAGCTGCATCAAAAAATATAAGGATACTGAAAAGTTTCTGCAAAATCCTTAAGTTCTCTGTCAACAAAAATCCTCTTGACACTTTTACCTACAATAAAATGCTGTAACACTTGTAGAAACCAAGCACTCTTTTCCAAAAAAAATCAATATATTATAAAACCTAAACAATAATTCAACAGAAGTTTAACTTAACACACAACACAGTTTTTTAACAACTAAACTAACTTTACAGGAATCTGTGCTCACGACCAATCTTTATTCAATCACGCCTTCTAGCTTTGAAGCTGCATTCCAAAGGATCTACGGTTTTCATGGTTATGCATGATTTCAGCTTTAAATCTGCAACCGACTTGTAGGGCGACCATATCTCGTAATTCCTCACCACGTTGGCGACGCACGTTTTCATCAACATGACGGAATAAGTCTTGCCTAAAAATAAAGGTTCGTTTAAATTTCGATTTTCCAAAGTATACAAAGTGAGGGAAACTTTTTACTTCACGTTTGAACAGTTAGAGACCCCCCCTTTCAAGATTGGAGATTGGAGTAGACTGGTGAAGAACTAATTATAACCGGATTTCATTTGAAACATATTTACACGTTCACGAAATATCGAAAATAGTCTTTTCACTGCTTATTTAAAACTGTTTGACCAATTGACTGACTTTCAATTCATTAAAACAGTTCGATCTACGTATAACAACAAACTCTAATATAGAAGGAAATATTTCAAGGCTGTGGTCAATTAAGAAATCGTGTCATGTTTTATGTAATCGTGTACTTGTAAAATAATAACTTTTTCACTAACTCATAGTGGAGAATCATATTAATATTCTTATAATACGGTTAACAGTATGGCGTAACAGCAAATACTAATATGTTTAAAACACAATTAAGAAGTATTTATTTATGCATTGAGTAATAAATGTAATCTACAGAGTAATAAAACTTTATTAGATATGCAAAAGGACGGGGCAAAATGACAGGTATTTAAAAGGATCTTTATTATTACTTCTATAAACAAAGTTTACCTACGCCTATGGACTCCCCGTTTTATTACTCTATATATTTCTACAACAGACTATAATACTTGCCTTGCTTTTTTGAGACACCTGTATAGATTAAAATATGCTCATACGAATAAGCTGATCGAATCAAACAACTTTTGTTTGCAACATTTTTTTTTATTTCAAAGAGTTATTTAAATCACCCTGTACATGTATGAAAATATATGTTTAATTGTTACATAAAATACATGAGTACATGAATATGGCCGTAAAACTTACCAATACAGTTTCTTGGTCCACCAGAGAACGGAATGAAAGTGTATGGGTCTCTATTGGCCACTTGTTCAGGTAAAAATCTGTCAGGGTCAAACTTCAATGGATCTGGCCAATACTCTTCATTGCGATGTAGATTAAATACACTTATGAATATGTTAGTCCCTTTAGGAATCACCTTTGTACCTAATACAAAAAAAACTGTATCAGTCTTTGTTGTATCATGGCATGAAGGTATGAGTATGTAGGTATAAAATTTTATTTTTATTTATTTAATACAGATCCAATATAATATAAGTACGATATTATAGGCAGATTAATATTTTTAAAATTCTTTCATATGCCTCTGTCACAGGGTGTTTACTCAGATGGGTGGAAAGTATCATACATAACATCAATTTTTACGAACAGAGATAATTTATTGGTTAACAATTATAGAGCAGTTAGTAAGATCTCTCTCATTTTTAAAGTATTTGAATCTCTAGTGACTGGTAAAATAACACCAATACTAGAAAATATAGTATGCATTAAACAGCATGGGTTTATGCATGGAAAATCCATAACTACAAATCTATTGGTTTACGAGAAATATTTAAAGAATGCTTTGGAGGAAAAGTACCAGATGGACACTATCTATATGGCTGTCTCCAAGGCATTTGATCGATTAAATCATTATATCCTAGTGGATAAGTTGAAAGCAATTGGCATTTTTGGTGGACTATTGGAATGGCTTTCTAGCTATTTGACTGGGCGTACTCAGAGAGTAATAATCAAGAACTTTTTGTCTGACCCAATCAAGGTAACATCTAGTGTTCCTCAGGGCGCACATCTATCACCCTTACTATTTAGCATGTATATGGACGACATTAGTAAATACATACAAAATTGTAATTTCTTATTATTTGCTGATGATTTAAAGGTGTTTTCTAGAGTTAACTCTGTTACTGATAGGATATGAAGATATTTAATGTGAGCAAATGCAAGGTGATGCAGTTTTTACGTAAGAAAAGTCTTATTGATTATGACTATAGGATAGATAATTGTAGTTTAGAGAAAGTACAATAAATCTCAAAAAACGTTGTAGACAACAAGTCATAATATGTTTCTGGTAAAAATACTGAAGTTATCCAGGGACTGAAGAAAAAAGAATGTTTTTATTTAAAAGCTGACAAAGGAAATAAGGTTGTTATACTATACAAAACAGATTATCTTGAAAGAGTAGACCATTTGATTCAAACTGGTCCCTACGATTTAATTGAGAAGAACCCGTTATCAAAAATGATAACAGAAGTAAAAATTACCTTAAAACAGTATAAAAACCTTGTGTCCGATAAACTAAAATTTAAACTAACACATAGTAACCCACAGTTATCTAAACTGTATTGCCTTCCCAAAATCCATAAACCTGGGAAGTCCAGGAGACCTATTGTTTCAACTGTTGGATCACCAACGTACAATATTTCAAAATGGTTAGTAGAAGAATTACTATACTATACTAACTCGTTAGAATTCTTAGATAAAATTAAGAATGTTCACTTAAAAGAAGGTGAATTGCATACCACTAGCTTTAGAGTACCTAAAAGAATTACTTGAATTCAATAATTTTCAGTTCAACAATAAATATTATAACAACTTGAGGGAACTGCGATGGGCAATTGCTTATCTCCTTTCCTTGCAAAATTGATTAGAAACCCAATTCAAAAAAGAACTCAAGTATTTCCCAAGGGTGTGGTATAGATACCTAGACAATATATTTGCTATTTTTGATATTAAAACAGAAAACTTGGACACTTTCTTAGAAACATTAAACCATAAATATCCTTCCATTAATTTTGACGTACGAAAAGGAGAACAATGGGTAATTACCATTTCTCTACACGTTAGTTATTAGAAATAACGATAAATTAGAATTTGATATTTATAGGAAGTTTACTAATACTGATAGGTATATACATCCGACCCATTTCATTGCTGTCAACACAAAACGACAGCATTTCATTTCTTAACTCACAGATTAGTCAATTTTCCATTAACTAAACAACGTTTTAACAATGAAATAAATAGGATTAAAAATATAGCTAAAAGTAATGGATATAATAATAATTTTGTACATAAATTAGTAAATAGACATAAGCATAAAAAATGTTAAAAGATGCCACTACTCTTCAAGCACCTGCTGCTTCAAATAAGTTCATAGTAATCCCATATGATCCCAGATATACGAGAGGTCTAGAAAAAGTATTCAAAAACGTAGGTTTTATAGTAGCCTACAAAGCGAAGATGAGTGAGAAAAATCTCCTTGGAAACTCTAAAGACAAAGTCGACTTGAAGGAGAGGAGTCGCATCTATGAAATTAGCTGAATAACAGAAAAGTCAAGCGTTGCCGAACATGCTTTGGAAAACAATCACCAAATATGAATAAATAATCTTAAGTTAATTAAAAATGTATCTAATAACAAATTATTGGATGCATTAGAAATACAAGAAAGCACTTATTTACTTGACAACGGTGCAGTCGGGTGCAACCAAGTGTGACCACATTTACCTATAACTAGTCTCGGTTAGGATAAGTTACTTTCCAACTACCTATTCATTCTTAATTCAAGTCAAGTTAATCCGTGGAACCAAGAGTCGTTATAGCGATCAAGTTGACGTAAAAGAGAAGAAGACCCCGAAGAAGTTACTTTAGTTTATATCATCTGCTGATGATGCTAACTTGGTTAGCGAAACGCTCGTCCAGAACGTAACAAGTTGTGGTGTAGTGTGCTTAGAACAGTGGCTGCTATTCAGGTAAAGTGCTACTTCACCAGGAAAAACAAACAAGCAAACATTTAACTATATTTATTATATAACAGTGGCGCAAACCGCTTCGACTTAGCTAGAGGAGCTATGTTTAGTTTACGATTTTCCTACTACGTTGCCATGACAACGCCTACGGGGGATGACGTCGAGCACATGGAAGAATAATGTTAACCAGTGTCATATAACGCTCTCGGTGAATTGCTAACGCACTATACTACACCCACGTGTCGTTCAGTTTGGAATTGGTGTTTACCTTTATTTTTGAGGATTTCGCTGCAACCGGTGAGTTCCTTTGCAGTTTATTGACTGTTTTGTGTTATATTTATTTATGGTGTTGTTACAACTTTATTTGGTGTCGGGTTTATTAATTTACACTATTGATGAATCCGATCACGGATGTGGTTTGCATTTTGGAAGGAACAAGATTAGAGTTTTAATCGTCATCCTGGTTTTCGGCGTACAAATGGTTATGTATATTACAAAAATTGTTTTGCTGGCCTTGTTTACTAGTTTCCAATAAATATTCAGTATGGAATAAGGAAGGATTTGCAGGTATATTAATGCTAAAAACATTTGTAAAAAATCAAAGCACCATAGCTAACACTTTAAAAGAAAATGTTAAACTATATAAAATACATTTTAACGAAAACGTCCGATTAAATAGACTATTTATGCGTTTGATAATTGACGCAGTTTTGTACCTTACAAAACAAGAGTTAGTCTTTCGTGCCCATTTAAAAAAAATTAAAAATGTTTTTACTGGCGACACGAAAACTGTTCAAAACGAAATAATTGAATGCATTTCTGATTATTTAAATGATCATGTAAAAAATGAAATAATGAACACACAGTTTTTTTCTGTGCAAGTGGATGACACCACTGATATTACGCAAACCACCCACTGCTCCATAATTTTAAGATACGTTAATTCAGAAGGTTCAGTAGTCGAGAGATTCTTAGGATTTTATGTCAGCTCCGATAGAACGGCGGAGAATTTATATTCTCTATTGGATCAAATTTTGGACCAATTTGACTATAAACATAAATTAATAGGGCAATGTTACGATGGAGCAAGTGTGGTGTCTGGCCATCTAAATGGCCTTCAAAAAAAAAAAAAGAAAAAGCGCCGCAGGCTGTATTTGTCCATTGTCTTGCTGCTATAAAGGATAGGAGAATTGATTTAGTATACAAAATTTAGGTAAGTCGTAAAAAAATATTCTACCCCTTCCACATACAAAAAATTCTGGAAAAAAATTATTGCGATATTTTCTTGCTTCATTCACTTACTTTTTCTACCAGCCGCCACTGGGTTAGAATTCTTATATTCTGAACTACTTATTAGATTAATTTCAAATTTTGTGCAAGCATTAAGTGTGATATAGAAATAAACTGGTAAAGTTGGGGTACGAATTCAAAATAGCGGAACAATGGCGGCCAAATCGAATTTTAAAAAAATCAACGTAAAAAAAATCTTATTCAACTGACTTTAAATTTTGCAGAAAAATTAAATGTGCATAAATATAAAAACTACTTATTGAATTTATTTTAAATTATGCCCAAAAGTGTGGCATAGGTAGTAACTGGTAAAATATTGGTACGAATCTAATATGATCTAACAAAAGGGCGAAGAATAAAAAGGTTTTAAAAGACAGTATATATATATATATATATATATATATATATATATATATATATATATATATACAATGTGTCCCAAATTTGGCTTACATGCATTGCTATCTCGTAAACCGCTATAGCTACAGGGTGGGTTAAATTAGGAAAGTTTTAGAGAATTTTATTACAAATTTGATGACGTTTTGAAGTTTAGGCTATATTTTGTGGCTTTCAAGATAATTGGGAAAAATCAAAATGGTGCATTTTCAACTTTTGCCCGTAGCTTCTAAACGACTCGTATTATGGTTTTAGGGTTTATATATTATTAGGGCACTTTTATTAGAGGAACATTATGCAGGTAAAACGAAGTTTCTAGCTTCAATTGTTTTTGAGATATTGGCATCAACTTTTTATTTTCTTACCGACGCCATATTGGATTATTGTATTTTTGGAAAGATCTTTTTAAGAGCTTTCCAATGATGTATAACAAGGTAAGATTATTATTTTTCTTGAGCTCTAAAAACCAAAATAATTGTTTTTTTTTAAGTAGGCTTTGATTACGCATGGCGGCCATAATGAAACAAAAGAATGCCGCATGTCAACAATCATTTTGTGTTCCTGAATAGTACTTGTTATCATTTTCTCATTGTGCCGAGTTTTTACAAAGTTTATTTGAGTTTCTTATACTACTTAAAATGGAGGGTAATTATTCCAACGAAGAGAATTTGGATATGATAGAACTTTATTTTAAAGCAAATAGAAATACACAAGCAGCTGCGCGTTCATACGAAGAACAATTTCCAGACCGACATCAACCAAGCCAAAGGCATTTCAGATTTCTAATTGTTAACCTGTTAGCCTACGGGTCTTTTTTGAAACCGAAACCAAAGACCTATTCAATAGATAATGAAGCAAGAAACGCAGCTATAATAGAAAGTGTCAGGGACAACCCAACAACCTCAGTAAGAAAGATTGAAGAACAAACGGCAATTCCCAAATCAACCGCCCAACGAGTCTTGAAAAAACTTCACTTTCATCCCTATAAACCTACTATTGTACAGGGTCTTCAGGTAAATGATTTTGCTAGAAGAATCACGTTTAGTGAATGGTTCATCAACAAATGCCAGCAAATACCCAACTTTCATTCTAAAGTACTTTGGACAGATGAAACACGATTTACAAACTGTGGAATTTTCAATAAACATAATACTCATTACTGGGGCACCGAGAATCCTCATAATTTAGAAGAAAGACGTTTACAAACAAAATTTGGGTTCAATGTGTGGTGTGGCATTATAGGTAATTCCAAACAATGCACTTCTGCTTTAAATCACTCATAACAATTTGTATTTTAGATAACCGTTTGATTGGGCCGTTCATTTTCCAAGAAAATTTATCGGGTAACAGATATTTGCAACTATTACGGGAACAAATTATTCCAGAAGTTATAAATTCTGTTCCCCCAAACGACCTGCAAAATATTTGGTTCCAACAAGATGGCTGTCCGGCTCACGGTACCAGAGAGGTGATGGCGGTCCTCAGAAATACTTTCGGGGAAAATATTATCGCTAATAATGGCCCTGTTGCTTGGCCGGCAAGGTCACCGGATATTACTCCTCCCGATTTTTATTTATGTGGATACGCAAAAAATGAGGTCTACGAATTTTCTCCGCCAGAAAGTCTCAGAGAGCTAGAAGACAGAGTCCGAGATGTTTTTGCTAATATTAACAGGAACACCTTAAGAAGGGTTACACGGAAGGTATTGGAGAAATGTCAAAAATGTGTGGAAAATGGAGGGAGGCATGTGGTGTAACTTATATTTTTTTTATGTGTTAATTTAAATTTAGTTTAGGTATTTTCAATAGTGTGATAGTTACATTTTAGTCACTAGGTATTCACTGTTAGTATAATATCTTAGTTGAAAATCTGAAACATCGATGGTTGAATTAATATTTTCACCCATAAGCTAACAAGTTTACAATTAGAAATCTGAAATGCCTTTGGCTTGGTTGATGTCGGTCTGGAAATTGTTCTTCGTATGAACGCGCAGCTGCTTGTGTATTTCTATTTGCTTTAAAATAAAGTTCTATCATATCCAAATTCTCTTCGTTGGAATAATTACCCTCCATTTTAAGTAGTATAAGAAACTCAAATAAACTTTGTAAAAACTCGGCACAATGAGAAAATGATAACAAGTACTATTCAGGAACACAAAATGATTGTTGACATGCGGCATTCTTTTGTTTCATTATGGCCGCCATGCGTAATCAAAGCCTACTTAAAAAAAAAAACAATTATTTTGGTTTTTAGAGCTCAAGAAAAATAATAATCTTACCTTGTTATACATCATTGGAAAGCTCTTAAAAAGATCTTTCCAAAAATACAATAATCCAATATGGCGTCGGTAAGAAAATAAAAAGTTGATGCCAATATCTCAAAAACAATTGAAGCTAGAAACTTCGTTTTACCTGCATAATGTTCCTCTAATAAAAGTACCCTAATAATGTATAAACCATAAAACCATAATACGAGTCGTTTAGAAGCTACGGGCAAAAGTTGAAAATGCACCATTTTGATTTTTCCCAATTATCTTGAAAACCACAAAAGATATCCTAAACTTCAAAACGTCATCAAATTTGTAATAAAATTCTCTAAAACTTTCCTAATTTAACCCACCCTGTAGCTATAGCGGTTTACGAGATAGCAATGCATGTAAGCCAAATTTGGGACACATTGTATATATATATATATATATATATATATATATATATATATATATACAGGGTGGCCCATCGAAAACGTACCGCAAGGCATAACGGCCAGGGTAATTTTTTTTTCAAAAAATCTAAAAACACGTCAATTTTGTTTGTGAGGGGGACAACTTTTGCCCTTAAAATGATCGCAAAATTTTCAACCCTCTAAGCGGGGGTGTCATCCCCCAAACTTTTTCAAATGGGAAGAGGGGTCAAGTGGTACCGCAATGAAAAGGGCTTTCTATTCTCTATACATTCCCGCTTTGGTTTTGAAAATCGGTCAAGTCATTTAGAAAATATGAAGGATTGAAATTTGAAAAATACATTTTTCAAAAAACGCATAAATTGAATTAAATAAAAAAAAACTTACCGTATTAATGAAGCAAATGCTGAAAATGTTGCCCGTCGACCTCCATACAGTAATACAAATTAGCTTCAAATCGTTCTCGAACATTCTGAAGAACTTGAGGGGTCACTTCGCGACAAACGTCAATAATTCGTGTTCGCAGATCTTCTAATGAGGCAAGTGGAGTGCTATACACTTTACTTTTTATGTGTCCCCATAGAAAAAAGTCTAAAGGAGTCAAGTCGGGTGACCGGGGAGGCCACTCAATGGCACCCCTTCGTCCTATCCACCGCCCGGGAAAGTTAGTGTTTAAATAATTACGCACATTTTGAGAGTAATGTGGAGGTGCACCGTCTTGTTGAAATATCAGTTCCGCTTCAACGTATCCTGGATTATTTTCGATGATGTCAGTTAGGGCTGGGTCGATGGTATTTTCCAGTAAATCTAAGTACATATCACCTGTTAGAGTTCCAGGAAGAAAAAAAGGACCCACAATAGAATTCCCAAAAATACCAGCCCACACGTTCAATTTCTGAGGATGTTGTGTGTGCACCTCGTGAAATACCCTGGGGTTGTTCTCAGCCCAGTACCGACAGTTATGCCGATTAACTACACCGTTCAAAAAGAAAGTGCACTCATCCGAAAAACACACATTGAATAGAAAAATTATTATTATTGGCCACTCGTTCACTAATAGTTTCACAAAATTGTAAGCGGCGATCAAAATCGTCTTCGTTGAGTTCTTGTACCAACTGAATTTTATACGGGTGGAAATGGTGTTTTTTCAATATTCTTTGGACACTTGTACGATTCACGCCGGTCTCATTGGCTAATTTTCTTGTACTCAGCGTACTATCCATGGCAACTTGGCCCAATACAAAGACCTCCATAGCTTCATTTACTACAGGATTTTCCATCTGCCTCTTTTTATTCATAAGGGATCCAGTTTCGCGAAATTTTGCTACTAACTCGCGAACAATTTTGCCGGAAAGGTGTTTTTCAGGATGTCGTTCATTAAATATCTGCGCAACCCGATTGCCACATTCATTATTTTTAAAATAAAGTTCGATTATTTCCACTTTTTCTGCAAGTGAGTACACCATAATTATTGATAAACAATTTAATGATATTGAGAAATTTAAACGCACAAGTTACAGAACAGCTATCTAGCAACTACCGCACCTGATCGTTGTGGCATGTCAAATCACTAAAATCAGCAGTAAACATCTAAAATAACAGGACAAAAATAGCGAATTGGTCGAAGGAATTTATCCTTATCATTTACTCTGATAATTTGTAAATAAACATTTTAAATTTCAATCCTTCATATTTTCTAAATGACTTGACCGATTTTCAGTGGCGGCTCGTGGTGTTTAGGCTAGGGTAGGCGACAACCACAATAATTTCAAGAATAATGACGTTATAAGAAAACGTTAAGCCGCGTACACACTTAGCTGACAACTAAGTTTTATAAATTAAATTTATCCGCCTATCTTTTAAAAGGGCGAGTTTACTTATTATAACATCCGTAAAGTTATCAGCCTTCTGTAAGGAGCAGAACAACTCTTTTTCTATTGAAATTAGCGCAAGTGACGATAAACGTTCATTTTTTATTGTATTGCGAGAATACGTTTTTATTCGCTTTAAACAAGAGAAATGTCTTTCCACTGAGGTACTTGTAATAGGTATGGTAGCAATTAACGCAAAAAGTTTGTAACTTTCAGGAAATATTTCTTGAAGTTCATTTTTTACGAAATGTTTTAAAATTGCCTCGACGCTCAGCAATGCAAATTGTTCATCGAGATATATTACACTAAGCTCATTAATTAATTTTTGTTTGTCAAAGAAATTTTTATAAAAGTTGGTCACATTCGTCACAATTTCAAGCGGAAAATTTTTGCTATATTCTTCGAATTTTGAGGAATCCGCTAAAGAAAAATAAATAACTGAGACATATCTGCAAACCTAACTTCTATTTAAGTCACAATATTGTCAATTATCTCATAAAATAAAATGCGTAAAGAACTTTGCTCATCGCCTTTAATGGTGTCCGATAACTTAATTCTTTTTGACAATTGCCCTGAGTCCCTATTATTAAAAATCCTTGTTTGGGCTTGTTCAAATATTGTATTAAACATTGTCTCATTTCTCAATAACTTGATACGATCTCTTGCCATAAATATTTGCTTTTTACAATAGGTGATGTCCAATGATTTTTTCTGTAGAATGTTGAAAAGGGGGTCAGTTATTTCAAAAATATGTTTATACACAGCGGTAAGAAACGAAAATTCTAAATCGTTCATAAATTTAAGATATCCTTTGGCCCCGTTTATTGACTCAGCCGATGATGATTGGTCGTCAATAATTTTAGAAAAAACTAATTTTAGGCCTTCCCATTCAGAGTGCAAGATTTGAATGATTTTAGAACGGGAAGCCCACCTGGTGTCTGAACTGGAAGAAATCCTCTTTCCTATCGTCGAATCTAAAGTAAATGTCCGTTTTGCAGACTGATGAAAAAATCCGGGAATCGAGGACGCACTTGCGAAAAAAATTCGGCAATTTTTTATATTTTTTGAACCAGTTTGTAAAACCAAATTCAATCTGCGCGCACTACAATGCGTAAACAAAGCAAAAGGAGCATCATCTTTAACTTTTTTTTGCAAACCATTCAATGAACCTGCCATCACACTAGCACCATCGTAGCATTGCCCAACTAATTTTGTTTTATAATCGAAATTGCCTATGACTGTAACAATTAATCCATACATTGCGTCCGCTGTTCTGTCTTCGCTAACGTCATGAAAACCCAAGAAACTTTCTTTGATTTCACCGTATTTATTAACGTACCGAATTGAAATCGCACATTGGGACTTCTCAGAAATATCCGTAGTATCGTCAGCTTGCACTGCAAAAAACAACGACTCTTTTATCTCCCTATGAATTGTATCTGCAAGGTAATCGGAAATACAGGATATCAAATCATTCTGGATAGTTTTTGATAAACCAGAAAAAAATATTTTTTTTAAATTTGTTGTATTTCGTTATCACGTTTAATTAACAGATTAAAAGTTTCCCGAAAATTTCCCGCACTAACGGAATCGCTTTTTTCATTATGGCCTCTGAAAGATAATTCTTGTTTTGCTAGGTGACACGTAACATCGACCAAATAGCTCATTAGAAGTCTGTTTTTTCTCACCTCCTCATTATAAGATTTTTTGGGCAGTATTTAGGCACGATTATTCAAGGGTAGGCGTCGCCTACCTTGCCTAACCATGACGAGCCGCCACTGCCGATTTTCAAAACCAAAGCGGGAATGTATAGAGAATAGAAAGCCCTTTTCATTGCGGTACCACTTGACCCCTCTTCCCATTTGAAAAAGTTTGGGGGATGACACCCCCGCTTAGAGGGTTGAAAATTTTGCGATCATTTTAAGGGCAAAAATTGTCCCCCTCACAAACAAAATTGACGTGTTTTTGGATTTTTTGAAGAAAAAATTACCCTGGCCGTTATGCCTTGCGGTACATTTTCGATGGGCCACCCTGTATATATATATATATATATATACAAATCATAACGAGGGAAGTTCCGGGCAAAGGAAATTTTCCGATCTCTTGTTATTATTATGAAAAAATATATATTGACAGCTTTAAACAAAATTTAGTATTTGTCATGTATTTTTTTTACCTACCGACATCAATATCAGCAGTTGCCTTTCTCCCCAGAAAAGGAACGACAGGCAAAATCCTCATCGTCTCAAATATTGCTCTCTCCGTGTATTTCAAATTCGGCAAATCGTCAAAATAGATAGGTCTGTCATAATCTACAACTGATATTACCTCCTTATACACTTTTTCCTACAAAACATTAGTTAGGTTACAAATAGAGTTTTCGCGTCACTTTTCTATGTTAATTTCGGATTAGAAATGCCAAAAAAAGTTTCCAAAATTACCTGAACGTGGGGATGCATCCCAAGCATGGTAAAGAAATATGATAGCGTAAATCCTGTAGTATCAGTCGCCTAAAAAATAAAACACACGACTATGCTGTTTTGGGTTTTCTTAGTCTAAACAAAGAAAAAATTACTACAAAAGTATTCAAACATTTAGTTTCAAAGTTTTTAGTTATTGAATTTGATATTTTTATCTATGAGCAGGTTATCAAGGCCTAAGTACTACAGTATGCCGCACAGACCTGAAGCCCCGACTAAGACGTTTGTCAAAAGCAGGCCGTTTCTATGGATATGTAGGGTTTTAGCCAATCACCAATGAGCAATGCACCATTTCCATAGATAATTGCATTCTTTTCCTATCCTCAGATTCGCGTGCCAAACTGTAGTTACTTTTCTTGCTTTTAGTGAAGAGAAGGAAAGTTTATTAAGGCGAGATTTAAACAAATGCTTGCGGAGGGGTGGGGGAGAAGGAAAGTTCTTTGTTGGTAAAACATTCCATAATTGAAACACTCTGGAAATAAAGAAGCGAATAAAGTGAGAGGCCTTTGCAGTTGGACGGTGAAGAGATGCATGTGGGTCGATGCTCGTGTCTCCCCGACGGGAGTGACTAAGGAAGGCGTAATGGTTGAGGATACAATATTGGTTTAGGTCTGGGATTATTATAATCCCTAATCGAACGCCTAATATCTGCAGTGCAATATCCGTTTGATTTTAAATCTTCAGTCAGTTTTTCTGGAATTGAATTCACATCATCACATATTGACAAAACCCTAAAGACTAATGAATTGTTGAGATGGACGATGGTGAGAACAAAAATTTAAATATTTATTCGTATATGTCGGTTTCCTGTAAACAGTTTGACCTGCAAGGGTCTTCAACCTTTTTTAGTGCAAGGGTCAAAAATCGATTTCACATCGTCCGAAGGACCACAATTGTCCACGTCACTTTACCAACATATCAATAAAATAATTGACATTGTTTATTTTTGACAAATGTGTCGATATTTTTGTTTTATTTTTCTAGTTGCGACTCGCAAACTTCCTTCCAGATGTGCGTCTGTAACTCTCGACCTTGTTTTAGACTTCACATTCTTCATACGAGAAAACAGCTGCTCGCACACATATGAAAGGTAACGAGTTTCGGTCGACGTATTTTAAATAAAAATCAAGAAGACCCATGTGGAACTTGTCTTTCAGTTCCGAATTACACCGCAAATCGATTAGGTCCACCTGACAATTTTCTGGCATGTCTTCAACGAATCACTGAATGGTCGGGAAAAGAAATTGATGTAATTTTCATTACCTCTGAAGTCAGAAAACCATGATTGGAAGCCTTTTTTGAGTAAATCTAGTGCTGCGACATATTTATCCACATATGTACATTCGCAACTCTTCAGTTTAGGAAAGTGCGTAAACTCTTTTTTCAACAACTGATTTTTCCATAAATCCAGTTTAAACTCAAGTGCCTTTACAGTGTCAAGCAGGTTGTTGATGAGATTTTCTTTTCCTTGAAATTTGGTGTTCAAGTCATTGAGGTGCAGCGTGATGTCCTTGAGAAATCCAAAGTCGCGCAGCCAGTCGGGATCACTAATTTGAGGAACTGGTTTCCCTTTGATTTTGCATAAAGAAGGCGATTTCCTTCTTGAGTTCAAAAACGCGTTTTAGCATTTTTCCTCTGCTTAGCCAACGAACATCACAAACATATGTCACAGGATACAAATTTTGGAATTCTCTGTGGTTGAGGCCGCGTGATATAATGGTTAAGTACACAGTTTTTACGACCACTTTCATCACCTCATCAATATTTGTAGATTTTGTTGATGAACGATACAATAGTAATGCATCAAAGAAAGATCTTTCTACTGTTTTTTCGTCAAAGCCACGAGCCCTTCATTTTTTCCTACCATGCAGGGGCGTGTGGTGAAATTTTAAGAAAGGGAAGAAATACTTAGAAACTTACCTATTTGTAATGTAATTCGATTTTTCGATCATTTTTTGCAAATTCGTCAATGACGTCATTATAAAAACGTCGATGCTCCGGCATATTTTGGAGAAGTTTATTTTCAATGGTCAACAACGATGTATGCGAAAGTCTCTCCTGCCCCGTTGAATTTCCCACGAAATTTTTTATACGTTTAAGTGTTGAAAAATGGCGTTCTACTGATGAACCTGTGGCAGGTATTGTCAATACTAATTCACACAATTTCGACACTTTGGTGTAGGCATTTTCCAGCTCCTTGTCTTTTAAAAATTGCATTAGTTCCTTAGCGTTATTTTTGCGCTAATGTCATCAGTTTCGTAAATCACTTTTAGTTCAGATCGCAGTAACACTCGGTTGAAGAACTGGCCATAATGAAGAAGAAGAGATTTAAACGCCTCTTCTGGAAAAGTTTTTCCTTTAAATGCATCAAAATTGCAGAGCCCGAGGAATTTAAAATCATTTAAACCGTAAAATGTATAGTTTATTTGTTGCTGAATTTGATCGATTGTTTCATAAAAGAGGCGTCTGTATGATGTTTGAACATCTCCCACCTTGTCCGTTCGAAGACGCTTGGCTTGTGGCTCTACATTTAACGTCATCGTTTTCTCCCAAAATAGATCAAAGTCATTTTTTGGCTTAACATGGACTTAAAATCATCTACTTTTTTTAGGCAAAAAGCAATATCATTTGTTTTAGTTTGTAATATATTAAAAACATTGTCCGAGAATGGAAATATTTCTGAAAATATGTTTAACAAATAATTAAAATTAAAATCTCGTTTCAAGCAGTCCAAAAACCCCCTCGAACTATTTATTGCTTCTGAGTCACACGTTTCATTATTTTCTATTATATTCTCAAATAGTTCAATCAGTGATTCACGATTTTCAGATACTGTTAACACAAGTCTTCCATTATAGTTCCGCCTAGTAGGAGCTACTTTGGGCAATCGTTTGTGGGCAATGGAGTCCAAAGCTTATGTACGTTTTGTTGACTTGGAAAAAAAAAGCAGCCATGCCACTTAAAGTAACGAAAAATACATTACATTCTTTAATGTGATTGATGGACTGGGATAAAACTAAATTTAATTTATGAGCAAAACAATGGACGAACACAGCACTTGGGAAAGTTTCTCGCACTTTAGCTTGCAGTCCCCCTAATTGTCCTGCCATCACTGCAGCTCCATCATAGCTTTGAGCAATTCATTTTTTCTCTCCATTAATTTCTTTAGTAACGTTATAAACTACGGTATATAATGCATCTGCTGTACGATTTTCGGACACATTTTTAAAACCTAAAAATCGCTCTTGAATACTTCCGTCTGTTTTAACGTAGCGTATTACTATAGATAATTTGCTAAAATTAGTGATATCAGTTGTTTCGTCCAGAACAATAGCAATGAACCGCGCCTCGCCAATCTCCTGCTTAATTATTTTTAGAATAATGGTTGCAACAGCGGAAATTAAATCATTCTGGATTCGATTCGACGTTCCGACTGCTCTAAATGATTTTTCAAGCAATCATCATATTTGGCCATTAAACTAAGTAAATCTTGAAAATTGCCTCTATTTGAAGAAACCGTTCTTTCGTCATGACCTCTAAATCCCAATTCGTGCTGTCCGAGAAAACTAACAACATCGATAAGTCTTCTTAATACTTGCCTATTTTTATCGACTAGTTCATTGTATTGGCGGTGACTAATTTTCAACTGTTTATTAAGGGCGTGTTCAATTCTGGTTCTGCCGAAGACTTTTTTTCTTTTATGACGGCCTGCAAATGCGCTTTGGACATAATGTGTCTTTTTACAGCTTTATGGAAATTGTTTAAATCGGAAAAACCAGTTTTATTCCAGAGACCTTTTTGATTTTCAAAAAGTAAACATGGCCAACAAAATAATTAACTTATATTTTCACACCCTGTTAGCCATTTAAATTGTTCGTATTGTTTTTCCGGATAAAAATGTCTAATACAGTTTTTCATTTTTGTGGTTAAATTTTTCATAGGCGGTTTTGCCCTTCCTTTGGAAATTATTTGAAGCTTATCAGCGAAGTTTAATGTTGAAAATCCTTTTATTATTAAGACACAAACATTCACACACACTCTTCTTACTAAATTCTCCAACATTTTCAACGTTATTACCGACAGCCGAAGTTGACGGTATTTGCATATCCAAGTCCGTATTATTGTCTTCCATATCGCAGCATGTACGACGCGACGTACGTATCACACAACACACGGATAGCCGTTCAAACAAAGAACCTACTCCAACGATAGCTTCCGCCCCCACTTAAAGCACGCGACTGAAATGCAAAAATTGCAAACAGCTGGTGGAAAGCTCAATAACCTCTGGCTCGACTCACAGGAAATCAAGCATACAGGACTCGGCTACAGAGAGGCATAGGTTCTATTCGATATTCTATTGTGGCTGGGTCGTAGTCAAGGCCGCATTTATTATGGGCTTGACAATTAAGATAATATTTTAGCATTTTTAATATAAACTAAATTAATGGTTTCCTATTTCATGAATTACATTTTAGAAGATGTTTTGTAATTTTTTTAGTAACTTACTATAATCACTTATCACACAGGTAGCAACTTCACTGCTAGTTGTCACTCTTTTGCTTGTATCGATTCGTTCGCTCTCGGAATTAAAACTGGCCGCTGCCGTGTGATGCCGGCTTTATATAGGCCGAACGCGTCAACTTTGAATCTCACGAAATTTCGTGCAGCTTCGAGACTGGATTAGTAGGTCCGTCTAGAAGTGATAATTTCTAGAATCATTAGAAAAATTCAATAGACATGTGACGCCATCTAGTGGTCGTGTGGATAGTCGTGATCGCGAGATCAAAAAGTAGGTTTCTTCTACCTAGGTGGTGCTAGCGTTTTGAAGTGTCATTCGTGGGCGCGGCGCGATACAATATTTTCTAGCCTCTGGGAGCCGCAAGAAATTAGAAATTGGCTGCTGGTAAGTATGGAAATAGTCAATTATTTCTAATAGTAAGAGAGCTAGCTAAAAAGTTTTAAATAGAAAAGGTAAAGGGTTTTTAACAATCTATTGAAGTAAAGAAAAGCCAATTATACAGGATTGGCAATAAAAACAAAGTTATATAAAAAAAATGCCTGAGAAAATCGTGCAATAAGAGGCCTATATGTATAGTGGTAGACTATACTACGCAGTAGACTGTTTTCCATCACCCTCTCTTTCTAATACACTGCCTCTTTGAGATTGTTTTTCTCAAATTCCTCGGGTATCTTGTAAAGATAATGGTATTAAACCTAATACATTTATAATCCACCAGAAGAGGTCTATTTGATGTACAGGGTGATCATTTATAATGTCCCCCCCCGCTAACTTTTTTATTTGACGTTTGGTAGAAAAACGTCAAATATAAAAGTTTCACAAAAAACAATAAGCTATTTGCAGCATACATTTTTATATATACAGGGTGTTGCCGAAATCACCCACAGATAAAAGTTATATTTTTTTAAATGGAACACCCTGTATATTATACGCTATATTAAATCCTATGAAAATTCTGCATATTTTTTGTATAACATGTCCTATACCCAAATACAATAGTTTTCGAAATATCTGCGATTTTATCATTCAGAAATAAAAACATTATTCTAAAGCTTATAATTTAGCTTAGGTGGCTGTGAAGTAGATCGATACCAACAAACAAAATATTTGTTTATAAGTGACAGTGACAGTTACACATTTAGCAACATTATACGTTCTTTTTATTGTAAAATGCCTTATTCGGAAAGAGAAAAACAATTAATTTTGGAAATTTTTATTACAACAAACATCCAGACTAGCGAGAAAAAAGAAAACATTGGAAATTGATGAAGGCAGTGATTTAAACATTTTACTAAAAGTGGAAGAAAAGCCCAATATTTCCATAAGAAAAATATCGGGAAGCCTGAAAGCTTCAAAAACAAAAAAAACTTCTAAAACTTAATTAATAATTTAGATAATAATATAATACATTTATTCTTACAAATGGAATTGTTCAACTGGTCCCCCGTTTTCTTCAATACATTTGATGTATGTTCTTCGTAATCGATCCAAAGCGGCAGTGATAGACTGGGAATATTCTTGATTTAGAATTTGAATTTCCGTTCTAATCAAGACTTTTAGGTGTTCTCTATTTTCGATGTTATTTGCGTTCACACGATCTTTTAGAGTTCCCCATAAAAATGCATCCATCGGCGTCAAGTCAGGACTGTTAGGTGGCCAGTTTATCGTACCATTTTTTCCAATCCATTCCGTGAACTGTTGGTTTAAATAGTCTTTAACCAATACGACACAATGAGGAGGAGCACCATCTTGTTGGAAGACGAGGTTTCTCAGTTGCTCCAATGGGAGCTCATCCATGTAGTTTTCTAATTCGTTCCGGAGAAAATTCATATAACCATTACCGTTTAAAGTATCTTCGAAAAAATGAGGGCCTATTATTTTATCGTTTAAAATAGCACACCACACATTAACAGTTTGACGTCCTTGAAATTAAAATTCCCTGTAGCAATGGGGATTTACTGTGGCCCACTGTCTGCTATTTTTTCGATTTATCATTCCACTAGTAGAAAACGATGTATCGTCGGTCCAAAAAACATTTTTTAAATAATCTTCATTTTCATTAACTTTTTCCAACATTGCATGGCAAAATTCAACCCTTTTTTCTCGATGCCTGGGCGTTAATTTTGTGGTAGGCCTAATTTTGAATGCCTTGTATCCTGCATTTTTGAGAGTGGTTTGAATCCTCCCATAAGAAGTATTTTTTGGATCAATAAGCTCTTCTCTCAGGCTTCCCGATATTTTTCTTATGGAAATATTGGGATTTTCTTCCACTTTTAGTAAAATGTTTAAATCACTACCTTCATCAATTTCCATTGTTCTCTTCTTTCTCGTTAGGCTGGATGTTTGTTGAAATTTTTCATAAATTCGATGAAAGGTTTTTTTGTCCGGAATGTGCATCCGGGGGTTAATTACACGTAATTCTCTTTGAGCCAATTTAGCACTCTTATTTGCTTTGATAAAAGTTTCCAAAATTAATCGTTTTTCTCTTTCCGAATAGGGCATTTTACAATAAAAAGAACGTATAATGTTGCTAAATGTGTAACTGTCACTGTCACTTATAAACAAACATTTTGTTTGTTGGTATCGATCTAATTCACAGCCACCTAAGCTAAATTATAAGCTTTAGAATAAATCGCAGATATTTCGAAAACTATTGTATTTGGGTATAGGACATGTTATACAAAAAATATGCAGAATTTTCGTAGGATTTAATTTAGCGTATAATATACAGGGTGTTCCATTTAAAAAAATATAACTTTAATATGTGGGTGATTTCGGCAACACCCTGTATATATAAAAATGTATGCTGCAAATAGCTTATTATTTTTTGTGAAACTTTTATATTTGACGTTTTTCTACCAAACGTCAAATAAAAAAGTTAGAGGGGGGGGGACATTATAAATGATCACCGCGTACATATAATTTAGAAGGTCTGAGGGCCGCGAGTTGAAGACCCTTGAAAGATGTCGTTCTCTTTCTTTTGCACTAACACATCAAGGAAGGGAATGGCACCATCTGACACAATTTTCATAGTGAATTTTATATTTTGAATGTTGTTGGTTTAGCTTATCTAAAAATCTATAAATGTTCTGTACCACAGGAGATCAAGGTTCATTCTTAGGAGGTTTGGAAGTCAATGAAATAAGTTTGGTATTAGTTATATTTCGACTTCAATTTTAACGTGTCAGATAATAGTAATGATCTGTTAATTTTTTTCTGCTCTCTTTTGATGAAAGATAAAACGTAGAATAGTTATTCAACTTACTGCGGTAGTAAATAAAAACATTTCCTGAAAGATTTCTTTATCGGTAAATTTCTCTCCCCTGGCTTGAAGAAGGGAATCCAAGAGGGGCAGGGATATGCTACTATCCGGACAGACTAAAAAAAATTAGGCAGTTATTAAGTTTACATACTTAAAATTCCAAATCTAATATTATACTTCAGCTAAAATGTAAAATTTTATTGTAAAATATATCATATTTTAAGGAAATGCTAAAATTTAAGATGAACGAGTTTATTATTATTGAACACATAAACTTCCCTCGTAAAAGTATTGTAATCACCCCCCGAGGTTTTTTCAGATCTTCGGTCTATCTGTTCGTGGTAAATGACTCACCCGATTGATCTTAAATTTTGGTCAAAAATTAAGGATCATATGGGGATGACATGGTAATATTTTGGTAAAAATCCAATGTGGGAAAACAAAATGGCAGCCTAGTGAAATGAAAAAACTACTTATTCTTAAATTTTGCACAAAAATCGAATCCAATAAGGCGGAACAAAATAACGGCTTAATAAAACATTTAAAAGTTCAGCCTGAGAAACCAGTTAATGGACTGATTTCAAATTGTGTAACATAATTAATTGCGGTATAGAAATGAACTAGTAAAACTGTGGTATTGATTCAAGATGGCGAACGAAATGGCGGCCAAATAAAATATCTGTAATTTGCGAAAAATCACCCTCTCAGGTTTTATATATTTTCACGTTTTAGCGTTCTTAGATGTCAAAAAATATGTTTTATCAATTCTCTCTGTCATAGCTAAAAAATTCTTATATCAGATTGACATCAAATTTTAGTCAAACATTAAGGGTCATATGGGGAGTTACCTAGTAATATTTTGGTAAAAATCCAATATGCCGGAACAAAATGGCGGCCTAGTGAAACGTTAAAATATTATTACTTAAAAACCGAATTATCCAATTTACCTCAAATTATGCATAAAAATCAAGTTTTATATAGGAATGAACTGGTAACATTTTATTATGAATATAGCAAAACAAAACGGCGGCCTAATAAAATATTTAAAAAATCTGCCTAAAAAACTACTTATTAGATTTATTTCAAATTTTGTACAAGCATTGTGTGTGTGATATAGAGATAAACTGATAAAGTTATGGTACGAGTTCAACATGACGAAACAAAATGGTGACCAAGTAAAATGTTTCAACAAACCACTTGTTTTTAAATTTTGCACCAAAATTAAAGTGCTATAGGGATAAACTTGTACGATTTCAATATGACAACAAAATGGCAGTCAGTGTGTGGTAATGTAAAAACTACTAATTGGATTTATTTTAAATTGTGCCAAACATCAAGTGTGGCGTAAGTAGAAACTGGTAAAATATTGGTAGGAATCTAATATGATGTAACAAAATGGCGCCCAATAAAAATGTATATATATATATATATATATATATATATATATATATATATATATATATATATATATATATATATATATATATATATATACAGGGTTCGCCAAACTCAGTGGCGTATTAGAAGTATATGGAGAACGAGTAAAGATATTTACTTGAGATTTGGGTAAGTTTCATACTAAGAAGTGAGCTTTATTTTAAAAATAATTTCGAAGTTGCGGCGTTGCCACCTCTATTGCAGACAGACAGAAAGTTTCTTTTTTTAAATACAATACCCTGTATATTATTGCATTGTCAAATTCTATGTATTATTCTGAGCATTTTTTATGTAGTATGTCCTATCCCTAATTTGAGAGGTTTCTGAAATAAAAATTATTTTCTAATTTTTAAGGGTCAAATCGAGTTCAATGTAAAACACGATATATTTTTAGAACGTTGTCCCAGAATTCTGAAATTTTTATACGAGTTTCCGAACATGTAGGTTAATTGACGACTCAAGGTAATTTTTAATTAAAAGTTATACAGGGTGTATAAAAATATAGTTTATTCGCGATGAACAGAAATGTTCATAACTCGATTTTTTTAAATGGAACACCCTGTATATTTTAATTGCATCAAATAGAGAGAGACATTGCCTTTGAAATGACATTAGGTATTCCTATACCTATCTCTGATGGGTAATAAAAAAAGTAATTTAAAAAAAATCGACCATTTTAGTATTTTCTGTAAAAAAAATCTATTTTAAGCGCACTGAATAGAGAAGTAAACATTTTTGTCAAATACTGGCAAGTTATTTCTACGTATATCTGTCTTAATGATACCTAAATGGAAATACTTTTCTTGAGAAAAATCGATAATTTAATAGTAACAATATGTATTCACAAACGCTTTTGATAAAAAATTAACGATACTACCGAATAAAACAATACTCACGATGGAACACCCTGTATATTTTTGTTGCATCCAACAGAGAAAAAATTACCTTTCAATAGTATTAGCATCGCTGATGATTAATTAATTAGATGCCATTTAGTAGAAGCACGAATAATATCTCGTAAAACGAAAGATTATTTAACTAGTAGGCTGTGCACGCCTGTCATCTCCCAGGAAACCAAACAGAGAACATTTGTTTTTAATATGCATAGTTGTCAAAAATTCACTAATTTAAAATGGCAAATTCTTACTCAAGTGTAGAAATTCTAAATTTGTTTTATGTACACGGTCAATGTGATAAAATAATATCAAGAACATGTAGACAATTTAATCAACTTTATCCAGATTCTGTCCCAATGAACGAGAAAAAGTTTAAAAGAATAGAGAAGAATTACAGAGAGTACAATAATGTTAAAAGACCAAGACTTCAAGTCAAACCTGTAACAGGTAACGAAGACAATGAAATTACTGTTTTGTCTTATTTCCATACATACCCTCACGCATCAATTAATAGCGCAGAGAAAGATTTAGGCATTTCTTACAAATCGGTGGAAAGAATTTTGCACAAACATAGAATGCATAATTATAAATTTATAACAGCCCAGGTTTTAGAGCCTACTGATCCTCCTCAGCGCGTCGCATACTGCGAAATGATCCTGATGCGTATACAAGAAGATCCCAACTTTTTAAAAAAAGTTATTTGGACGGATGAGCAAATTCACAAAAGAAGGGATATTTAACAGAAGAAATTCACATTTTTGGTCCAAAGAAAATCCTTATTTTATCAGAGAAAAAGGTTTTCAATACAAGTTCGGTTTTAATGTATTTTGCCTCATGATGAATGACAAAATAAAGTTTTGCTTTTACGGTGAAAATTTAAATTCTGAAAAATATTTGGAAATATTGAAAACTACAGTTTCTGATTTTCTCGACGAGTTACCATTGAACTTACTCCGGAGCTGCTGGTATCAGTTAGGCACCGGCTCACTGTACAAACGAAGTAAGTGCGGAACTTACTACAATCTTCGAAGACAGATGGATTGGCCGACGAGGTCCATGGATTTGGCCACCTAGGTCCCCAGACCTTACCCCTCTCGACTTCCATCTTTGGGGCAGGGTAAAAGGGATAGTTTATCAGACGCCAGTAGAAACAAAGGAAGAACTCCTAAATCGGATAAGAGAAGCACTGCTGGCATTATCCGCGGAAGAGATTCAAAAAGCAACGAGTCATGTAATGACACAAGTTCTGGAATGCCTCAGAGTTAATGGAGGACACTTTAAACAGTTCAGTTACTGACAATTCATTTGGGGATAGTTCTGTTGTTAGCTATATTTTTGTAATATTGTTTTATTCGGTTGTATCGTTAATTTTTTATCTAAAGCGTTTGTGAATACATATTGTAAATATTAAACTATAGATTTTTCTCAACAAACGTATTTTCATTTAGTTATCATTAAGATAGATATATTATTGACAAAAATGTTTACTTGTCTATTTAGTGCTCTTAACATAGATTTTTTTTCCAGAAAATAATAAAATGGTCGATTTTTTCTTTTAAATGCCATTTAATTCATTACCCATCAGAGACAGGTATAGGAACACCTAATGTCATTTGAAAGGCAATGTCTCTCTCTATTTGATGCAATTAAAATATACAGGGTGTTCCATTAAAAAAAAATCGAGTTATGGACATTCTGTTCCTCGCGAATAAACTATATTTTTATACACCCTGTATAACCTTTTATTAAAAAATACCTTCAGCCGTCAATTAACCTACATGTTCGGAAACTCGTATAAAAATTTCAGAATTCTGGGACAATATTCTAAAAATATATCGTGTTTTACATTGAAGCCGATTTGACCCTTAAAAATTAGAAAATAATTTTTATTTCCAAAACTGCTCAAAATAGGTATAGAACATACTACATAAAAAATGCTCAGAATAGTTCGTAGAATTTGACAATGCAATAATATACAGGGTATTGTATTTAAAAAAAGAAACTTCCTGTCTGTCTGCAATAGAGCTGGCAACGCCGCAACTTCGAAAATATTTTTAAAATATAGTTCACTTCTTAGTATGAACCTTACCCAAATCTCAAGTAAATATCTTTACTCGTTCTCCATATACTTCTAATACGCCACTGAGTTTGGCGAACCCTATATATATATATATATATATATATATATATATATATATATATATATATATATATATATATATATATATATATATATATATATATATATATATATATATTGTGGTCATTTAGTGTGCAACATATGGGAATTCTTTTTATTAACTAAACAATAGAAATAAAAATATTGCCAAAAGTTGCAAGCAAATCAAACAGCATACAGGGTAGGTCAAAAAATATTAAAATCATGCAGGTGTAAAGTACCCTTATTTCGAAAGATTCAGCAAAATGTTATTAAGAAAAGTTGTTTAGCATCAAAAGTTATGCCTGGAGACCAAAACATAGCCTCCTGAGAAAAAAAAATTTTGGAAAAAATCAAAAGTTTTTGAAAAATAGATTTTTTTATAATTATCATAAACACTTTCATAGTTTAATCAAAATCAGATCAGATTCGCATAACTCCGTTCAAATTTAATTATACTTGTGAAATTAACTCGGATTTTTAATTTTTTAGGGAATTACAAACCTCAGGTTTGTTGCAACGATATTAAACACAACTTAGAAATTTCGCCAATATTCTTTTTAACAAAATGAAGCATTTGTGAAGAAAATATGCACATTAAAAAACTTTCATTTGAAGTGCAAAATTTTCGTTTCAAATATTTATTAAAGAACTGTACACATAATTGACAAACTTGAAAAAACAAATGAGGGTTAAAAGTGCACTAACGTGAATTAATATTAACAAAAACTCAAACACACCGAGATCTAATTGAATGTGATACCAATAGTTTTACCAAAAATGTTTATTATAATTTAATAATTAACAAATCAGCATGAAGTAAAAAAACATTTAAGAAAGTACATAAAAAAATGAAAATTATCTAAACGTTTCTGTGTGCCCATCTTCTCGTTCAATGCATCTAATTGTCCGGTCATAAAATTTACTAAAAGTAGATCGCAAGATATTTGCTGGAAGATTTCTGTAATGGAAACCAATCGAATTTTCAAGTTCCTCAACATTATTAAATGCTCGATCCTTATAAACTTTTTGATTTAAGTATCCCCATAAAAAAAATCTAATGAGGTAAAATCTGGGGAACGAGGAGGCCACCGTGGTTCGGTATTTCGTCCTAACCATTTAGTACCAAATTTCCCATTTAACCATTCATAACATTTCTAGTAGAATGAGTGGGACATCCATCATGTACAAACCATAATTTATACCGTTCTTGTAAACTTATATTGTCCAAAAAATCCGATATTTCGTTTTCCAGAAACTGTAAATAAATATCACCAGTTAGGTTTTGGCGAAAAAAAAACAGACCCAATAATTTTGTCATATTCTCGTTCTTGAAACGTGCAAATAAACATTGGCCTATAAGCATGAAGCTTGTTTTTCTTGAGAATGCTCTTAACAGAGCTTTTTTTAATAACCGTATAAGCAGAAATTTTCTGGGTGGATCTTCTAAGGTTTTCAACAACTGACTGAAGTAACGCTAATTGATTTGCTTTAGTACAAACAGTTTTGGCACGTTCATTTTTATATTTATAGTCTAAAGATCTTGTCTGTTTGAAGTTTATTAAAATTCTACTTACAGTTGAGTAGTGAACTTATTATCCCCGCATATCAAAACTAATTCTGCCTTCTCGACTAGGACTGTCTTGGCATTTTAAATCAAATTAAGTTAATATGCAATAATATATTTATTCTTCTAGAATGAAATATTAACGCCACCGAACTGTCATAATTTTTTACTTCCAACCCTCATTTGTTTTTTCCATGAGTATTAGCGATTATCTTAGTATAGGATTTCAGGTTTGTCAATTAATGCGTACAGTTATTTAATAACAATTTTATAATTTTGTATTTAAAATGAAAGTTTTTTAATGAGCATATTTTCCTTTCATTTCACAAATGTTTCAACTTGTTAAAAAGAATTAAGAATTTTCAAGTTGTGTTTAATATCGTTGCAATAAACCTGAAGTTTGTAATTCCCTAAAAAATTAAAAATCCAAGTTAATTTCACAAGTATACTTAAATTTAAACGGAGTTATGCGAATCTGATCAGATTTCGATTAAACTATGAAAGTGTTTATGATAATTATCAAAAAAAAAATCAATTTTTCAAAAACTTTTTCTGATTCTTTTCCAAAAAAAAATTTTTTTTCCCATATTACTAAAGAAGGAAATTTGCCGATTTTTTTCATTTGGCAGTGTGGCAGTAGCAAAAACTACGTTATACCGGGTGCATTAAAAATATACAATTAATGCAAAAAAAGTGATAAAATCATTGCAAACTGATACATAATATAACTTAAGATATTATTTTTATTCACGTATTGAGAAAAATTTAACCGTCGAAGTGAAACTAAAAATAATAAAATTTTCCGAATTATTTTTAAAAATAATTTAACCCGGCAACTCTAGATACTGAGCCTAAATAATTTTATATACAGGGTGGCCCATCGAAAACGTACCGCAAGGCATAACGGCCAGGGTAATTTTTTCTTCAAAAAATCCAAAAACACATCAATTTTGTTTGTGAGGGGGACAACTTTTGCCCTTAAAATGATCGCAAAATTTTCAACCCTCTAAGCGGGGGTGTCATCCCCCAAACTTTTTCAAATGGGAAGAGGGGTCAAGTGGTACCGCAATGAAAAGGGCTTTCTATTCTCTATACATTCCCGCTTTGGTTTTGAAAATCGGTCAAGTCATTTAGAAAATATGAAGGATTGAAATTTGAAAAATACATTTTTCAAAAAACGCATAAATTGAATTAAATAAAAAAAACTTACCGTATTAATGAAGCAAATGCTGAAAATGTTGCCCGTCGACCTCCATACAGTAATACAAATTAGCTTCAAATCGTTCTCGAACATTCTGAAGAACTTGAGGGGTCACTTCGCGACAAACGTCAATAATTCGTGTTCGCAGATCTTCTAATGAGGCAAGTGGAGTGCTATACACTTTACTTTTTATGTGTCCCCATAGAAAAAAGTCTAAAGGAGTCAAGTCGGGTGACCGGGGAGGCCACTCAATGGCACCCCTTCGTCCTATCCACCGCCCGGGAAAGTTAGTGTTTAAATAATTACGCACATTTTGAGAGTAATGTGGAGGTGCACCGTCTTGTTGAAATATCAGTTCCGCTTCAACGTATCCAGGATTATTTTCGATGATGTCAGTTAGGGCTGGGTCGATGGTATTTTCCAGTAAATCTAAGTACATATCACCTGTTAGAGTTCCAGGAAGAAAAAAAGGACCCACAATAGAATTTCCAAAAATACCAGCCCACACGTTCAATTTCTGAGGATGTTGTGTGTGCACCTCGTGAAATACCCTGGGGTTGTTCTCAGCCCAGTACCGACAGTTATGCCGATTAACTACACCGTTCAAAAAGAAAGTGCACTCACCCGAAAAACACACATTGAATAGAAAATTATTATTATTGGCCACTCGTTCACTAATAGTTTCACAAAATTGCAAGCGGCGATCAAAATCGTCTTCGTTGAGTTCTTGTACCAACTGAATTTTATACGGGTGGAAATGGTGTTTTTTCAATATTCTTTGGACACTTGTACGATTCACGCCGGTCTCATTGGCTAATTTTCTTGTACTCAGCGTACTATCCATGGCAACTTGGCCCAATACAAAGACCTCCATAGCTTCATTTACTACAGGATTTTCCATCTGCCTCTTTTTATTCATAAGGGATCCAGTTTCGCGAAATTTTGCTACTAACTCGCGAACAATTTTGCCGGAAAGGTGTTTTTCAGGATGTCGTTCATTAAATATCTGCGCAACCCGATTGCCACATTCATTATTTTTAAAATAAAGTTCGATTATTTCCACTTTTTCTGCAAGTGAGTACACCATAATTATTGATAAAAAATTTAATGATATTGAGAAATTTAAACGCACAAGTTACAGAACAGCTATCTAGCAACTACCGCACCTGATCGTTGTGGCATGTCAAATCACTAAAATCAGCAGTAAACATCTAAAATAACAGGACAAAAATAGCGAATTGGTCGAAGGAATTTATCCTTATCATTTACTCTGATAATTTGTAAATAAACATTTTAAATTTCAATCCTTCATATTTTCTAAATGACTTGACCGATTTTCAAAACCAAAGCGGGAATGTATAGAGAATAGAAAGCCCTTTTCATTGCGGTACCACTTGACCCCTCTTCCCATTTGAAAAAGTTTGGGGGATGACACCCCCGCTTAGAGGGTTGAAAATTTTGCGATCATTTTAAGGGCAAAAATTGTCCCCCTCATAAACAAAATTGACGTGTTTTTGGATTTTTTGAAAAAAAAATTACCCTGGCCGTTATGCCTTGCGGTACGTTTTCGATGGGCCACCCTGTATTAAAATGCTTGTAGTTACTATTTACCTAAATTCTTATATTAAATTTCACAATTTTCTAAATGTTTAAAAATGGAGAAAATTTTGCCGGAGGAGTTTCTGGACAGCCTGTATAGTCTGTTATATGGGGAAGTAAAAATAGTTCAATATCTACATGTTTGTATGAAAAATGTGTAAAATATTTTTGTGCGCAATTCCTTACCAGGATTTTCGGCAAATATTCTCCTCTTCTCTCTAATCGCCTAAAACATATAAAGTGAACATTATTTTTTTTCTGGGATAAACAATGCCGGATTAAACTACTTACATTATCAACAATACGTCTAGCTTTTCTCATTAAAAAAACTGCCCTCCTACCTTCATTCGAAAATAGCCACAGGACCGTCGGAATATAAAAGTAAGTTATTAGACGTTTACCACCCAAGGCTTGAATTCTAAAAGCATAATTCTTATTAAGAATGCACTGCCGAACATATACAGGGTGTTTCAAAAAACCATAGCTCATGGGGAGACTCCTCACCCAAAAATAAAAAGTTTATATCAACATGGATCTGATATCGCATCGTTTTTGAGATACAGGCTGTTAAAGATTTTTGGTTTATTTCAAATTTCTTCAAAACGACTGTAGCAATCCCAATGAAATCTGGAGGTGGAAAATTATCTATACTAGCACATGGGCTATCCGTCAAGTATCTTAAGAACGCTTGAACCTAGATATAGGACATGCTACATAAAATAGTATTAAAATTCTCCGTAGAATCCAAAAATATCATAAAATACAGGGTGTTCCATTTAAAATAAGCAAGTTGACACCAACTTCCGGTTAAACCGGAAGTGACAGGAAGTTGAAAATATTTCAAAAAAGAAGCACCCCTTGACCTTACCTTAATCCCAAAATTTGAAACTTTTATCTAAATGGCATCATCAAAAACTTTTAATGAACGGGTTACGTGAATAACCCTGTATATGTGTTGGTGGTGGTCCAGTAGCATGGCCACCAAGATTTACTGATTTGAATCCTTTGGATTTTTATCTGGGGGGGCAATTAAAGGAGCTCGTAAAGAATTTTTACAACGCATTGAAATAGCATTTGTAACAGTTCGGAAAAATTCTTGCATTTGTTTCAGAGAAACAAAATCTTTGCGCCGACGTTTGAGAGCTTGTAAAGAAGCTGATGGTGACCATTTTCGGAACTTCATGGGACCCCATTCAGGTAAATAATATAAACTAAGGACTGTTAAAAATTATTCTAATAAAAAAAATCTTTAATACTATACATAATTACATTATTTTTTTCTCTTAAAAGAGGTCGAAATTGACAAGATGCCAACAGATAATTTTTAACAGACACTAAATCGCCTACCTAACTATACTACAAAAAGGTAGAAAAGGCAGTTATAGGGTGTCCCATTTAAAAAAACGGACTTTAGTGGCTTTGAAAATGTGAATGTTTGCCGCTGAATTTAGAACACCCTGTATAAAAATAGACAAATTCAATAAAAAAAATAGAAACCTAAGATTATTTACCGATCGTCTGCAAAATATGAAGATTATATCTTCAAAACTTACAAAAATATGAGATTTTAAAATTTTCATTTTCGGTTCAAGGTCAAATATCTTAAGAACGCTTGAACCTAGGTATAGGACATGCTACATAAAATAGCATTAAAATTTCCGTAGAATCCAAAAATATCATAAAATACAGGGTGTTCCATTTAAAATAAGCAAGTTGATACCAACTTCCGGTTAAACCGGAAGTGACAGGAAGTTGAAAATATTTCAGAAAAGAAGTACCCCTTGACCTTACCTTAATCCCAAAATTTGACATTTTTATCTAAATGGCATCATCAAAAACTTTTAATGAATGGGTTGAACCCTTTATATATATATATATATATATATATATATATATATATATATATATATATATATATATATATATATATATATATATATATATATATATGTTGCTCAAATTCTGATCGGTTTCAAATTTGAGGTCGCCATGACTCAACATTGGCAACTTTGTAGAGAAAAAAATTAGGGTCCAAAAGATGGCCACTACGACACTGCTTTGTGATCGAAAAATCGATTTTATGATGCAAAATAGAAAAAATAAAATAAACAATTTCAAGAAAACCATCCACGTTATGGTCGAGATACTCAATGGATCTATGCTAAAAGGAAAACATTACTTTGATATACGCAAATATTATAAAGTGATTGCTTTTATTAAAAAAAAGAATGTTGGTTTTCACCCAAAAAAATTTTAAAACTCTAATAAGAAAAGGTATAGAGCAATTTGTGTCTTCAGACGTTTATGTACCTTTTTTTTTCCTGGTGTATGTTACAATTCCTGATAATAAAACCCATAAAACCGAGAAGTTTAGTAGTAAACGAGGAACGAAATTTAAACTTACGTTGTTTTACGCCACTTCTGTTACTCTGTTACTAGACTGTCTTCAGCCACTCTGCTCCCCATTGATATGGACTTTCAATTTTATTTTTTGGTGGGGAATCTACACACGAGCGATGGAATATGTTTTTTTAAACACCCTGTATAAATTTTTAATTATATTTTCGTTGCACTAAACAACAAGTTACCCTGATACTTACTCTCCAGTACATTCTACAAGCTTTACTTTGGGATTTACTTGTAAATCGTAGTCTAATCCTATAATACTTTCTGAAAAATAAAAAAAAAATTAGAACAGTGACCACTTTTTAATTTTTAACAATCTGTATTGATGATTTTATTGCTATCTAGAGTGATCTAGATTAAACAGTAGGAACAGTCTAACGTGATATTCTCACTGTGCTAAAAATAAACATAAAGTATGATAATATTTTTTTCCTGAAAGAAAATGAAATTGTTTACGTACCGCAAAAACTGTCGAAAGTATATCTTTCGAAAATTTCGAAAATATCCTTTTTGTCTGTGTCTCTCAACACGTCTAATAAAATGATGCTTTTCTTGTAAAAAAATCGAACGAAACTGTTCAGCACCGGTTGACAAAAGCTTTTTGCGAAATATTTGCGATTCCTTTTCCAAACGTCCACTGAAACGAAATGAAATAAATAAATAAACATTAATAAATTAACATACTGATATTATGTCTCTTGCTGAAACTCAACAAATTGGTTTAGTTAATATTATTTATTCTAAATTTTCCAAAGAAGTACACGAAGAGTTTTATAGATAACAAACAAACAAACAAAAGTATGCTTTATTGCCGCAGAAAAATTTTACAATTTTATGGACAAAGCAAAATATACCTAAAAATAAGACATATCAAAACATTAATCGAAAATAATTTCGACAGGTCAGTGCTTTTTTTTAAAAATGTAAATTATCAATTTACCAAATCGTGAAACACACGTTAGAATATAACACAACATTGCAAACAGTAAATGAATCATGATAACCTTATAAAAGTAAACAAACACACATGTACGAGGTGAATAATTTCGATGACATTGAAATCAAAATTGCAACTATGCGACCTTAAACTCTATGTTATTATAGTTATACAAATAATTGTGATGTTAAACAGAAGGTATATTGAACTAGTGTAGAATGTAGTATACAAAAAGAATTAAATTTTGTTTTTAATCCAATACCTAACAAAAATAATTAAGTTTTAAGTGAATGTTCGACAGTTCTTTTCCCTATATAATGATTTACAAAATTCTATGCTACGAGTTAGGACATGACTCACAAAAGATTTAAGTAAACAAGCGAATTTAGTGACAATTTAAAGAGACTTACTCACTGAAAAAAAAATCATTAACGCTGTAAAATGGTCTCTCAATGAGGTATGCTTTGGTGTTTTTTCGAAATTGTGCAAGCATAGGGATAGATTTTAAATGTACTGGCAGATTGTTGTAAAGTTTTATGGCGTTGTAAATAATTGATTTTTTTATTAATTCTGTGGAAGGAATGGGAAGATAAATATCATGCCTAGAGTTTCTGGTAGGGTATACATGTTGTGGCCTTTCTGGGAGGGTGTCTATATGTTTTCTCAGCAAACATACCGTTTCCAAAATAAATAATGCAGGAAGTGTTAATATTTCATGTTTTTTGAAATAGTATTGGCAGTGAGCTCTATTATTTAGACCAAACAAATAACGAATGGCTCTCTTTTGAAGCATAAAAATACTACGAAATTGCTCGGTGGTACAGCAGCCCCAAAAGGGAAGGCCATAGCGGAGGTGGGATTCAAATAAAGAGAAATAAGTAAGTCTGGCAGAAGGAACGTCTAGTTCTTTTGAAACTGATCGAATGGCGAAGCAGGCGGTAGAAAGTTTTTTAGTTAAGGTGTCAATATGATTAGACCATTTTAGGTTGTTATTTATATTTAAACCCAGGAATTTAACCGACTCTACGTATTCAATATTGCTGTTATGTACCTGAAGTGGTTGTAAAGTTCCCTTATAAGATAACGCCACCGTTTTATCGACGTTAAAACAAAGCCTATTGGAATCGGACCAAGCCTTAATTATAACCAAGTCTTTGGAGATACTAGAGTGTAAAGACGTTGTATCAAAATCACTCCATGTTATGCTTGTGTCATCAGCAAAAAGGGAGATTCTTCCATTAATTTTAAGGTTCGTGATATCATTAATGTATAACAAAAAAATAATAGGTCCCAAGACTGAACCTTGAGGGACTCCACTTGTAATCAACTTACAATCAGAATCGAAACCATTAGCCCTTACAAGTTGTTGCCTTTTCCCAAGATAAGATTTGAACCAATTTAAAGAAGTACCACGAATTCCATAAAAATTTAGTTTGTTTATCAGAATTTCATGACTAACACAATCAAAGGCTTTCGCATAGTCACAAAAAACTGAAGCAGTTGGGTGGTTGTTATTGAGAGATAAGTAGACGCCTCTAAGCAACGTGAACATGGCGTCACTGGTGCATTTGTTGGGTAGAAATCCGAACTGCTCCGGGGATATTATCTGATGTTTCAGGAGAAATGGCATAAGACGGTTCTTCAGTAGCCTTTCGATGATTTTTGATAGCACTGGTAGTAGTGCAATTGGGCGATAATTGCAAGAGTTAGTTTTTTCGCCGCCTTTATGAAGTGGAATAATTATAGCTGTTTTAAGGCAATCAGGGAATACACCTTTTATAAAGGACTCATTTATTAATGTTGTAAGGGCCTCTATGACTGGGAGTGGCAAGTTCAGGAATATTCTAATTGATAGGCCATCAGTGCTACACGAAGATTTACTTTTGATACTATTTATTACCTTCAATAGTTCAGTGTTGCTAACGCGACTTAAGAAAAAGCTATCAGCAAAATTTTTTGAAGGAGGGAGAAACGAAAGAGGGTCCAAACTTGGCGAGATACTAGAGGTAACATTTTTGCTTACATTAATAAAATAATCATTTAGATCATTAGCCCCTGGCAAGATCTGAGTCACAGGCTTTGATTTGTTTCTGAGGTTATTGATGATGGACCAGGTTTCTTTTGAAACGTTATTAGAGTTTGTTAGACGTTTTCGGTAGTGCAATTTTTTTGCTGACTTAATAAGAGTATTGTAGATCCTCCTATAATTAGAGATATAGTCGAGAATAAGAAAGGAGTCGGTGAATTTTTTTATATATGAGAGCGAGCGCATATTTTTAGCAGAAATTCGTATTCCTTTCGTGGTCCACGGTTTATGCCGCTTAGGTTTGATATTCTTAAGCGGGAAGGCCTTGTTAAAAGCACATAAAGTTTTATTTAAAAAAGTTCTGAAGTTTGTGTTGACATTATCAGATTCAAAATTCCAATTGGTGTTAAAGCAAATATTATGAAATACTGAGAAATTTGCGGCCGAGAAAATTCTGCCCCGATGGCGAGATCTCGGTAAGGGCCTAATAGGTAAACTAAACCTGGAAATTACCGCCTCGTGATCGGAAAGACCTGAGTTATAGACCTGTGATTGCACCTCTGATGGAGAAAAATCAGACGCCATGTAATCGATGATAGAAGAAGAGTTTTTTGAAATTCTAGTTGGCGAGGATACATGCATTGAAAGACCGAAAGAGTCGAATATAGAAATTAGATATTTCTGGATGGCACAAACAGTAGCATAGTCAATATTAAAGTCCCCGCATAGAATTTTTTTACCTTTAATCGGTAGACTGTCTAGCAATCTTACCAGGCTATTTAAAAATGATTGTACATCAGAGTTTGGTGATCTATAAATACAAATTACATAAAGATCAAGGTTTTGATTATATACCATAGAGAATTCAAAAGAGCCATCCGCTAACAAGGTGCTTGCCTACCATACCTTGCAGCATCGAAAGGCAGCAAAAAGTTCAAAGTGATGAAGATTACATTTCGGGACATTAAAACCAATCCTAGAAAGTAACTGTTGACAATCAATTAGACTGTAAAGAAAATTATAGATATAGCAAGGTCAAAAAGTAATTGTCTTCTCTCAAAATTGCTCAATCCAAGTCTAACAAGCATGTCCACTCTATGATACCCCTGACTATTCAGCGGAAGTTCAGAAGTATTGAGAGTGATAAGCCCAAGCATTTTTTGGAGCCCTGCAAGCTTATATTAGAAATATGCTGAAACAAGCTGGATTTCTCGTGAACCACATTCTCCAAAGTGCTTCACCGATTCAGAGAAACTGAGGTTGACACTGTGTAATTTGAGTTAAACTTTATTTTATTAACAGTCAGGAAGCTAGGGGATTCTACCTGACAAATTTTTTTTTTTTCCATGAAGGAAGGCAACGGGAAACCACCTTCATTACTTTCCCAAGACAATCACATGGATACATTCAACTCGAAATTTTCCGGAGGTTTAAATAGTTCCCCGATCGGATCTCCGGTGGGAGCAGCTTTGAATGTCTTCGACGAGAGAGCAAACTTACGGAAACCACTGCATATCGGAACGTGGAATACCAGAAGCTTATTTCAAGCAGGGAAACTAGCGAACCTGGAACAGGAAATGAACAGACTTAAGATAGACATTCTGGGGGTCGCGGAAACCTGGTGGCCAGGCACGGGAAAATGTGACACAGAGAGCGGAACTCTCTTCTATTCCGGAAACGAAGATAGAAATCACAGGAAGGGCGTAGGAATCCTAATAACAAAAGCCCTAAGAGAATCAGTTACCGACTTTATTCCATACTCCGATCGCACTTCTTTATTGAGACTAAGAGCTAAGCCGTCCAACCTCAATATAATACAAGTCTACGCACCCACAGGTGACTCACCGGACCGAGACGTGGAACAGCTATACAACGAAATTAAAGAACTTCTCAAGCTTACCAAAAAACACGATGTAAATATAGTCATGGGAGACTTTAACGCCAAGCTGGGCAAAGGAAAGTTTGAAAATATCGTCGGACCCTGGGGGCTTGGAACTAAAAATGACAGGGGCGATCGCCTTCTGCAGTTCTGCCAAGAAGAAAGTATAACTATCACGAACACCTGGTTTAAGCTCCCCCCCCTTACACTTGGAAGTCGCCCACAGACACTACAGCCAACCCGGTACGCAATCAAATAGATTTCGTTCTTGTCAATGGGAGATTCAGATCATCCGTCAAGAGAGCATGTACATATCCCGGGGCAGATGTACCTTCTGACCATGTTTTATTAGCAGCAATCATAAAAGTGTCCTTAGCCAAGAGCGGTAAACCAATCATGCATAGCATATGAAAAGATCAAAGATGCTGCAACAAGAGACGAACTCGGCAATGATATTAACGCACGAATACAAAACATTAGACCCACCAACGAAAATGACTTAACAAATTCCTGGACACAAATAACACAAATTGTGACAGATGTAGCAAAAAGTAGGCTGGGTTTCAAAGTCGCAGATAGAAAGCAAAAATGGATGACTGATGAAATACTGGGTTTGATGAACGAACGTAGATCTTATAAAAACAAAGACGAGACCAAATACAAAGATACACAAAAAACAATAAGATCAAAAATTCGTATAGCAAAAAATGAATGGCTCAAGAGAGAGTGCGTGGAAATGGAACGCTTACAAAGACAGAATGATTCTCTTGGATTACATAAAAAACTGAAGCTGACAGCTGGAATACATAGGTGAAGGAATAGGGGCATATTGGTCAATGAGGACAACCAAATGATTTCTGAAAGTGATGAGAAAATACAGGTCTGGGAGAGATATATCGAGAAGCTCTTTGAGGGAAACAGACCGCCACCCGAGTTAAGAGATCCCGACGATGCATCAGGTCCATCCATATCTAAGGAGGAGATACAGAAAGCAATTCAGAGCTCAAAAAACCACAAGTCACCCGGTCCGGATGAAATCCCATCGGAAATACTGAAGCTTTTCGACGATAGAGGCATTAACACCTTACATCATATATTTAATATCATCTACGAGACCGGTCGCTTTCCTCAGCAGTGGTTGGAATCGATTTTTATACCTCTGCCTAAAGTAAATAGGGCCAAAGCATGCGGCGACTATCGACTAATAAGTCTCATGAGCCACACCCTGAAGATCTTTCTTAAAATAATCCACCAACGAATATATAAAAAATGTGAAAGAGACATGGCTGACTCCCAGTTTGGTTTCAGGCAGGGGATGGGCACAAGAGAAGCAATAACAGCTACACATATACTAGTCCAGAATTGCTACGACCAAAGAAAAGACATATTCTTATGCTTCATTGATTATGAAAAGGCATTTGACCGAGTAGAACACCACAAGCTCATGCAAATACTAAGGACTCTTGACATAGATCAGAAAGATATTACTTGTATTGAAAATTTATACTGGCATCAGACCGCACGTGTTGAATGGGAAAATGGTCTTTCAAACAACATCTGGATCCGAAGAGGAGTAAGACAGGGATGCGTCTTGTCTCCACTCTTATTTAACCTGTACTCGGAAGCCATCTGCCGAGAAGCACTGGATGATGTCAAGATGGGCATTAAAGTCAATGGAGTATGGATTAACAACATTAGATACGCCGATGACACGGTCTTAATCGCCGATAAGTTGGAAGACTTACAACGACTGGTCAATTTAGTGGGGGAACATAGCGCATCAATGGGCATGAATCTAAATGTAAGGAAGACAAAATTCATGACCATAACGAGAAATCCAGAAGCCGTTGACGATGCAGAACTGACTTTTAACACAATACCTATAGAAAAAGTAAATAGATTCAAGTATTTGGGCACTTGGCTATATGAAGACTGGACATCGGATAACGAAATAAAATGTCGCATAGAATAAGCTAGACAGGCATTTCAAAAACTTAGACACGTGTTCACCTGCTCGGACTTTGACTTAGAATTGCGACTGAGATTCATAAAATGCTATGTGTGGTCGGTATTACTGTATGGGGTGGAGAGTTGGACCTTAAAAGCAAGCGCAATTAACAGATTGGAGGCCTTTGAGATGTGGACATACCGCAGATTATTAAAAATACCTTGGACAGCGAGGGTCACGAATGAGGAGGTTCTAGCTCGAGTTAACAGGGAACGCGAAATTTTTACTGTTATTAAGAAAAGGAAGACCGCATACTTGGGACATATCATGAGAAACGATAAATACCGCCTTTTACAACTAATAATCGAGGGAAAAATCGAGGGCCGTAGAGGTATTGGCAGAAAAAAAATGTCCTGGCTTCGCAACATACGACAGTGGACTGGATTAACCAACATACAGACCTTGGTACACACTGCAAGGAATAGAGAGGAGATGGAAAATGTGATCGCGAACATCCATTAGTGGATACGCATCCGAAGAAGAAGAAGAAGAATTCTAAATTTTATGAAAATAGATTTAGGAAACGTTTTGATATTCTTGTTTTGCCTAAACCAGAAAATGGATATATCATTTTAACACCTCAATATACAGTTGTGACCAATTCTTTAGAAACAATACATCTTTAATGTTTTATAAATTTATTCTTAGCTTAGCGGTTACTATGGTAATTGGTGCCAGCCAGGAAAAGCGATATCACCTATATTAACAGACTCTTTGGTTTCACGGATTTGATTCTTCATTTAAACGGTGTGGATAATAGAAAATATTTCATTAGATAGTGAATAAGGTTGTGTTTTAGTTTTTAGAAGCTCTCTACTCCTTTTATTCATTTCTGTTTTGGAAATATGTACGATGCAGAAATTTAACATAACTATCAGGGGCGTGCAGTCCATGGAAGCAAGGGAAGCAGTGCTTCCCCAAAAAAAAATTACAAAACATCCTCTAAAATGTAATTTTTGAAATAGGAAACCATTAATTTAGTTTATATTAAAAATGCTAAAATATTATCTGAATTATCAAGCCCATAATAAATGCGGCCTTGACTCCGACCGAGCCACAAAATCGAATAGAACCTATGCGGGCCGCTAGCTTTTCTGCAGCCAAGTCCTGTATGCTTGATTTCCGGTAAATCGAGCCAGAGCTTATTGAACTTTCCACCGGCTGTTTGCAATTTTTGCATTTCAATCGCGTGCTTTAAGTGGGGGCGGAAGCTATTGTTGGAGTAGGTTCTTTATTCGAACGGCTATCCGTGTGTTGTCTGATACGTACGTCGCGTCGTGCATGGTGCGATATGGAAGACAATAAGACGGACGTGGAGATGCAAATAGCGTCAACTTCGGTTGTCGGTAATAACGTTGAAAATGTTGGAGAAATTAGTAAGAAGAGTGTGTGTCTTAACAATAAAGGGATTTTCAACATAAAACTTTTATGAAATAATCGATCAAATTCAGCAACAAATAAACTATAGATTTAACGGTTTAAATGATTTTAAATTCTTCGAGCTCTGCATTTAAAGGAAAAACTTTTCCAGAAGATGCGTTTAAATCTCTTCTTCTTCATTATGGCCAGTTTTTCGACCGAGTGTTACTGCGATCTGAACTAAAAGTGATTTACGAAACTGATGATATTAGCGCAAAAAATAACGCTAAGGAACTAATGCAATTTTTAAAAGACAAGCAGCTGGAAGATGTCTATACCGAAGTGTCAAAATTGTGTGAATTAGTATTGACAATACCTGCAACAAGTTCATCAATTTTTCAACACTTAAAAGTATAAAAAATGTCGTGAGAAATTCAACGGGGCAGGCGAGACTTTGGCATACATCGCTGTTGTCCATTGAAAATAAACTTCTCCAAAATAGGTCGGAGCATCGACGTTTTTATGATGACGTCATTGACGAATTTGCAAAAACTGATCGAAGAATCGAATTACATTACAAATAGGTAAGTTTCTAAAAATTGGTTCCCTTTCTGAAAATTTCACCGCATGCCCCCGATCACTATTTACGCATTTTGACTAGCAAAACTCATAGCCGCAAACATTGGACAAAATTGTGACTGGAGAGAACCCAAATTAGGCATCTAAAATATTATAAAAAAAAAACACTCTAATCTGTTTTAGATTTTCACTTTTATCCACAACTTGTGACCGATAAGCAGAGCATAAACGTTTTATTAAAAATAAAACAGATTCAACATACGCCGAACATTTGTTAGATAATAACCATGCTTTCGATGAAAATTTTGAAATATTACATACAATAAACAAAAGTAAAAAATTGTCACTTTTAGAATCTAAGGAAGTTAATAAACGTAAAAACACCCAGTATATTTTAAACGACCATTTAGATATGAATAATTCACCTATTTTGTTAGAAATTTCCATCAAGATGTTCTTTAGGACTCTCGTAGGCCATAAAAGTATTTACAATATGTTTTAAAAAAATCAAGCTCATTTAGCAAATTGTTAGTTTAAAAACCGTTTGTCTGACGAAGCTATAGTGTTACCCAAACATATGTCACAAGTTGTGAATACAAGTGAAGATCTAAAACAGTTTAAAGTGTTTTATTTACATTGTTGATAATGGATTTTCATCAAGTAACGATCAAGTCAATCAAGCTTCTAAAATATGGTTGCATATTGTAAAACTTTGCACCTCAACAGTTTGAAAACTACTTAATATTTTTGGACGCCATTAACACCATTCGAAAGAGCAGAAAACATACTATCCGATGATCCGATGCAACGTTTCTGAGATATTGGCTAAAAAAGTTTTTTCTAAACTTCGTTAAAAAAATAGACGCGAAAGGCAAAAAACTCGAATTTTTAAATCTTCAGAAGCTAATTTCTCTATAATTTCCATAAAAATTAAGATATTTCAATAAAAAAAAATGAGTAGGTGAATGGTGAAGGATCTAGAGATTGATATCCAGTGGGCTAAAAAAAAATTCAAAATTCTGCATTTGGCCAGATAGTAAAGTTGACCTCTGTGTGAATTATATGAAAATCCAAAAATAACCGACAAAGATGTGACCAATTAAAAATGAAAATTTTGGTTCCGGTTTTACCAGAAATGACTTCAGTTTCGATTTTTTAAGTGGAACACTCTGTATATTCCTACATTTTTGGCTTCCTGAGACAATTCTGAATCAGAATGTGACATTTTAAAAACTTTTTACGCCTGCTTGATTTTTTATGCCATTTTTAAAAATCATTTCAGGTCCTTAGATTAATTTGCGTCCGGTCATAGCCACCTAGATTCAATTTTAAATATAGCTATAAAAAAATCAAGTAGCCGTAAAAAGTTTTAAAATGTCACATTCTGATTCAGAATTGTCTGAGGAATCCAAAAATGTAAAAATATACAGAGTGTTCCATTAAAAAAATCGAAACTGAAATTTCGATACATCAAATACTTTAAAAAAGTTATCGCCTGTCTAATAAATTCGTTGACACCCGGTATACCATATATATATATATATATATATATATATATATATATATATATATATATATATATATATATATATATATATATATATATATATATATATATATATATATATATATATATATATATATATATATATATATATATATATATACAGGCTGACAATTAAAAACTTGAAATGATCCTTCCTAAGATATGGCATCTTAGGAAGGAAAAACTTAATCAAAAAACGCTCAAAACATTTTCTATAAAATGAAGAGGGAACAAATAAAAGCGTACTATTCGACCTTTATCTGTAACCCCTTGGGCAGGATGAGATACACCCCTAAAATCTTAAATAGAAAGGGGGGTCGAGTGATACATCATCTTAAAGCCCTTGAAAAATGCTTTCCAATGGTACCATAGAAAGCTGTTTTTCGTGAAATTCTTCTGTGTTTATTAAAGGAAACAATAAATTAAAAAACAATTGTGAATTTTTTTATAATTATTTAATTAAATGTTCAAAATGGTTCCCGTTGTTTTGAAGACAATAATAAAGCCTTTGTTCAAATTCTTCGCGTACATTTGCAAATGTTTCTCTGGATATAGCACGGCATTCCTGAACTATCCTGTCCTTGAGTTGCTCTATTGACTCAGGTTGCGTTTTAAACACCACAGATTTAAGGTGACCCCACAAAAAGAAGTCAAGAGGTGTTAGGTCCGGGGATCTAGGTGGCCATTCAACAGGACCTCTTCTTCCAATCCACTGGTTGAGATAATTATCATCCAACCACTGCCTGACGGGAACTACATAATGAGGATGTGCCCCATCCTGTTGAAAATGTAGTAAGCGTTCTTTTAATGCTAAATTTCCTTGTATGTCCCTCTGATTTTCTAATTCCCGCACTATTAGTGGTTCAATAGACCTCTGTAGCATTTCAGAATACATGTCGCCATTTAAATTCCCTTCTATAAATATTGGGCCGATAATTACGTCTCCCAATATACCAGCCCAAACGTTAATTCCAGTAACGACAGTTTTGCTTATTAACATGTCCATTCAAATAAAAGGTACATTCATCACTGAAACAAATATTTTTAACTCAGGGCCGTAATTCTGTCGTCATTATTTCACAAAACTGGACTCTTCTATTCGTCACCAAGTTCTTGCAGTATGCGCAGTTTATAGGGATGAAACTTATAAAATTTAAGTACCTTTCTTATTGTTTCACGAGATAAGCCAGTTGCTACAGCTGCTTGACGAGTTGATAAAGTTGAATTAATTGCAAACTGCCCCAGAACTTCAATTTGCGCTGCTTCGTCAACTAGTCTCGGTTGATTTCTCTTTTTATTCGCGACAGAGCCAGTTTCTTCAAATTTGGCTACTAGTTGGCGAACATACTTCGGACTTATATTTTGACCTGGATGCCTTTCATTAAATCTTTGGGCTGTCCTTAAGAAACATTGATCCTGAGAACCATAAATGAAAATCATTTCTACACGTTCAGTGTTGTACAGAATTATTTAAGATAAGTGCTGCTTTTCGTTTAAACTGAACCAAAAGTCAACTGTTAAAATATCAATACTAATAGTACAAGTTACTTTTAAAGTAAATATTGTGATAATAAAATGCGAATATTCACAAACAAATAAAATACCAGGCTTAAAATGTTTAGAATTCTTAAGAGACATGCCAGGATATCGGTACCAATCATTTTGAACATTTACTTAAATAAAAATAAAAATGTTCAAAACTGTGTTTTTATTTATTGTTTCCTTTAATAAATACAGAAGAATTTCACGAAAAGTTGCTTACTATGGTATCATTGAAAAGCATTTTTCAAGAGCTTTAGGGGGTTACAGATAAGGGTCGAATAATACGCTTTTATTTGTTCCCTCTTCATTTTATAGAAAGTGTTTTGAGCGTTTTTTGATTAAGTTTTTCCTTCCTAAGATATGGCCATTTCAAGTTTTTAAATTGTCACCCTGTATATACAAAGTCACCTCCGTTTATAACCACGAGGTCATCGCAGACTGCCAGCCTCGATTGATGCCAACGAAACGAAACCTCCGGAGTTCGCAGCGGGAGGCATCGATAGAGTCGCGGAATCAAGTGAACTGTCAACGAGTTTATACGCCCAGAATAATAGAAGGAATTTCCAAATTTAAAAACATATATTATTTATTTGTTTCTGTTTGGAAATATTTATGATAATTATGCCATTGCATTTTACGTAAAATACTCTATAATAATCCGTTTTTTCTTTTCCATTAGCTTGTGCTTGGAAGCTTCACGAAAAAGAAGCACAATGAACAGAATTCCTCTGTCTTTAATAATAACTGAAATACCCTGTAAAATAATCTAAAATGAGACACACAGTACATTAAATCCTTCTTTAGTTCTTTAGACCACGGCGATGTTTTAGTTGAATCCGCTGCAGAGAGAACTCTGCTCATTAGGTTCATTTATCTGGTATAGTGAAGATCCCTGAAGATGACCCGCTGCAATTAAAGGCGAAACGTCGGACACATTGAGAAAGTGTAAGCCCAAGGACTATGATTTCTAGACTGATTGATTGACATGAGAACTTTCATACTTCATATATGTACATGATTATTGCGCTTCATATTTTGAACAATAAATATTTAATGCTAATCACATCAGTATTGAAATTTTGTTACCTTGTGCTAGAAGTAGTGATTGTCCAAATCCTAGTTCTAGATTTTCGTATATCCTCATTTTGTCGAAGGTGTTGGGGTGATTTAGAACCACTTTTATTTCGGCCGCGTCCGCCGTTATGTAGTTGTAGTCGTGTCCAAGCCACATGTTGCAGGGGAGACCAAACTTATTGATTATTTCTTGGACAGCTTGGAAAATATCTGAAGAACATTGTAATTAATATAAATAAAAGCGGGAAATCTTAAAGTAATACTCATTAATCAAAGTAAATATTAACATTAAAATAATTAAAAACCATGCTTCTATATAAAGGAACTAAAGAATATAAATTATGAATCAAAGCTGAGAATTATTTTAAGGCATTGTTTAAAGCGTTTTCAGTTTTTGAAATTTATACTTTACGGTAGAACTTCTTCATGTGTTATTAAATGTTGTTATAAACACATATAAATGGTATATAATACCACAACAGTATGGCTTTTATCGGGGTAGATCTACTGCTACAAATTTGGGAATCTATCAGAACTTTCTTGTCTCCTCCCTCGAGACAGGTGGGCAAGTTGATGTGATCTACACGGATCTGTCGAAAGCTTTCAATAGTGTATATAATCATTTACTACTAAGGAAATTGGAGGTAACTATATCAAATGGGTCAAATCTTACCTACAAGGCAGATGACAAAGAGTTATTGTTTGCGGCTCGAGATCAAAAGAAATTGTGGTGACATCTGGCGTCCCCCAAGGATCTTATATTGGTCCAGTGCTCTTCTTATTGTTTGTTACCGATGTAATTTCCTATTTTCGTAACTCGTTTTGTCTGCTTTATGCGGACGATATAAAGCTTTATAGAGTTATTGATGCAGACAAGGTTTGTCTGGCGGAAGATCTGGAGAATTTTGCTGTATGGTGTGATCAAAATTGTTTGAAGCTGCATACTGACAAGTGCAAGGTAGCAAGATTCTCCCGTGGTAATAGCCTTATTGAGACAAAATATTCTGTCAACACTCACCAACTTGAAGCAGTACCAATTGTTAATGATCTGGGCGTGATTTTTCGTGGAACCCTTTCTTTTAATCTCCATATAGAACCAATAATTCTGGCCTTACGGTTTCTGGGTTTTATCAAGCGTAACACAAGGTATATTACTGACACCAGAGCTAGCTTGTGCCTCTATAACAGTCTGGTGAGGAGCAGGGTTGGGTAACGCCACGTAGAAAATTAATTTTTTTCGTGTATGTAGAAAATTGCGTAGAAAATGTAAAATATGTAGAATATTAAGTAGAAAATGTATAAAATCCGAGTACACGTACAATAATTGTTTTAGTTTATTAAAATATGTTTTACAGCGTTAAAACTTTCTTTCTTGATATTTTTATTAATTATCATAAGTGTTCTAAAATAAAATCGGACGTTAATTTGCGCGTGCCAACTCTCTATTCTGTAACGGCGAACGACCGGCGCTAACGCCCTATTCGTTGACAGACGACAAAATACACTGATGTCGCCGGCGTACGTTAGTCGTCAATTGACCCATCCTCGGCAACTCCTAGACTTCACAGAAAGTTATTTTAAGAATGACTGTCGTTTTATTGTTCTGGGTAACTAAAAATTGATTGATTAATCGTTGTTATAATATCAAACAATGGCTGGGCGACCAAAACATGATTTTTGGGCAAAATGCGAGTTCCAAGAAATAAAGGTAAAAGGAAAAAACGCTTGTTTCTGCAATTACTGTAAGAAAACGTTGAAAAATACTGCAAAACAAAGACTTTTTACACACAGAAATATTTGCAAGACGCCAATTAAATCAAGGGAAGATATACTTCAAATTTCTTCAGAGGAGTCAAATGTAGATGCAGATAGTGACGGTGCGGATAATATACCCTTAAGTAAACTTGCAAGGCTTGGAAATATTATATATTTTATTATTATATTCATTTAGTTTTATTAGAAACTTTTAGATCCACCTTCCGTTTGCGCGTAAAAAAGGGATGACGTAACGTGGGCTTTCATTGGCCAACGGGTATTGCTTAGACTATGCTCTTTTGCCTCGTTCCCTTGTACGTATTTTGCCCATAGCATATTCTATTTCTCTCTATTTGTTAAAACATCTTTACTTTAATTTTCCGAAATTGCTTGTTGCCTCCTGTGTATTCTGAGTTAAAAAGAAATAGATGCATATCGCACAAAAATATTACGAAATAAGGTATAAGGTGCAAGCCAATGTTGTTTCATTTAAAATGTTACTTTGGCAATTATTTTTGTTAATTTAAAATGTGTATTTTTTGGGAGGGCATTGCCCATTTACCAATTGCCCCTATGGTGATAAAGCAGCCACTATTGACTTTTGTAGTACCTGTGGTTGGCCTTTCTTTGACCATTGCACATTGACTTCTTATAAAACAATATATTATTGTTTTCAGATTACGCTAGAAGCAGGCCCCATTAGAGCTAACATCATAGAGCCTTCTAAGGCAAAAAAATCTGCCAATATGCCGATTGCGCTCTTAGGATTTTGTGAAAGAATAACATTTACGGAGCCAGAAAACTTAAATATGGCTCTATGTGAGTTTATGTTCGGATGTAATATACCTTTCTCGGTTGTTGAATCTGACCATGTTAAAAAATGTGTTAAACTTTTGCGCCCATCGTATAAGTTACCCACGAGAAAAACATTATCATCAACTTTGCTTTCAAAGTGCTATGAAAATTGTAAAAAATCTATTCAAAATTTTGATCAAGAATCTGTTATACTTATTGATGGATGGAAAAACTCATCAAGTAACTAAAAAAACGTTGTTTGTCTAATTCATAATATTGATGGTGATATTGCATTTTTAAAATCTCGATTCAAACAGTCCAAAAACCCCCTCGAACAAAGGAAAAATACTTTACACCCTTTAATGTGATTGATGGACTGGGAGAAAATTAAATTTAATTTATGAGCAAAACAATGGACAAACACAGCACTTGGGAAAGTTTCTCGAACTTTAGCTTGCAGACCCCCTAATTGTCGTGCCATCACTGCAGCTCCATCATAGCTTTGAGCAACTAATTTTTTCTCTCCATTAATTTCTTTAGTAACGTTATAAACTACGGTATATATCGCATCTGCTGTACGATTTTCGGACACATTCTTAAAACCTAAAAATCGCTCTTGAATACTTCCGTCTGTTTTGACGTAGCGTATTACTATAGATAATTGGCTAAAATTAGTGATATCAGTTGCTTCGTCCAGAACAATAGCAATGAACCGCGCCTCGCCAATCTCCTGCTTAATTCTTTTTAGAATAATGGTTATAACAGCGGAAATTAAATCATTCTGGATTCGATTCGACGTTCTGCGAAAAACGCTAGACTGCTCTAAATGATTTTTTTTAGCAATCATCATATTTAGCCATTAAACTAAGTAAATCTCGAAAATTTCCTTTATTTGAAGAAACCCTTGTTTCGTCATGACCTCTAAATCCCAATTCGTGCTGTCTGAGAAAACAAGCAACATCGATAAGTCTTCTTAATACTTGCCTATTTTTATCGACTAGTTCATTGTGTTGGCGGTGACTAATTTCCAGCTGTTTATTAAGGGCGTGTTCAATTCTGGTTTTGCCGAAGACTTTTTCTTTTATGACGGTCTGCAAATGCGCTTTGGACATAATGTGTCTTTTTACAGCTTTATGGAAATTGTTTAAATCGGAAAAACCAGTTTTATTCCAGAGACCTTTTTTATTTTCAAAAAGTAAAAATGGCCAACAAAGCAATTTACTTATATTTTCACACCCTGTTAGCCATTTAAATTGTTCCTATTGTTTTCTGGATAAAAATGTCTAATACAGTTTTTCATTTTTGTGGTTACATTTTTCATAGGAGGTTTTGCCCTTCCTTTGGAAATTATTTGAAGCTTATCAGCGACGTTTAATGTTGAAAATCCCTTTATTATTAAGACACACACACTCTTCTTACTAAATTCTCCAACATTTTCAACGTTATTACCGACAGCCGAAGTTGACGGTATTTGCATATCCACGTCCGTATTATTGTCTTCCATATCGCACCACGCATGACGCGACGTACGTATCACACAACACACGGATAGCCGTTCAAACAAAGAACCTACTACAACGATAGCTTCCGCCACCACTTAAAGCACCCGACTGAAATGCAAAAATTGCAATACAGAACTTGGCTGCAGAGAAGCTAGCGGCCTGCATAGGTTCTATTCGATGTTCTATTGTGGCTGGGTCGGAGTCAAGGCCGCATTTATTATGGGCTTGATAATTAAGATAATATTTTAGCATTTTTAATATAAACTAAATTAATAATTTCCTATTTCAAAAATTACATTTTAGTAGTTTTGTAATTTTTTTTGGGAAAGCACTGCTTCCCTTACTTCCATGGACTGCACCCCCTTTGGATGGTGCAAATAAAAATTAAAAGGCAGTATATGTAACACATATATACTGAACTAAATTGGGTCACACTTTATTATTCTTAATAAATCGAAAAAAATCATAACAGATTTTTATTATTGCAGGCAAAAAACAACCCATCCGCTTCTACTTGACAAATTAAGACAGAATCAAATTTGCCAAGTTTAAGTAATGTTAAGGTCTGGAGAATTTTGAAAAATAACAATTTTAAGCCATACAAATTGCAAAAAGGGGATTCCCAAAGAAATATACATTTTTGTTATTGGCTTCAAAATCAAATTACCCGAGGCCCCAACTTCCTCACTACTATTCTTTGGAATTCTTGGGAGACAACATTTTTGGTCCCGTTTGGTAGGGCTGATGGGAGACAAAATTTTTGGTCAAGTTTGGTTCCAACAAGGTGGGGCGCCTGTTCGTGGTACACAAAATGTGAGAGCTTTATTGAATAATGATTTTGCAGACAGTTGGATTGGAAATAGTGAAGTGGTAGAATAGCCGGCGAGATCTCCGGATCTGATGCTTATGGATTGCTTTATGGGAGGCTCTGAAGAACAAAGTTTATAAAGAACCCATTAACATGCCAGAACGGCCCAGAGCTCGTTGCATAAATGCATTCAAAAGAATTAGAAGAAGGTCAGCACAAAGGGCTACTAGAAAATTTAATGCAAAAATTCAAACGCTGAAATAAATAAATATTATGGACTTCTTTATTAGCTTTAGGATTTATAATTGAAATGTAACAAAATATTGTATTGTATTTGTTATTTTTAATTACTATTCATTGGTATTTTCTTAACAGAATATTCGCACTTCTCAAAAATGTACTGTTGTAAACCGGAAATTTTTGTATATCTCCTACCATTTCCGAGATGCTAATGATGAACATCAAATTTGTAACACCCTTTATAGGTATTATCTCCGTAATTTTCCCTTCCAGAACTAAAACAATATGTGCATGGAGGATTGCAAAAACAGTATATTTTACTGCTGTGCATGCGCCAGAACTATGTCCAATTTGGGTAAATTGTTAGAAGTTGCTTTTACAAAACTCCCACTGGTTTGACTAGACAAAGCCATTTTACTCAATAGTGCAGGTCCAAAAATTTGAAATTTTTATGTTTTTTAAACAGTAATTTTGGACATGAATTGTCATTTGTTGCTTTTGTTCGAAACTACATTTGTTTTTTGTTTGTGTTATGTTTTGTATCTTACTATAAATAATAAAATATTATTTTAGCATTATCATTACACTTCGTATACATTTGCTTAATTTAAGGATACGTTGTGTGTAAGTAATCATTTTCATTCTTAAGAGCAAGGTCAGCCTTATGCAATCACGGCTGCAAGTAGTAATTTTAATTATCTACCATAAATTAACTATTAGTTCTTTGGTAAACAATTTCAATTACCACGGATATGTAAATCATGTGGAGTGAAATGATTCAGTTTTTAATTACCTATGTGTTATTCGATATGGGTAGAATAATGTAGTGATATTAAAACAATAAGATGTTCTGCTGGTAAAATGTTTAGATCATCTATATTATTTTAAGAAATTTATCAAGGAGGAAAAATTTTCCCGAAAACGCTTGAAACATTACTTTGCTTCTTTTAAGGAGTTTTTTTTTTTTGAGGGAGTGTATTAGTCTTGTCTTAGTCTTGCAGAACTTCCTTTACCCGGAAATTCCTTCGTTATGAATATTTCCTATTATTGGGAATAGTAAAGTGTAACACAATTTAGTTATGCAAATAGTCATTTAGAATACTCTCCCTTCAAATATCTTTATTGGCGCCATTTTGTTTCACCATATTGGATTCGCACCAATATTTTACCAGTTTTACCTATGCGAATTTTTGGGCACTGTTTAAAATTAAGCAAATACGTAATTTTTACACTGATTTTTTTAAGACCGCCATTTTGTACCGTCATATTGATCTCATACCAGTTAATCCCTGCGTCACATTCAATTTTGCAGCAAGATTTAATGTTAATTTTTAAAAGTTTTTAAGATTTTTGTATGTTGATTTTTAGACATTTTTTTTGGCTGCTATTTTGTACTGCCGGCGCCGCACAGACGGGCAAAATTGAAAAAACCTGGCCAAAACTTAAACGATGATATGTAGTAATAAAATTTCCTTAATGTGTTTATGAGAAATAATATTGTAAAAACTAATTAACATATTTGTCAATTGGCTACTATTCTGGTGGAAAATTTAATAATATAATAAATAAATACTTGACAAAAACATAATTATGTGTATAAAACCGAATTTAAATTGTTTTAAAAAATACTGCCTACATTTTACTGTTTTTTTTATTTAAAGTCATCAACGGCGTAAAATTAATAATTAATAAACTAATAACAGCATCATTTATTCTCAGAAATAATTCGCATAACTAATTATTGTTTTTAATCCCCATTCACTTGACTATTAATTTCTGAGTCTTCATTAGTAGTATTAGTGGCAGATTTGGACGGGGGCTTCTAAATCTTTTTAATGACTTGGACTTTCGCCTTGGAAGTTTTGTGTAATATGACTGGATCAGACGATATTTCTCCAAGTTTTGTTGCCTTGAACACTTTCGGGAAAATCCTTCTCTATACTTCTTAATGTCTTTATTTAATGCCTCCTGGGCCTCGTCAGATAATTGTCCTATAGGCAATAAAAAAGATTCAATAATATCTGACGAGTTAATTAAAATTTTGTGGACCGTATTAGGCATGTTGTATCAAGGATATTTTTGTACAAGTATCCTAGCTGTTGTTAAAGCATAATCTTTAAATTTTTGTATATTTATACGGTATCCACTAGATATAGTTTGCAAAAATATTATTATTATCAGTGGTATGATAGCTCAATTGGTTAGGGCGATGCGCTAGACACGCAGAGGTGCGGGTTCGATTCCCGCTCGTACCATAACTTTTGCTACTGATCATATTTTTCTAAAAAAAATCACTATTTTCACAGTTTAACAAACTGATTAAAAAATACTTCTACTTAACATCTATGTTGTTGAAAGACTTGGAAGAAGCCCCACATATATAACACTTTTTCGTGGATGTCGTAGATGAAGCAGCATTGCACATTTTGCCATCTACCATTGTAAAAAGTAAGTTGTGTTCAATGTCCTTGTGCCTACACTAATGGAAGTAGGTGTAAGGTTTTCTATTTCATTCTGCATGGTATTTATTTCTTGAAGTGTTAAATCAGTGGTCTCATGTATAAATTGAATTCTGATTGGACGAAAAGCGGGGTGAGCCTGGACGTGGATTTTGCCAAACTATTTTGTTTGTAGATTTATTTTCGTCGCATGTTAATAGAAGTGGCACAAAGGATGTTAAAAATATACTGGCATCCGAACGTTCATCGCTGTCAAAATTTTGCTTGTATTGGCTATACCTAAGTGTCAAACAAGCAAGTTGAGGTTCTTTAATGTTTCCAATACATCTTTTTGCACCTCCACTATACGATGGGCAGTATGGTTTAGTAAGGCTTGTAATTTTACTTCAGCTTTTTGCCCCGTGATTGTAACTGCATCCCGATTTGGGTGCCTCCTGAATCTTCTTATACGATGGAAAACGTTTTTTATCTTCACTCCTTATGATCTGATATTGGTGTCTATTTGCTTTAACAAATACTGACAATGCTTTATCACCAGATAGCTGATCAACTTTTTCAGCTCTCTCTTTATATGCCTTTCTATAGTTCTGGGCCTTTTTTGGGGTTGAAAATTGTACATCTTTTATAACAGCTGCAGCATCTATACTTTTAGCGCGCAGACTCATTTGAGCAGCATACACAGGCTCTGAGGAACTCATTGTTGATCCAACATATTCGGTTGTCTTCGTTTTGTTCGTTCGCTACTAGTCTGGAAATTAACAGCAGGGCGACCACCTAAACTCGCTGTAGGTGATTGCACAAAAAAATGAAATTTTAAATTTGTTTCCAACCAAGTTTTGTTTTGGGCAAAATATTTTTATTGGGCAGTCTTATATTTTAATTTAAAATCAGAAAGAAAATGTGAAAGCTTTTGTTTAATTACATTGATAATACACAATTTTAGATCTTTTACATACGAATGCAAATATTCGCAATTAGCTTTAATTAGAAAACGTTTTTTATCTTCACTCCTTATGATCTGATATTGGTGTCTATTTGCTTTAACAAATACTGACAATGCTTTATCACCAGATTTTGCTCTCTCTTTTATCTTTCTATAGTTTGGGCCTTTTTTGGGGTTGAAAATTGTACATCTTTTATATTACTTCCTTCACGCAGACTTTTGAGCACCATATGCTCTGAGGAAATTGTTGATCCAACATATTCGGTTGTCTTCGTTTTGTTCGTTTTAAAATTAAACTCGCTGTAGGTGATTGCACAAAAAAATGAAATTTTAAATTTGTTTCCAACCAAGTTTTGTTTTGGGCAAAATATCTTTCTTCTATTGGGCAGTCTTATATTTTAATTTAAAATCAGAAAGAAAATGTGAAAGCTTTTGTTTAATTACATTAGATAATACTTCAGGGCAATTAGTTAGATCTTTTACATACGAAGCAAATATTCGCAATTAGCTTCAATTTTTGTTGAATTGCATGTCAGTATTACTTCAGAAAGCGTTCTCATACTTAAAACAACATTTTCATCCGGATCTACGTCCCTTGATCCTGAAATAAATAAAAATAATTAGCCCTAAACGATTTGAAAGCGATAAATTGGGGAAAATTCCAAGTGACACAAAACAAAGTTGATTAAGTTATCTCAAAAAGGCAGACAAAAGCGGAAAATATTTTTTCTCCATTTACTATTTAAAGTATTCAGCTACACAACTTTTGCGGAAGCGGAAGTTTACTAAAATATTAACAATAAAATTAAAACTAATGTTAATTTCTGTATAAAATACACATAATTAAAAATATATTATTATTTTATATAAATAGTATAGCTAAAGGTACTACTTAGGAGTACAATCCAAGCACTATAATGTCTACAATATGTACACAAAAACAGCCAATATTTTTTGTACGCGAACAACATTTAACATTGTTGATTGTCACCGTATTCAACGAAGAGCGCCATCTACGGAATTTCTAATTTTAAAAAGCCCAATGAATCTATTAAAGCCCCTAGACGCGTAAAAGTGTGAAATGGCAATCTTCCCGAATTGGGGTTCTGGCCAGCTTTTTGAAATTTTGCCTGTCTGTGCGCCGTCTTGAATTCATACCACAATTTTACCAGTTTATCTCTATATTTTTATCACAATTTGAAGTCAATCGGGTAATAGTAGTAGTAGTTGTTGGGAGGTCTAGAGACTTCATTGGTAGGCTAATAAGACCCTTTTAGTCTACCCCTCCCTCCCCCAACCATCTCCAGCTTAGTTCCTTGACTGCATCCCTATGCAAGACCGTAGTGCTAAAAATAATCCCGCATAGTTTTGCTCGTGCTTCACGCCTGCACAGGAAGTGGAGTGGAGTTTCCTCCTTCTCCTGTCATTCCGTGCAGGTAGAGTCCTCCTCAATACCTAAAACACAGATGTGCCTCCTTAATCGGCAGTGCCCCGTTACTACTCCTACGATGGAATTCAAGATCTTCCTGTACCGCGTTAACAGCCACTCTGTTAAGCCTTTATCTGGCTTCACATTCGTGGAATGCGGTGTAGCTGCCTAATAATGCCTAAAGCCGATTCTGGTGCCACATGTGTGCTGTCGGCTCCGAATCTAGCAACCTCATCTGCTTTCTCGTTACCATTAATTCCCCAATGTCCCGGCACCCACACCAACTTCACCCTCTTTACCTGTGTTACTACATCTTCTCCTCTATTCCTTCTATAATTTCCTGCAAAATAGCGTACATCTCAGCCTGAAACATCGTGGAAAAAGAAGAAGAAAAAGCTGGACCCGGTTTATCGGGCCTTTATATATACACCTACCCCAGAGGATTGCCATACATGAACCATCCGTATAACAAACAACTGCATCCTTCGAGAAATCCACCCTATTTCTCTCCCAATCCTCTTTTTCGAGATTGAGAGAGTATAACCATTATTCCACCTCAGTCTGCCTGAAGTTTGTGCTATTCTATAGGTCGACATCGGGATCTCTCTTTCCACAATATGTGAGATCCTTGGATGACCCAGAACCTCCTCTCTGGCATGCCGTGCTCCTGCAGACCCTAGGAAAACATCCAAAACTGCTGACTGTGTCGTCCTCATTGCTATCGAGCCGTATGCCGTCCTAGGTCTTATAACAACCTCTGCTCTAGGACTCAGCCTCTAGCTGGAGCCCACTGCTCTACGGAGCTGCCAGAAGGTCGCTATTGATTTATTCGTTAGTCTGTCAATATGCGCCTTCCAATTCAACTTTGCATCCATAATGACTCCCAAGTATTTGATCTCTTTTGTTAAAGTCAACTGTTGACTATAGTCTTGGGGGCCGAAAGTCTCCTAAATTCACAAAGATCTAAGATCACACCATGCCTATATTACAGGGCATTTGCATTCTCTCGCAGATAATGCTCAAGAACCTCTCTGATATTAAAATAAAATAGTCCATCATTCGCATAGGCTTGTGCATAGAATCCCTCGACTAATTTGGTTTTCCAGCCAGTCAGAAAAAACTCCACTCTTGAAAAAGGATCAATCAAAAACTGTTCACTCTACTACAGACCCATATCCCTACTGACAGCAGTGGAAAGTATATCCAGACCAATCTTTTAAATTACTTTGAAAGGTATAAGCTACTAATAATCTTCCTTCACTAAAAGTCACAGCCGATCATCTTACTTTTATTACTGAATTGTTGAACAAATTTTGACATATCCGAAATATTTCATGAACCAAAAAGCAGCAAATTTAGTCAAAACAGCAAACAAAAAAATAAAATTTCCTATTATTTTGGTAACACACAACTTTTAGTTGTTTTCGTATAATTCGGAATAGAATTATTTATTTCATCTCTAATACTGTTTACTTCCCTCGTAAAAGGAAAATTTTGTAATTGTGAAAAAATCACCCTCTGAGACTTTCTCAGATCTTTATGTTGCAAGGTACGGAAGCGTATAAAGGCCACAATTTTTTTTATTTTTAAATTCTGACTTTAAAGTCAGATATATATAAGATTAATATAAGAATTTAATAAAATATAAAGCATTTCATTTAAAAAACGGATGATGCCTCCAGTTTGAGCTAGAAGCGGCAACACCGCGCAATTTAAATTATTTTATAACGAGAGTATATTATGTTCATCTATGGCCAAAGCGAAATTCTCAAAACATCCTATTCATTGGATCTCCAGATATTTCCAATAGAACACTTAACTTGAATCACCCTGAAACAGAGGGGCAGATCTGTCAGTATGCTTCGTTTTTACTTCTACACCCTTACATCGTTGAAACATATTTGAACCGTTTCCTAAGACTTATTTATCGTTTTGTATTACTTTTTTTTGTGAACCCTTTAATGTATATGTTTTCTTGTAAGTATAGCCTGTTTTTTATTCTTTTATGTACCTTTTGGTGTACATGTATTGTATATGTGGTTTTTTCAATAAAAATTTCTCAAGTTCAATTTGGCTTTTTTTTTCAGCAATATAAATAAATGAAAATATACAAAATGAACTAATTAAACATATATTTAATTTGTCAGAGACTTATTTAAGACTAAAATCAAAATAGGAAACTTTTATTTTGTACCCTCCCCAATTTTGTTAAATTCTGACTTTAAACTCAGAAATTTATTAAATTCTGACTTTAAACTCAGAATTTAGTTAAATTCTTACTTTAAACTCAGAAATTTATGAAATTGCGACTTAAAACTCAGAATTTTGTTACATTTTGACTTTAAACTAAGAATTTAGTTAAATTCTGACTTTAAACTCAGAATTTAGTTAAATTCCGACTTTAAACTCAGAATTTTCTTAAATTCCGACTTTGAACTCAGAATGTTGTTAAATTCCGACTTTGAACTCAGAATTTTGTTAAACTTTGACTTTAAACTCTGAATTTTATTAAATTCCGACTTTAAACTCAGAATTGAAAAATAAAAAAAAATTGTGGCCCTTCTACGCTTCCGTAGTGCGGTCTCTTGATGCCGAAAAACATATTTTCTCTGTCTGTCTATTCCAGGCATAGCTAAAAAACTGCTTACCCGATTAACTTCAAATCTTGGACAAAAATTTAGGGTCATATGGGGATGACCTGGCAGCATTGTGGTAAAAATCCAATATGGCAAAACAAAATGGCGGCTAATGGAATGTTAATTGTGTGCCATAACTAGTGGTAATACAGAGACGAACTAGTAAAATTATGGTACCTACTAATTCAAAATGGCGGCCAAAAAAATTTAAAATAATATCAGCTAAAAATAAATAGTCAAAAATATCAAATAAAACGTGAAGATCTGTTAAAACAAAAATGGACGTGTGTGTTAATTTAAAAACCACATATTGAATATATTTTAAATTATGCCTAAAAATCAAGTGTGGTATAGGTAGAAGCTAGTAAAATATTGATAGAAATCCAATATGATGGAACAAAATGCCCCCAATAAAAATGTTTGAAAAGACAGTATATATGTGTTATTAAATTACTATATATTGAACTAAATTGGGTTACACTTTACTATTCCTAATAAAAGGAAAAATACCAATTGTCCGGTAATCCGGGTAAAGGCAATTTACCGATTTTTTCCAAAACGTAACATCCTGATAATGAAAATGACTTACTGACACCATAAACTGGCAAATATTATTGACATTCACAGCCAATTTTAACAAATCGAAAAGTTTCCGGCAATAGTTCAACAATAGGGAAATAGATTATAAGTGAAAAATCATAAAAAACGATAAAAAAACAAAAGTGAAGTATATAAGTCCTCTAACAACTAAACAAATTTCATTACATTTATGTAAAAAAACATTCGTGTTCAAGGTGAAATTATTGCTTGTCTGAACTGTTTTTTGCATTTTATCCTGTACAATGAACTATATATTTTATAATTAGAAAATTCTAGTGGAATTTCGTAATCAGTATTATTTTATTAACAAATTAATGCATTACAATAAATAGAAATAATGAATAATTCCAAGTTTAAAGTAACGGTTCTCCACTTTGACGTTATACAACCTTCGTTAGCGGTAGAATGAAAACGTGCAAAATATTTTTTGGCTCTACATATGCCTAATTACTTTTCCTGTAAAGGGAAGTTTCCTAATCGAGAAAAAAAAAATAATAATAATACATGACTTTTATTTTCTTACTTGTTACAATGTTTGCTTAAAATTATAAAAAAAAAATCCAGGAAAAAACAGGGCGCAGTCTAGCCAAATAGGCTACTCTACTGAACTCTATTTTGCTGGATACACAGTTAAAATATTAATCTAAATTTAACATGCAAATCAAATAATTATATTAAAATACATAAAAAAAAAGTTACGAGTGTTAGGAGTCATGTTCATACCTGCCATATTGGAGAAACAAGACATAAGCAGAATTGTAAATAAAAATAACAGTAATTTAAACATTTTAATTTAATTTTAATTTTAAATAGAGTTTTGAATATTAAAGAGATGTTTTTTAAATAAAGTTTTAAATTTGATATCATTTAACAATGTTAGCTCAGAGGGTAATGAGTTATACAGTATTATGGCATTATAAGTAAAAGATCTCTGAAACATGGCGGTCTGATGATGAGGCATCGTTAATTTATTGCAAAATCTAATGTTACGTGAGTGGATATTTAAACGTAACATAAACTTATTTTTAAGGGATGAAGGTAGCACAGGGTTTTTTTAAAATTTTTATTAAAAAGCTGCCTAGATGTAGCGTTCTACGATTATCCATTTTAAGCCAACCTAGTTCTTTGAAAGTGTGTGAAATATGGTCAAATTTTCTTAGTCCCAAAATAAAGCGCGAACATGTATTTTGAACTTTTTGAATCCGATTCTTGTCTGCCATGTCCAGACAAGAACCATAGACAAAATCGCAATAATTAAAATTTGATAAAACTAGGGATTCGCAAAGCATTTTACGCAAGGAAAAACTAAGGACTTGACGGCTGTTATACAATACCTTTAGAGACAGATACGATTTTTGAATCAATATTTTAACGTATTCCCTAAACCGTAACTCGGAATCCAACAGAATTCCCAAGTTACGAGCAGACGCAACCACAGGAAGTCTGATACTGTCAATATTAATATTAAGATTTTGGCACAAAAAATCTCTGTGGTTCTTTGGGCCAAAAAGCATTAAAATTGATTTTGAAGGGTTTAATTTTAAGTTAAGTGTGCAAAAGAAAGTTTTTGTAATATATTTAAATCTTCATTTATTATATTTGATGCATTTAAGTGGTCTTCATGACTAAAATGATAGTAAATTTGAGTGTCATCTGCGTACGCCTGAATTTTACATTGTTTTAAAGATTTCAAAATATCTGAAGTGTAAATAATAAAAAGAAGTGGTCCAAGGATCGAACCCTGAGGCACACCTGACAAGATCTGAACCTCATCTGAAAATTCATTACAAAAATTTTTTTGATAACGATTAGAAAAATATGACTTTATAAGATTAACTGAGGGTTCCTCAAGTCCATAATATTTTAGTTTTGATAGCAGAAGTTCGTGATTAATAGTATCAAAAGCTTTGGAAAAATCAAGGAGGACTAGCGCAGTATTTAATTTCTTATCAACAGCAGTCATAATATCATCGGTTAAACCAACCAATGCAACGGATGTACTAAAGTCTTTTCTGAAGCCACATTGAGTTTCCGGAATTATATTATTAACAATACAGTAATTGAATAATTGATTATATAAAATTTTTTCAAAAATTTTAGAAAGAAGTGGTAAAATGCTGATTATCCTGAGATCGTTAAGTTTGGTTGGATTTTTGGTTTTAGATAAAGGTTTTCCAATAGAAATTTTCCACTGATCCGGAAAATAATTAGTCTCTATGCAACAATTAATATTATGGGTAATGTATTTGTCAATGAAAGGACTGCAAATTTTTAACATTTTAACGCTCATGCCATCAACACCAGCAGCTTCAGTACGTATTTCGTGAGTTATTCTGTGAACCGCAATAGTAGTCATATTAAAAGAAAAATTCAATTGATCATTAAAAATATTATTCCGATAAAAATTAATTTTCAAACTGCAATCAGAAATATTTTGAAGAAATTCACCAAAATAATCACTAATCTTATTTGGATCGGCCAGATTATCTGGAATACTAAAATCTTTACCAGAGCATAACTTCAATGACTTCAAAGATCTCCAGGTTTTTTTCTTCTTTTTCCTCTTTTCCCGCCTTACTAACGAAACAGTAAAATTTCTTAAGCGTTTATAATTTTCCCAGGCAACAGCAGTCCTGGCTCGTTTAAATTCCCGTAAAGCCTGATCTCTTTGCTTCATAAAAATTTTAAGATTTGGTGTTAGCCAAGGCGCCTTAGACTTTGTAATTCTGGCCGTTTTGAATGGAGCATGTTTGTCAAAAAGTGGGAAAAAAAGTTTATTCAAAAGGTTTATTTTATTATTTATATTGTTTTCGTAAAATATATCGTTCCACTGAAGCAAATGAAGATCATGAAGAAATGAGTTTACGTCAAAATTGTTAAAATTACGATAAGTAATAATCATCGGGTGAACAGAAGGTTTTTCTATTGTTAAATAAGAGTATACTAAACAATGATCTGAAATATTATCTATAGGAATAGTGCCGAATTCTTTAATTAATGATTCATCAGTTACAAATATAGGATCTAAAAGTGTCACGGCAGTTCTCGATATTCTTGTTGGTTCATTTAATATTTGTATCAAGTTGTAATTTTCAAAGAGAGGAACTAAGGGATTATCTAAGTTTAATAAATTAATATTAAAATCTCCTACACATATTATATGTTCTACAGTAGGGTAGATACTGGAAAAAATGTTGTCAAAATCATTTGCAATGGAGTTAAAGTTAGTATTTGGAGGACGATAAAAAACACAAAAAGCGTAATATTTATTTTTTAATTTGATTTTAAAAATTAAGAATTCAAGAAAGTGTGCTACATTAAATTCAAAAGACAGTAACTCTGGCGTTAAATTATTTTTAACAAAAGCTGCAACACCTCCGCCTCTACCCAATCTATCCTTATGAAATAGCCGATAACCCGGAATAGCAAACAGAGAAACGTCGTCACTGAAAATTGTCATTGAAATCTTCAATTGCAATTTTAAATTCCAAAAAACCTGTAAAAATAGATCGAATGTTTAAGTGAGCAACTTTAAAATTTAAACTGTGCATAAATAAATTTTTCTTATATCCAACACTGCCTCCCCAACAATAACCTGCACCCAACAGCGACTCCCAAAAGATAAGTAAACTAGCCTAAATAAAAATATATATATATATATATATATATATATATATATATATATACCTATATAATATTCTAATTACTTTATGAGATGATAGTCACACTTAGCACAAGATCTCCCTATATATACAATGTGTCCCAAATTTGGCTTACATGCATTGCTATCTCGTAAACCGCTATAGCTACAGGGTGGGTTAAATTAGGAAAGTTTTAGAGAATTTTATTACAAATTTGATGACGTTTTGAAGTTTAGGATATCTTTTGTGGTTTTCAAGATAATTGGGAAAAATCAAAATGGTGCATTTTCAACTTTTGCCCGTAGCTTCTAAACGACTCGTATTATGGTTTTATGGTTTATATATTATTAGGGCACTTTTATTAGAGGAACATTATGCAGGTAAAACGAAGTTTCTAGCTTCAATTGTTTTTGAGATATTGGCATCAACTTTTTATTTTCTTACCGACGCCATATTGGATTATTGTATTTTTGGAAAGATCTTTTTAAGAGCTTTCCAATGATGTATAACAAGGTAAGATTATTATTTTTCTTGAGCTTTAAAAACCAAAATAATTGTTTTTTTTTAAGTAGGCTTTGATTACGCATGGCGGCCATAATGAAACAAAAGAATGCCGCATGTCAACAATCATTTTGTGTTCCTGAATAGTACTTGTTATCATTTTCTCATTGTGCCGAGTTTTTACAAAGTTTATTTGAGTTTCTTATACTACTTAAAATGGAGGGTAATTATTCCAACGAAGAGAATTTGGATATGATAGAACTTTATTTTAAAGCAAATAGAAATACACAAGCAGCTGCGCGTTCATACGTAGAACAATTTCCAGACCGACATCAACCAAGCCAAAGGCATTTCAGATTTCTAATTGTTAACCTGTTAGCCTACGGGTCTTTTTTGAAACCGAAACCAAAGACCTATTCAATAGATAATGAAGCAAGAAACGCAGCTATAATAGAAAGTGTCAGGGACAACCCAACAACCCTAGTAAGAAAGATTGAAGAACAAACGGCAATTCCCAAATCAACCGTCCAACGAGCCTTGAAAAAACTTCACTTTCATCCCTATAAACCTACTATTGTACAGGGTCTTCAGGTAAATGATTTTGCTAGAAGAATCACGTTTAGTGAATGGTTCATCAACAAATGCCAGCAAATACCCAACTTTCATTCTAAAGTACTTTGGACAGATGAAACACGATTTACAAACTGTGGAATTTTCAATAAACATAATACTCATTACTGGGGCACCGAGAATCCTCATAATTTAGAAGAAAGACGTTTACAAACAAAATTTGGGTTCAATGTGTGGTGTGGCATTATAGGTAATTCCAAACAATGCACTTCGGCTTTAAATCACTCATAACAATTTGTATTTTAGATAACCGTTTGATTGGGCCGTTCATTTTCCAAGAAAATTTATCGGGTAACAGATATTTGCAACTATTACGGGAACAAATTATTCCAGAAGTTATAAATTCTGTTCCCCCAAACGACCTGCAAAATATTTGGCTGTCCGGCTCACGGTACCAGAGAGGTGATGGCGGTCCTCAGAAATACTTTCGGGGAAAATATTATCGCTAATAATGGCCCTGTTGCTTGGCCGGCAAGGTCACCGGATATTACTCCTCCCGATTTTTATTTATGGGGATACGCAAAAAATGAGGTCTACGAATTTTCTCCGCCAGAAAGTCTCAGAGAGCTAGAAGACAGAGTCCGAGATGTTTTTGCTAATATTAACAGGAACACCTTAAGAAGGGTTACACGGAAGGTATTGGAGAAATGTCAAAAATGTGTGGAAAATGGAGGGAGGCATGTGGTGTAACTTATATTTTTTTTATGTGTTAATTTAAATTTAGTTTAGGTATTTTCAATAGTGTGATAGTTACATTTTAGTCACTAGGTATTCACTGTTAGTATAATATCTTAGTTGAAAATCTGAAACATCGATGGTTGAATTAATATTTTCACCCATAAGCTAACAAGTTTACAATTAGAAATCTGAAATGCCTTTGGCTTGGTTGATGTCGGTCTGGAAATTGTTCTTCGTATGAACGCGCAGCTGCTTGTGTATTTCTATTTGCTTTAAAATAAAGTTCTATCATATCCAAATTCTCTTCGTTGGAATAATTACCCTCCATTTTAAGTAGTATAAGAAACTCAAATAAACTTTGTAAAAACTCGGCACAATGAGAAAATGATAACAAGTACTATTCAGGAACACAAAATGATTGTTGACATGCGGCATTCTTTTGTTTCATTATGGCCGCCATGCGTAATCAAAGCCTACTTAAAAAAACAATTATTTTGGTTTTTAGAGCTCAAGAAAAATAATAATCTTACCTTGTTATACATCATTGGAAAGCTCTTAAAAGATCTTTCCAAAAATACAATAATCCAATATGGCGTCGGTAAGAAAATAAAAAGTTGATGCCAATATCTCAAAAACAATTGAAGCTAGAAACTTCGTTTTACCTGCATAATGTTCCTCTAATAAAAGTGCCCTAATAATGTATAAACCATAAAACCACAATACGAGTCGTTTAGAAGCTACGGGCAAAAGTTGAAAATGCACCATTTTGATTTTTCCCAATTATCTTGAAAACCACAAAAGATATCCTAAACTTCAAAACGTCATCCAAATTTGTAATAAAATTCTCTAAAACTTTCCTAATTTAACCCACCCTGTAGCTATAGGGGTTTACGAGATAGCAATGCATGTAAGCCAAATTTGGGACACATTGTATATATATACTTAAAATTAAAAAGATGTGATATTTTATTTCAAATACGCTGTATTATATTTAAATATAACACAGGTAATCACATTTTTGCCAAAAAAAAAATAAAAAAAAAATATACTAAATAGAGTACGAAAGCTTACTATTCAAATCAGAATTAAATTAAATACCACGATAGCCATACGTCGAAAATGAACAGATTAACAAGTTGGTATAATATTACTTTCCCAAAATATATCCATCTATCCATCACTATAAAACAAGTGCTTGTGCAATTTTACAACTGAAAACTACGAATGAGCAAGAGGTAAACACACAAACGTAGCAGGAAAACTACAATTTTTCCCAAAAAAATACCACTGAATTTAAACACTTTTGGGAGCTCTTAATTCGCGACTGTCTACACGGACACCATCACTCGAACACGAAATCATCTGCATAAATCCTCCCAGGTTTTGTTTTAACAGATCTTCACGTGATGATCCAATTTTGGTCAAAACGATTATCAAGTGTGGATTGCGAGATATGGAACAATCAGCTGGCCCGCGAACATCCTAGATATAACGCCCACGGATACGTTATTTTGGTGCTATTTAAAAGATACAGTTTATAGAAGAAATTCAGAGAAAAATTGTGAAGAAATGAAAAATTTAAACGAAAATGAGTACGAAGCAATTATAAATGCAGTGGATCACCAAAAACAATTTACGGTAAATGTGACGAGGTTAATGGGGGACATGCAGAGCATTTCATTTAGGCTAGAAATTATAGGTTTTATTTATTTTCTTGTTTATGGTGGACTATAAGTTTGAATTATCATCAATCAATATCATCATTTAATTCGCTAACTTCCACTTCATATTTTGATTGCAAAATTTCTATTTGGGCGACATTCTTTAATTGTTAATTTTTTTAACTCTAAATGTTCAAACAGTTTTGTCATCTTCGGGATGTTACGTAAGGAAAGTAAAAAAAAATAAAATTAATCCGTTAATATTTCAAGAATTTTTACTTTCCAAGTATTTTAGTTCTGTCACATTTGAAATGAGAAATTCTATTTCGGAGATGACTTAAGATTGAAAAGACCTTGTACCTTGACCTGTACTACTCGCTCTCCTCTCTTCCCATCTATTTTGTTTAATGTCGCCCAGCCTTTTTAGTGTTTAGAAGAGTTAATTCCAAAAATATTCCTCTCAGCAAATAAACTCATTATAACTAGCGACTTTAATGTCGATCTTTTAAATAAAGGCATCGACGGTTACTTATCTTAAAAATGTATTATCATCTTTTGGTTTAAAACAAATAATTAAAGATACAACAAGAAATATGTCTGTTCCAAAAATCAATTGTTTACTTGTATATAGATGAAAATATTAATATAAATGTTTACTTTCAATAATATCTAAAATTCCTGAAAGAGTTATATTTAACCAAATTATAGATTATATTAACAGCTATAATATTTTTTTTTAATGGCCTTATATAGCCTATTTAGCCACGAATACAACTTAAATATTTCTCTCAAAAATCGCTATTCAATTATGTGCACGGTTAGAACATACTAACTGCGATCCCTCCCAATACGGACTCAGCAAAGGAACAAGACAAGGTCACACGCTTCTCGCCCTGAGACCAACTCAGAACTTTTATTATAAAATTACACAGGACAGGTAGGTCCGGGTAAAAGGTTGAAAAACATATAGGGAAAAAAACAAAGGGATACTCAAATTTGACCATAGATTCTAACCCTGCACAGTCTTAAATATTTTATAAAAACACGCTCAATTTCTATGTCAGAGATAACCTTACGCATAAATTCCAAATGATTGCCATTGCCAACAAATGGACTCTACCCAGCTGGGACAAAAGATAATCAACTGCTTGTTTATTATGATTTAGATCGTCAATTGTTTCATTATCACAAGTACATAACGGACTGTTGCTCAGTTTCATTTTATATAAGTGTTTATTAAAATTCCCATGTCCTACCAAAAATCGGAAATATGAGACTAGCAAATACCGAGGTAATTTGATTCTATGGCAATTAAAAGTTTTTTATTCAATTCAGGAAAAATAAATGTATATACACTTGAGTTACCATGAGCATAATTACTAAACTCCTGTCTCCAAATACTTTCAGACATTTCTCTTACAATTGGTAACAAGTCCGAATAGGGAATACCGGGCAATGGTTCTCCCAACATGACAGCCTCTTTTGCCGCTTTATCAACCCTCTCATTTCCTGACAATCCTGTATGTCCTTTAATCCATATAAACTCAACCTGAACCCCTTTTGAACTGAGTAATGGCAAGATTGCTAATATATTTGCAATAATAGCATGTTTGCAATAACTATTATTCCCCAAAGCTTGTAAAACTGATAGAGAGTCAGAGAGAATTACAACGTTAGAGACATTATTTCCTATATTAACAAACTCTAGTGCTTTTAAGATAGCTACGGCTTCTGCTGTAAAGATCGAAGTAAACTGTTCACATTTAAACTGTTTAGTTACGTTCAGCTCTGGAATGGAAATAGCACACCCAACTCCCTTTTTACTCTTGGAACCATCTGTATATATTTTACAAAAATAACTAAAATCACTCAACGTTGTTTTGAGTATATTATGATTAAGTGATAGGAAATCAGTAAATTTTGGAACAATTATTTTAACATGTTGATAGGTCGTGTTGAATGGAATGTTCTTATTCAACTGACTTTAAATTTTGCAGAAAAATTAAATGTGATAAAGGAATAACTGGTAGGAATACTTATTTTATTTATTTTAAATTAAATCCGAAAATCAAGTGAAGCGTAGGTAGAAAGTGGCAAAATATTGGTGGGAATCCAATAATACTGGAACAAAACGGTGCCCAATAGGGACATTCCATGAAAATGCGGACATGATAAAAAAATTATCAAGTTATTGTAAATGGCTTAGTAGGCTGTGTATCTTGTTGCTAAGGAACGACTTTACTTTATTCATTTGTTTTTACAAATAAAATTTAAGAACTGTCACTTTGACGGGAGTTAAAATTTAAACTAAAAAATAAGATCCTAAATCATATTAAATTCTCGTGGTGTGGTAAACTGTTTTTGTGGAACCAGCAAGCAAACCGTGAGTATTTTTGATTTTAAGTATTAATTTAGCATTTGACTACTTATCTTGCGATTTTGCTGACCGAGCTTTAACAGTATTAAGTAAAAAAGTAAATAATAGATTGTATTGGAAATAATTGTAGCGCGAGTTACCTAAAAATATAATTAAAAGGAATATACCGTTTTAATACTTTTTTATCGTGTTTTAAGATTTGATATTTCTGTTGCCTAGATTCATTTCAAAGCATGGTTCAGTAACATTGAAGATAAATTTTCCGCAAATGATATATTTTTTTGGGTTTTCATTGAAACGCGAGTTACTGATTTGAACCTATAAATAAAAAAAGTGCCATATTCAGCGAATTTACCGCACACGTATATTAAAACTTGTTAAGCGTGATATAAGTAACGTTGGGCAAGTAAAAAAGTCGAACAATTTTCTTTTAGAAAGTATGGGCTTATCCGGTGCTGAAAAAATGAAAAGACGACGGGAAAAGTTAAAAAAGCTAGGAGTGTATGATGAATATAAAAAAAGCATGCAGAAATATGCAGAAAAAGTAGGGCAAAAAAGAAAGTCGCCCTTTCCAATTTGCCGTCTTCAAAAAGAAAGCAGTTACAAAACGAAATAAGGAAAAAAGTTAACGAAAGAGTAAAAAAATGTCGGTCTATGAAAAAATCTAAACTTGAAAGTGATACAAGTAAAAAAGTTTCTCCTCCTTATACATCAGTTCAATCTTTGGGAAAAGCAGCAGCACGAGCCCGCAGATCGTTACCTACCTGTCCTACCGCCAGATTGTTTTAAAGAAACTATTGTTAGAAGTTGAAGAAAAAGATGAAGCGTCCGATTCTTCAAACCTCATTAACCATCATCGCAGATCACTCAGTAACGAGGTCGTCACAGCCATAAAAGATTTTTATACAAGAGAGGACATAAGTCGCCAAGCCCCTGGACTAAAAGACTTTATTACAGTTCGCGAACAAGGCAAACCCAAAGAAAAAATCCAAATCAGACATCTATGTACTTCCATTTCTGAAACACATGCTTTGTTTGTTAAGGAATACGGGGAAGTTGTGGGTAAGAGCAAGTTTGCTGAATATAGACCAAAAAATGTTTTCCTAAGTAGCCAACTTCCTCATAACGTGTGCCTATGTAGATACCACGAAAACTTCATTTTAGCTTTAAATGCCATGCATACCATTTCACCGGAATGTCCTCGCTATAACCAGGATTTTCTCAAGTCCGTCATGTGTGAAAACCCTACTAAAGAGTGTTGGAAATTTACTTGTGGTGCTTGTAAAGACACTTTAGATACAAACTTAGAACAGTATGTAGGTGCTTGCAATAATTCCGAAGTCACATGGTTGGTATGGCAAGACAGTGAAGGAAAATTGTGTAAAGTTTTACATTCAGGATCAGCTTCAGAATTGCGAAAACACATCATCGATATGTCTAAAACGTTTTTTGAACATTTTTATGTGAAAAGGCATCAAGCTGATTCATATCAGAATGACAGGAAGAATATAGCGGCTACTAACTTCGATCCATCAGCTGCTTTGGTGCAAGTGGATTTTTCTGAAAATTTCACATGTGTAGCACAAGACGAAATTCAAAGCTTTCATTGAGCTCAACCACAAGTAACTTTGTTTACGATATCGGCGTGGTATATGGCCACACAGCATCCAATGGTTATTGTATCTGATAATCGAAACCACAATAAAGAAACGGTAGCAGTTTACATGGATCGGGTAATAAGAGAATTGCCAGCATCCGTTACCAAAGTCTACATTTGGTCAGATGGACCTGCATCACAATTTAAGAACAGGTACATTGTGGAAACTATTAAAATCATTCAGCAACGAAATGAAAAGAACATATTTTGGAACTATTTTGCTACATCACATGGAAAAGGTCCCATTGATGGTATAGGTGGCGCGTTGAAAAGATTGGTGCGAAACAAGGTTATGCGAAGAGAGGCAGTTGTGTTTAATGCAGAACAATTTGCCAAAGCTGCTGAGGGTTCCAAAGTGAAGGTTATTAATGTCACTCCAAAAGAAATAGAAGATGTTGCTAAAGAAATGAATCTCCATGCCATTTTTGATCAAGCTGCTTTAATTCCAGGCATATCTAAGGCTCATATAATTTATTATCAAAACGGTACTTTAAAAACAAGCAACATTACGTCAGACTTGAAGATCGGCATTAGAGTATTAGATGAAAATGTTGTTTATAGTGATGAGGATGATGATATTCCTCTGGCTGTTCTCAACAGGAGAATACAAACAATTTAAAATTGATCCACACTATACTTTTTGTTCGAAATGTATTCATTATTTAATTGAAACACGAGTTACCAATTTAATGTAACGCGAGTTACCACATTTTTTGCCGTTTGCTCTTGAAAGCAAAGATTTGAAAAATTACAAATTGTACTATAATTTTGTTTATATCTCATCTTACTAATGTTGTTTTCTAATAGAAGTTTAACTGTTATATTCGTAGAAAAATTGAAAAGATTATGAAAAGGTAAACCTTATGTCCTTAAGATGTAACGGGAGTGACTGATGAGTTTTAATTAATAAAAATGAAGAATCTCAAAACATTTCCTTTATTGGAGTAATAAAGTAACTGTATGGCAACAATATAGGTTTTTAATTTAAAATGTTGGCGTTAATTGAACGGTTAGAGTAAAGAATTGTCATTTTATTGCCAAATAATAAATCTGATTGTATCTCGAGTTACCATGGAATGTCCCAATATAATTTTTTAAAGAATTTGAAACTAAATGACTAAGTTCCGAATTAAATTGGATCTCTCACCTTTCATTATTTCTTATAAATGGAAAAAGTCATAACCAGGGAAGTTCCGGGTAAAGGAAACTTACCGACTTTTTAAAATATCATTACTGTTAATAATAATCGATGTCAACATATTGTCAAAATTATATTGCCTTAGCGACTTTAGTCAAAGATCTTAAATTACATTATAGCAATGTTCAGCATCGCCAGAGCCAAAAATTGCAGTTTTACTTACTCTTTCCAATAATGTGGAATCCATTGCCAATAATGGGATAGAACCTGTAACCTCCGTACTTCCGGGCAAACAGAAATATGTGCCGTTTTTCAAACGCGGATTTCAAAATCCAAAACCCAAGAAGGAAAATTGCGATCCGCAAAAGCATTAACGATAGAGACACTTCACCGGTTTTTTCGAAAACCATTTTTGCACACCAATTTTGTGAAAAATCAATTCAATAACATATTATGTACGGATGTATCATGATATCACGTCGGTTAATTTGCCGACCCTTTCGCATATAACAAGAACTAGTAAAAGTACTACTGCGGAAAATTTCTTTTCGAATTTGTTCTTGAAAGATAATTTTTTCAATTAGCTATATGCCGTTCTTTCTGGCTCTTATATAAATATGCAATACAGTGGCGTGACCAATGACTATAAAATTTGATTTTGACACAAGATAATTATTTGAGCCTCCTTAGAAGCCGTACTTAAGGTCACTACAGAAGGATTCGTATAACGGATAGTTTACACTCAGTGGATCCTCAGGAATATTAGAAAACAAGCCAAATCGTCCCCAGGTGCTGAAAAATTTGTCTGTCTGTCTGTCTAGTCGCAGCATACCTAGAATAACTACTTGCCGATTGACTTCAAATTTTGGACAAACATTAAGGGTCATATGACGATGACATGGTAAAATTTCTGTAACTATCTAATATGAGGTAACGAAATAGTGCCATAATAAAATGTTAAAAGAATCATTACGAAAAAACTACTAATCTAATTTACCTCCAATTTTGCACAGAAATCAATGGTAACATAGGAAAAACTGGTAAAATTCTGGTGAACAGCTATTATCTTCAAACAGAATAGCGGTCTAACAGACACTTGTATATTGAGTGTCTACATATACAGGGTCATCATTTATATTTCGCAAACCATTTTCATTTCAAAATAATGAATACGAAAGCTGTATCCTTTTCAGGGAACTTCCTAGAAAAAAATAACTTAGAGTATACAGGGTGAATCAGAAACTAGTAGCGTACCAAATTTTGGTTTTTTTAAATGAAATGCCCTGTATATTTTTGATTTTTTTTATATTTTTCTTATTATTCCCTTTTCAAAAATGTGTGATATGTCTATACTTGGATAGGTGGTTTTTGAGATATTCGACTTTAAAATTCCCCCTTATCCTAGTTAATTTAAGTGAATGTCTTGCTGGTACTGACATTGTCAGATTGTCACTCTCATTTAACTTGTCTGAGTTAGTTTTGCCCATAGATATTTATATGTTTATGGTTTTGCCCAACAAAATGGGCTATTTCATTGAAGACAAACTAAATATAATACGCTTATGTTATGTCAATAATAGAAACCTTACCGACACTCAAAATGAATAATATAGACAATTTCCCGGTACAACCGTCCCAACAGGAAGCACAAAAATTAAGTAAAAAAAAACTAGTATTCAGAGCTATTTCGGTTTCTGATCAAGATTCTTTAAGATCGGAAAGATCGAAACTGACCGAAGCTCCCAGAGGGACTGGCTATTGCACTGAAGCTATTACGCGTTTAATTAAAAGATATAGTAAACCAACTCCGCCAAAGGAGAATGATAAAGAGCCACCATTAGGTAGTGTTGTTCTGCCCTACATACATGGCACTACAGACAAAATAGGACGATTACTTTGGCGGTCCAACATACGTACAATCTTCAATACACATAAGAAGATTGGACAATGTTTGCGATCCCCGAAAGATCTTGTATCTTTCCAAACAGAAGGAGTATATAAAATTCCTTGCTCCTCTGGAGAAGTGTATGTGGGAGAAACAGGACGATTAATATCAACTAGACTTAAGGAACATGAACGATGTATTAAAAAGAAACAAATTGTTCAATCTGCTGTAGCTGAACACCAGCATAACACCGGTCATTTCATAAATGTAAAGGAAACCAAGGTTCTAGCATCGGTTCAATGTTTTTATAAACGATAAGTTAGAGAATCTATTGAAATATTTAGACATACAAAAAATTTCAATAGAGACACGGATTACGGTCTATATCACACGTGGAAACCGATCTTAACACAGAGTCAGGGTTCGGCGAGCACAAGTCGGGTATAAAAGCCCGCCTGAATCTCTTCGAGCTCATTCACTGTTCAGATCTCGTGGAGTGAAGATCCCTGAAGATGCCTCGTGCAATCGAAGGCGAAACGTCGGATAGTAATTCCAATTTGACACGGTCTAATCCCAAGAACCATGATTTTTTAAAAAGACGTTTGTCAAATTCGCTGTTTTTTTTTTGGTATGTTTAATCGTCGCAATAAATATTTCTGGGCGACAAACAACCCTCACAAAATTCAAGTACGACAAGGTTTAACTAACTGTTTGGTGTAGCATTCTAAAAAATAATTTTATCGGACCAATCTTTTTCAGTGAAAGTGTTACTAGTGTCAGATATCTTCAATATCTGGAAAGTGATATAGAACAGCAGTTAGATAACATTCCTTTAAATCAGAGATTTACTACTCAATTTCTGAAACGGAAATCTGTAGATTGGACGAAATGGACATATAAGATGGCCAGAAAACGGTCCAGACCTGAAGCCGCTTGACAAATTTCTATGGGGTTATCTAAAAAACAAAATGTATTACAACAGACCTGAAAATATAACTGTATTGGAACAGAGAAGTAGGAAAGAAATTGCAAGATTAAA